>CM071937.1:60707512-61051780 GCA_016081115.2 Rehmannia glutinosa | reverse complement strand
GTAGGTTGGCATCACACTTTCGTGCGCAACAAGTGATATGAATTAGCCGGTTTGTGGAATGGATAAGTTGCATATGGGATGGGTAGCTTGGCTATAGTCTCATGCCGACCTCCATCGCCCAACTCCCGACCTCGAGCCAGGATAGGAGAGTCCGGGCGGCGATTGGGTCGTAGGATTACGGGTATAATCATGATTATGGCGTTCTGCGAGCTTAGCTAACTCCGGCATGTGTGAGCGTCGTGCCAACTAGGATAGCGGTTATAGCCCTATCGACGGGGAGGGATAAGGTGTATTGTTTGGGGAGATGATGTTTGATCAACACTCTCTGCCGTATAAGGTGGTGCAGGTTGGCGTCACACTTTCGTGCGCAACCAAGCGATATGAATTGACGGACTATACGGGTTGGCGTCACACTTTCGTGCACAACCAATCGATATGAATTGACGGACTATCACGGGTTGGCGTCACACTTTCGTCGCGCAACCAACCGATATGAATTGACGGATCGATCAAGGTTGGCGTCACACTTTCGTGCGCAACCAACCCGATCTGAATTGTCGGATTATTTGTTAAATAATACTAATAAAATTATTAAGTATATGAGAATGACATTGACGTTTCTTGCATCAAAAATTCATGAAATGATTTTACTACATAAAGTATAAGCCACACTTGCACACACTCACCACACCCTCGAGAATTTTTGTCTCACTCCCACCTATTTTTCCAACGAGAGGATGAGGTTTCGAAGGAAGAAGACCACGACGAAGATTTCGAAGCTACTGATTAGCTCTCTATTGTGCTAGACTGTTGAGACAATTTGAATTTTATGGTTTCTTTATTTATGGACAAATACTAAGAAATTTTCCTGTAATAGTCGGGCGTAGGACCCGTAGGAAGTATGATTGTGACGAGGATTGTATTTTATTTTCTGATTCCGCTGCGACTGTACTCTGACTTAGTTTATTTAATACTCATTCTTTTTTGGGATTTTGCTATTTCTCTTTGGGTTATATTAATGAATAAATGGGTCGGCATGGTAAACCGACATAAGTTAGACAGTCCAAGTCACGGCTTTCGATTTTGGGGCGTGACAGTTGTGGTATCAGAGCTCGGTTTGTAGGAAGGAAACTTACACCGAGCTTAACCAAGATAGGTTCCTCTATCGTGGATTGGGTACCACTATTAGATGACATAAGTTGAGTCTTGGACACTATTTAAATTCTTTTGGATTGTTATAGTGTTAAAATATCCAGGTATTTTTCGGTTGGGACGTTAGGTGATTCAGTACTCATTGATATGAAAGTTATAATGCCCCGATATGATGATACTTGAAGGAGATAGGTTATCACTTGATATTATCTGATTTGGCTTGGTGATATGCTATGGGATCCAAATGCTTAGTGATATTACTTTGGAAAATGATAATATGAGAACCACTAAGTATGATTTACAGATTGTAGTGCCATTGTGTGATTCTTTCCTAAACACTTGTGTAATCTTAAGTAATGGAATAATGATGCTCAATCAAATCTTATTGATCACATGAATAGGGTATTATGAGATTGTCTATTACATGATAATGGGAAGAAAAATTTGAGCAACACTAAGGTTTATTAGAAATATTTTTGCAGAATGATCATTTGAAGCTGGCCGATGTGAACTTGGATCGGAAATGAACGTCTCTAGGTCACATAAGTTTTGATATTGAGATTATGATAATCCTGCATGATAGATACGATAAGTATGAATCTCGTTTTGAATTTGAAAGGAATTATTTCAAGAGAGAATTTGGGGACCAAATTCCTTTAAGGAGGGGAGGATGTGAGGCCCCGGATTTTTATACCATAGATGACACAATCCTCATATATTTCCCGAAAGATTATTTTAGTATTCCAGTTAATTATTCTTATATTCGCTATTTATTTTACATAAGACGATATGTTATCAATACTAACGTTACTTAAATTATTACCTAATTACATGATAAAGCAATTGATTTATGTTTACTACTTAAATTTAATAACTATTATCATTTTTCTTACAAATTGATTCGGTAAAAAGTGCTATTTAAAATTCGTTCCTTAGTATTTGAAAAATAAAATTCTTGTCGCCATATTTTTATGAAGACGATACTTACATTTAGCCGTTTTCCATAAAACTACTATTGCTCAATCGATCAAATAAATTTTATTTAAAAGAAACTATGTCTTAATTTTGAGATTTTGAAATATCCTTTTCGATAAACTCAACATTTTACTCCAAATATATATTATCTTGAGTTAACAAAAATTTATTATGATTTTTAAAATTCTTGGTATAAATTAAACTAGTATTTGAACCTATTTTATTAGAAAACTATTTTATGCTTTACAAGCAAACTATTTCATTTTGTGATCTATTAAAACCATCTACTACTAATTTGATACTTTAACAAAGACAATGACTCATGTTTTGAAAGTTCATCTAGTAAAATTTCAATTTCTGAAAGAATAGTATTCGAGATTTATTTTGTTAAAAATCCGATCTTTATATTAAAATAGCTAAGTGCCTCATTCTGGATTTGTTGACCTACTTACTACAAGATGTAGCTAATAGATATATCATTTATACTTAGAATTATTTTTATTTTATGGTTTATATTAATAACGTCTATTTTCACTTCTTTAATGATTGTCGATTTCTTTCAACTTTCAAAAATATATATTAACCAGTTGGATTTCTCTCTTAACAACTAATTATTTTCTTGTAGCATAATATTTATTTAATATTTTATTAATTTCGAAAATTACATTAATATATTTCGAAATAATTTTTTTAATTTGATTAATTGCTTGATTAATATATTTGACTTGCATTATTGGTTCTAATTCTATTTAATACCTTAGATTATTAGTGATGATATACTATTTGGGAATTACTAGACACCTTATAACTAGATGACTAATTATATATGTAAGATAGATATAAGATTTGATTTATATGATAGGACTTACAAGCCTTGTCTTTTTTTCTTTTTGTCCTTTTCCTTTTGTCTTATTCATTTTAAGGTATGCAAGCCTCATTCACCTCCCAAGACAACTCTTACATTTATGCAAGCATGAGCCCCAAATTTGCTAGCTTCCAAAAACATTTTCTTAAGTGTCTAAAGTAAAGAGGATAGGATGAGGATTTCATTATTTTGCTATACATCATCTCATTTCAACATTTAGCCATTTTTACCACACAACACCCAACTCTCTCCCTCTCAAACCCAAAGGACGAAAATCTGGAAAATGGAGGGCTAGGATGAATTTTTAAGGAGCAATATGCTTGAAGATTGTAATTTTTAAGGAGCTTTCAAGAAACAAGAAAGGAAAGAACTTCAGCAAGGCTTTAAACTCTTCCGTATTTCTTTTTCTCTCCATTTTTCTTCACATTTTGACACCCAAATCTCCCCAAACTAGGGCTGCCCTAAGAAGCTTGGGACCTTAAAGAAGTGTTCTAAGAAAGAGAAGTTACCTAGACCAATTTACTACCAAGAGACAAGAGGTGGGTGAAAACTCTTTCAAATCTCTCATTATTTTGCATAAAAATCATGATGATGTATGATATTTAATCAAAATTTTCAGTGTTATTTATTCTGGACAATTTCGAAAAAATAATATATGTGTAGTAAGATTTAGGACAAAAGGGATTGTTGCTTAAAAATAGCTTTTGTATGCTTTTATATGCTTCTTTTATATATATGTTCAAAATAACTGAGAACATGAGAAATATATTTTTTTATATGTTATACAAGTACTCTGGACATATGAATTGTGAACAAAATCGAGTTGGGCCATTTTTGCAAATAAAGCAAAATATAGGGCCAAAAGTGATAGAACCAAAAACTATGGGAACCTTCTGGAAATTTTCAAAACTTTGAACTAAAATTAATGTAAAAATAATATGTATATGACAAATAGTAAGTTGGACCCTCCGGGTCAAGCTAATGCAAATATAAAAATATTTAGTCACCAAAACGACAATTTTTCAAACTTTAGGGGACTAAACTGTAAATTTCAAAAATAAGGACAGCCACTGCCCCGAGAATAGTACAAAATTATTTTAAATAGTATTATGGACCTTTAGCCCAAATCTCACGAAAAACGGGCTTGAAACGAGCCCTTAACGCTAAAATTACCAATTGGGGCCAAAATGGAATTTTCAGAAAGTCGGTACTAAATCTGAGTATTTTTTGAAACTGCTTTTAACCCATATACATACTACCCCAAAGAAATTATTAGACCTGGAATCTCGTTAATACCTTTTTCGGTTTAAGAGATATCCATTTTTAAAAGTATTGGGTCAAAAATACTAATTTGGAAAGATTTTGAACCGACCTATAATTTTTAAAAATGTGAACCGAGACCCTAAAAATACGATTCCTTAGATATTTAAGAAAAATTAGAGACTGGTCTTATCTTTTTCCGAGTTCGGGATCACAACTTATGAAATTTAAACCCGACATAAATTTCCTCTTTAATTAAAATATTTTATTTTAAAATAAAATTTATTAAGGTCATAAGAAATTATTTTATTTTCTAACTTCAGTTTATTTATATAAAAATTAAAATATTTTTTTAACTAAAAATTCTATTTTTAAAATTATTATCCAAATTTATTCGGGATTTTCATATCGATTAATTGTCAGTTAATAAAGCGACTTCCTCGCCCGCATAATCCGAACCTTATTAAGAACTCGATTACCCCTCAGGAATCTATGTCGTGTCAATGATGACTAATCTGAATATTGGACGCGGCGAGTCATGAACGCATACCGGTCTCATTTCGACACTTGGGTTGGCATCACACTTTCGCGTGCGCAACCAACCGATATGAATTGACGGATTTGTGGAATGGATAAGTGCGTATGGGATGGTACTTGGCTACAATCTCATGCCGACCTCCATTTTCAACTCCCAATCTCAAGCCGGATAGGAGAGTCGGCGGGCGATTGGGTCGTAGGATTCTAGGTATAATCATGATTATGACATTTCTCCGAGCTTTTTGGCTCCACTGTGGAGACGTCGTGCCAAATCGGGATAGCGGCTATAGCCCTATCGGCTTGGGAGGGATAAGGTGTCTTGTTTGGGGAGATGATGTTTGATCAACACTTTCTGCCGTATAAGGTGGTGCAAGGTTGGTGTCACACTTTCATTGTGCAACCAAGCGATATGAATTGACGGATTTATCGGGTTGGCATCACACTTTCGTGCGCAACCAACCGATATGAATTGACGGATCGACAGGTTGGCGTCACACTTTAAAAATGCGCAACCAATCGACAAAATTGACGGATTTTTGTTAAATAATACTAATAAAATTATTAAGTATATGAGAATACCATTACACGTTTCTTGCATCAAAAATTCATGGAATGATTTTTTTGCATAAAGTATAAGCCCCACTTGCACACACTCACCACACCATCTGAGAATATTTGTCTCACTCCCACCTATTTATCCAAAGAGGATGAGGTTTGACAAATAGGAAGAAGACCACGGACGAAGATTTAAAAATATTGATTAGCTCTCTATCTTTGAACTTGTTGAGACAATTTGAATTTTATGGTTTTTTTATGTATGGACAAATATTTTAAGAAATTTTCTGTAATAGTCGGCGTAGGACCCGTAGGAAGTATGATTGTGATGAGGATTGTATTTTATTTTCGAAAGCTCGGTACTCGACTTAGTTTATTTAATATTCATTCTTTTTTGGGATTTTGCTATTTCTCTTTAGGTTATATTAATGAATAAATGGGTCGGCATGGTAAACTGGCATAAGTTAGATATCCAGTCACGGCTCCCGATTTTAGCACTACACCATAAATGATATTAGGTAACACTCAAAAATATTACCTAATGGCCATAAAATGTCTTTAATTAAAATATTTTACTATAGACAATAGGTAGCACTTTTATGGCTTGCACTTGCCCGTCTACCTATAGTCTAAGGTATCACATTTATTAGCTTTTAGTAACACTTTTTCTAAGTGTTACATTAAGTTTTCTACTTGCCACCAAGTAGATTCGAACCCACGACCTGTTATGTATGGAAGTGGCAATTTGCCACTAAGCTAAGTTGATTCTTATTACAACTTTTGCTTTGTTTTATATATACACACATACACACACACACACACACACACACACATATATATATATATATATATTATATGTATATATAATATATTTTATATAATAAAGATTATATTTTATAATATATGTATAAATTATATTATACACTGTATATATCAAATTTTATATTATATAGTATATAGTTTGAAAATCATATTATATTATATATTAAAGGACACAATAACGAAAAAGTCCTAACAGTAAAAAAATTAAATAATAAAGAAAATAACGAAAAAATAATTTACCGAAGGAAAAAATTTCTAAGTAATTACCGACAACCTTAATTTTCATTGGTAATTTTTTTAAAAAAAGTAAAAAAAAAAAGGTTAACGATAAAATTGGTCTCCGTTAGTAAAAATTAGAAAAAAATAAATAATAATAATAAAATATATACATGCGCATTTTCCGTCGGTATTAAGACGGAATTAATTACCTTCGTAAAAAATAAAAAAATAAAATCAAAACTTAAATACTTTGTAAAAAGAAAACAAAAATTCAGTTAAAAAAAACAGAGTACATGATGTCTACAATTTTTAGGTTTGGTGACATCAATTAATTAAATAAATATTTGACATGATTTAATGATAGTTATATAATTTTGTGTTACTAAAATGTAGCTTAAAAAGTATTACAATTAATAAAATGTAGTGTTGCCAAGAGTGCTTCTTAAATAAAGTAATACTTATTTGCGTTACAAAACAAATAACAAAAAAAAAGTGATACTTAAAAAGTGTTACTTATATAAAAGTGTTACATATAAGCGTTACATATTGATAAAAGTGTTACCTATTTGCGTTATAAAAGAAATAACAAAAAAGTGATACTTAAAAAGTGTTACTTTTATAAAAGTGTTACATATAAGTGTTACATATTGACAAAGTGTTACAAAAGTGTTACATAAATATTGTAATGTAAAATGTGTTACAAACATGTGTTACATATGTACCTTATGTAAAAAGTGCTACAAAATTTGTGTTAGCTAATGTCATTTATGTTGTAGTGTAGGGCGTGACATGCACGATGATGATATTCGCTCATCTGTTCATAGCAAGGCTATCAAGATCACGGCTGCAGACCTTGGTGAGCATTGTAAGTTGCCTACTGATGGGCTGAAGGAGATTTTTGAGAAAGATGTTAACATTGTTGCGGCTTGGAAAGAAATAGCCAAGCCTGAGTCAGCTGTGAAGGCTGTCTATACAGCCAAGAAGGAGTTGATCAAGGAATATTACCACAAAGTGATGGACATCGTGTCCAAGTGCGTGAATATGAAGTTTGGATGCTTTAACCAGCTGTCTCGGACTAAGCTGGTGGTGATGGTTGCGATCATAGAAGAAAAGAAGATTAACTGGGGTGAGTTTATCTTCAGTCGTATCTGCTAGAACGTGATCAATAAGTCCTTCAAGGAAGATGGGACTTTCGGATGATCATTAGGGTATGGCGTGGTAATTGGCCATTTGATGGAAGTGAAAGGGATTGCCTACGCCATGGAAAGCCATTCCATGTGAACAAGAAGATGCTCAAGGCAAACCTTTCTGGAGCTCAGAGGAAGGCGCATGCCAGGAAAGCTGACACGAGTGAGGGTGAGTCAGCTGACCCTGCTGAAGACAATGCTGCTACTACTCCAGCTCTCTCCCCCAAGCCTATTCAGAAGAAGAGAGCTGCGGCAGCTAAGCAAGCACCTGCCCCTGCAGCCAAGTCCAAGAAGGCTCCTGCCCCTGCAGCCGAGCCACAAGCACCTGCCCCTGCAGCCAACCCAGAAGCCCCTACCCCCGCAGCCGAGACCGAGAAGGATTCGCCTATGCCTTCTCCGGTTGTGAAGAAGAAGCGCACAGCTGCGTCTCGCATTCCAGTTGTTGCGAAAACGATAAAGATGGTGGAGCCAGAAGCCACCACTGAAACAGCTGAAGAGGATATTGTTCCTCTTGTCAAAACCAAGAGGAGAAAACTTGTTAGGAAGTCTGATCTGGAGAAACCTGAGTCTGCCACTCAGCCAGAAAAGCCCGAAGAGACTGTTGATGCTCAAGAAGAGCAGTCTCAAGAGAAAGTTGGTGGAGATGTAGCCACCAAGGATGCCCCGAAGACTGCTGATGTCGATCAACAGAGTATAGAAGACCCAGCTACTCGTGAGACAGCTGTGGAGAATCAAAGAGTTGAGACAGCTGAGACTCTTGATGAAAGAGTTATCTCGTCCCCTCAGACCGATGCCAATATACCTGAGGAGGAGCAAGCTCCACTTGCTATGATTCCGGAAGATGGAGATGATAATGATGACGTGATAATATACTCCCCAGTCTACCCGGATATTCAGCAGAGATTGAGGATTGGAGAAGATGGAAGCTGGACTTCTCTCGACAGCAATTTGAGCACCCACCCAGAGTACATCGAAAAAGAGGAGGAGCTCCTAAGATTCCTAAGAAACATCTCTATCCACTATGCCCTAAATGTTCATGGATGCCCTCCGTGCTATCAAAGAAGATGAAAAGGAGAAAGCTTTGGAGAAAGCCAAAGCTCTTGAAAAATCAAAGATGTGTATGTTCACCAGAAGTCATGAGCATGCCATGGACTCAACTGACAACAGTGACCTAGAAGAGATTGATCCTGCTCAAGCAGTTGAGAAGGTCGAGTTCCAGCAGACCATCAAAGAATCAAGAGCCATGCACGAACAACGCTTGCAAGAGGGTTCGGAAGAATTTTCTAAACTCTCTCCCAGCTCTAGCCCCTTGGATATGGCGCAGAAGATTGTTGTTGTCATAGCTGCCACCACATCCCCCGTGCATTCTGAGAATGGCTCTCAGGGAGATGGCGATGAAGCTATGGAAGGAGATGAAGTGGGCACCTTAGCCAAGCCAACCCCTGAAGGTGTTGAGACACCTGCTCCCATGGCTGATTACTCAAAAGTAAAAGCAGCCGGGTCTCAAGAGCAGAGTAACCCCACAACCATTAACTTAGCTGGTGCGCCAGCTGAGAGGGAAGCTCTCTCCACCACAGCTAGGTCGGAGGACGCTGTGGGAGACCAAACTATGAAGTTAGGAGGCGAAGGTGAGAAATCAATGGATCAGCAGAGTGAAGTTGACGAAGCTCGCACGGTTGAGACTGTCTCAGCTGAAACTTTTTCTCGCACTAAAGGTCGATGACACCGATCGATTTGCTAAGACAAAGGATGGAATTGAGACCATGGGAGTTGAGACTTCTCGTCTCCGAAAGAGCAATCCTAGGAGTTGAGACTCCGACGAATGCCATGAAGATCCTAAGGTAGATGAGTGCATTTTGGGAAAAACTATCCAAGACCTTACGCAGAGTTGATAATGCACATAGGGATGTTGAAGGACCTTTAGTGGTTGAGACTGCTGGGGGTAATGAAGGCCTAAAGGAGGTTGAGACTTCCTTAGGTAAAGAAGTTGAGAAAGAGCAAATTCCTCATGTCGAGACGGTTGATGAAGAAGAAAAAATCAGCGCTCTCAGTTATTCCTAGGAAAACATTGACATAGCATTTTTGGAATCTGACAATGAAGCCGAGTCCACACCCATTGATGAATCTGCCAAGGACAAGGCTGAGGATGCTCAAGACTCTTGGAGTATTGTCAGTGATAAAACAGCTCCGATGAGGTTCGTGTTCGATGATGAGCCAACTCCAATGGCTACATCACACTCCGGTGATGCTAATAAAATAGCTGAGGACCAGTCGACTCAAAAGGAAACACAAAGCGATATCGAGAAAGTTTAAGACAAATGAGGGTCGATCGGTGAAAGCAGCTAACATAGTCATTTGCTCAAGTTAAAAACAAGCCGGTGAGCGAGGCTAAGACGGTGATCCCACTCATCGCCGAATTTGGTGTAGCTGAGGCAAGTCAAGCTGACTCTACTCGAAGGGAGAAGGGAAAGGCTCCACAGGTTGGACCTACGGGAATCCCCCTCGTCCCAAATAACATGTTTGAAGAAATATTCCATTTTGAAGTTGAGCTGCCACCTCTGGATGCCGAGTCTACTAGAGAGCAATCCAAGTACACTATGGAAGTAGAGTCTGGTGTCCCAGCTGAATCAACGATAGTGCCTATAGGTTTCGACTTTGATGTTGTTTGGCCTAAGGAAGAGTCCGCTTCTATAACTGACTTCTGGAAGGCGTTTAAAGCCATTTGTGAAGAAATTGATAAAATAGAACACGACTTAGCATCATTAGACCAAGGCTAGACAACCGCGATGCAAATATCAGGGATATTCGAGGTGTTGTTCTATGAATCAGAGAATGGGCTGCTCAAACAACTGCTATTAGATTAGAGAAAGTCTGTTACTTCAAGTCACTCTTTGCAGAGTTGCTAGTTTGGAGCGCGGATAATATACATTTTCAGCATAGGCAGAAGGAGTATATTGTGAGAATTGAAGAATCATACAAGTCATACATGGAGTTACTCAAGATACAAGAGCGAGATTGCAAGACTGGAGGCCAACATGAACCAGCAGTTCAGTGTTCTCCAGGCAGAAATGAAATTAATGGCAGCTGAGTCTAAGGCTACGCGATCAGAGTTCAGAATAGCCTACTCCAAAGCAGCTGACAAGCAAAATTCTACGAACATCCAACTTGACTTCATTCTCAATGGATTGTTCCCTGACCTGACCCTTTCGTTTGGTGATGATGCCAAAAAGGGGGAAGATGAGGCCTTGAAGGAACTGAAGGAAAGCAAAGAGAGTCATAAGGTGGAAAAGAAGGAAGTACAAGCTAAGGGGGGAGGAAGCTCGAAAAACCCCCTTTGAAGCTTATGTATGCCCAGACTCCTCAGCAAGGAGAGATTACAGCTTCACTTCTCAGCAAGCTACTGAAAGAGCTATCAGTGGAACAGAAAGCTAAGTTGGCAGTGAAAGAATCAAGGAAAGTCATCGGCCGAGTTGAAAAAAAAGGTAGCCGAGAAGCATTGCGTGGATTGAGAATATAAGGACGCAATATGATGGTCCTCCAACTGGAAAGGATTTCCCTGTGATCAAGCCCCCAAGAGACATTACCATGCCTGATGTTGGGTCTGAGCCTAGATCCCTAGAGTAGTTTCAAACTCTAGAGGCAGAAGGCTACTTCAGAGATATGACTCTACCGCAAGCTTGGGATATGTATTGGGAGAAAGGTCTCGATGTGTGTAACCTAGGCGATGTGCAAACAGAGTTCCGAGCCACTCAAATTTGAAAAAGGAAAAGAACAAGATCAAAGACACTCCCAAAGGAGCTGAGTCGGGAAGAGGAAGGGGAAGATCAAGTGGAAGTGGAAGAGGTAGAGGTTCTCGATTGTAGCCAAATCCTCTGAACATCAAGTATATTGATCGGCAGAAGAAAGGGATTACATATTGGGCTGGATATGATCATCTTGCAAATTTGGAATTCCAGCGCAAGAATGAAGAAGCTGTGAGGAGGCAAGAAGCTGAAAATGAACGGGCAACGCGTGAATGGGAGGAAAGGCAGCGTAGGGATGACCCTGTTGCAAGGCGTGCCAATGAGAAAAAGAAGAGAGATGAGAAGAAAGGAAGAGAAGGAGAGTTGATGAAGACAGAAGAAGAGCAGAAGATGAAGAGAGAAAAAGAAAGCAGCCAAGGCGTTGAAGTCAGTTGCAACCCCTTTATGTATTTTACTTTGTAAATAGACAGCTGTAAGTTCTTTGTAAGTTAGTTGATTAGCTCTGATACATTCTTTGTAAGTTTGCTCTGACACTTGTTGTATTTCAATGTATAGAGTATAATTTTGCAAACAACTTCATAAAGGACAAGAATGCTATGATCAATAAAATTGATTATTTTGCACTGCTTGTGTTTGATGTTTATTTTATTTAAGTTTTGGCATCATCAAAAAAGGGGGAAATTGTTAGGAAATTTATTTGTAAGATTTTGATGATACCATGTAAAACTTAGACTGGGAAGTTGACACCCCATTTTCCTTATAATTCTATGTTGTAATAGATAGGACTGAAAGAGCTGAGTGAAGTCAGTTATGTCGAAGAATGCAAGAAGTCAACTGCAGACTAGAGTGAAGACTCCGCTGTATGTCAACTGAGTATGGCCAAGATGGAAGATAAGGACTCGACTGAAGGAGAGCTAGCTGAGGAACCGCTGTGTGAAGTATGAAGAATTGTTAGTCAGGTCAGTAAAAGGAGCCAATTCTAATAGTTGATGTGACAGTTGAGTTACTCCCATGATTGGATCATACTCAAGTTAAAGGGGTAAAGGCAGCAGTCAAGTCAAGACAACTGACATTGATCCGTTGGAAGGGAGTCAAGAATATTACTCGATATAGTAATAAGTCCAAGATGTCCGGTCTTAAAGTGTTTGGCCCATAAACATGCAAAAGGAATAAACCAGCGGGAAACACTGAGGCATGTGTCAGGCTCTGTAAAGCTGCAGAATCATTTAATACGAGGAAGGGTCAACATCTCATCTCTGCAGGCCAAGAAAAGACAAGCCAACGAACAAGAAATGCCATTTGAAAATAGCCCATCTCTTCAACGGGCAAATTTTCAAATGAGCACTATAAAAGGCTGAGGAAGCATTTGAAAAAAGGTGACATGAACCAAGCACGAACGAATCAAGAAATATTCAAGCAAGCATAACCTGCAATATTCACAAAGCTTATCAAAGAATTCCTCAAGCCTAAAACTCGAAGGAACTCAATCCAACACAGGCTGTGAAGGAAAGATTACTTCAACCAGTTGAAGAGGAAAAGATTTAAGAACGAAAAGGGGTCTACTCTCCAAGTTGAAGGAGATGTAGAAAGGTTCAAGGTCGAACCAGGAGTTTCAATTTTGTTGGAAGGCTGTGTGATCAATTCCAAAGACTTGAAGGGAGCTGAAGTAGCAAGGCAGCTATCTTGTGAAGAAGCTAAGTCGCAGGAGAAGCCAGCTGTGTGATCAAGGTTGTGTCTAGACTGAGAAGTACTTTGTAATTTGATATGTTACCTAGTGGATTCCTCCAGGAGTTGGAGAAGAGTGGATTAAAGGAATTACCCCATCCTCGAACCACTATAAATTTGCTTGTGTCATTTACTTTCAGCATGTACGTTCTTGCTTATACTTTTATATCTGCTGATAAGTTTCTTTGCTATCCAACTGATAATAACAAGTGCTAAAACAGTGTTGAAAACGAGCTTAAAATTAATAAAGAGTGTTAAGTCTTCCGCTGTTAAAAACTAAATCATCTAAAAGTTAAGTTTTAGCTGACGAGTCTAAGTTATACTATCAACAGCTCAGTCGAGTCTGTTGTGTGGGTAACTTTGCTGAAGAAAGCCAACCTAGCTGTCCCTCAAGGACTTAGTTGATTTGAGTCAACTCTGTTGGATATTGTAAAAGGACCAAAAAGATAAAACTTGGTAAGGTTTATTCAACCCTCCCTTCTAAACCTTACACCACACCCCTTGGGACCTACAACCTACAAGTACTAAATTCAAAGGTTGAGTCAACATCAAATGCTGCAAGAAGAAGACAAGCCAACGAACAAGAAGTGTAAGTTTGAATTTGTCTATCTCTTCAACGGACAAATTTCAAACTCTCACTATAAAAAGCTAAGGAATTTTCAGAGAGAAAAAAAGGAGATCAAATATTTAAACGTGATAGAGAGCATACAAGCAAACAAGCAATCTGCAATATCTCTCAAGCAAGAAATTCTTACAATCCTCAGGCCTACATTCGAAGATACTTTATCCAATACAACCTTGTGGAAGATAGAAATTATCCTTCAAGTTGAAGAGGAAAAACTTGTTTTAAAGATAAAAGTGTCTATTCTTCCAAGAAGTGAAGGAAGTTCAGTTAGGTTTCAGTTCGAACCTATTTCAAATCTGAAAGAGGCTAAGTGATCAAGTCCAGAAGATTTTAAGAGCTAAAGTAGTGAGGCAGCTACCTTACGAAGAGATGAGTCCTAGAAGTGAAGCCAGTTGTGTGATCAAGGCTAAGCTTGGACTATTGTACTATTGTAACGAAGTCACTGTTACTTTAGTGGATTTCTTATGGAGTAGGAGAAGAGTGGAGTAGAGGAATTACCCCATCCTCGAACCACTATAAGTTATTGTGTCAATTTATATTCTGCATTTAAATTTTGCATTACTTACCTGCTTTATATTTGCTATCCAACTGAATAACAAGCTAAAATATAAGTGTTGATAACTAATCTTTATAAAAGGTGTAAAGACTACCGCTGTAAAAAGTCAAGAAAACTGAATTTGTAAAAGTTAATTTCATTCAGTTGAGTTACTCTATCAATAACTCTCTCAGAGTCTATTGAGTGGTTAACTCTCCTGCTGAAGTTTGACCTAGTTGTCTCTCGAGAGACTTAGTTGTTTCTTGCTAAAACTCTTATTGTGCTTAAAATCGAAAATCTGGTTTAAGTCTGTCAAACCCCCTCCTCCTTCTAGACTTAACTCACACCCCTTGGGACCTACAAGCGGATATTTTGGAGAAGCAGGTGAGTAACAAGCTAACTTATGGAGACGAGTTTTTAATTTTAGAACCAACCACTTTTTGAGTATGTGAACTTAGCTAGAGATGTGTTTTTGTTTTTCCTTCGTAGAGATTAGAAATGTGTTTGTCTTCTAAGAAACGTAAAAAAGTATTTTATTTATATTAGTAATAAATAAATAAATAAGAAAAAAATAATTATAACACAAAGGATTTTGATAGTTAGAAAATCATTTATTGTCTTTATATGTAAAAATCTATGTTTAAGACTTTATACAACGGTTTTTTAAACCATTTTCGTTTATGAAAAAACGTTAATATACAATGGTTTCGTAAACCGTTGTGAAATTCATTGTCGTTTAGAAAAAAATCCTTTAATATACAATGTTTTCTAAAATTGTTGTTACGTTCATTGTCGATTATAAAACATGCTAATACACAATGAATTCATTAAGACATTGTCATTTATAATAATGCGCTAATTTATAACGGTTTTGGTAAGTTGTTGTTCAATCCGTTGTTGTTTTAAGAAAAACCCATTAATATACAACGGTTTTTTGAAACTGTTGTTACACCCGTTGTCGATTATAAAACACATTAATATACAATGGTTTTATCAAAATGTTGTCGTTTATAAAAAAACCACTAATTTACAATGGTTTTGGTAAAGCACTATGCAATCTGTTGTTGTTTAAAAACCCGGTAATATACAACAGTTTATTAAAGCCGTTGTAGAAATCATTTTTGGTTTTAGAAAAAAAACTGCTAATACACAATGGTTGCCTAAATACCATTATCTTTATTTTTAAAAAAAAAGAGCGCTCAAAGACAACATGTTTTTTTGAAAACTGCAGTGGTTTAAATAAAATATAACAGTTTATTATTGTAAAATTGTTGCCTTTAATGTGTTGTGTATTACCATTATAAAATCGTTTCCCGAATGCATACATTGCCCTGGCTTGGTTCTAGCCATACATGTTACTATTGCATCTGCATAAAGAGATTTGTCAAAGTTAAAATTGATCGAGACTTATCTTCGATCAACTATGTCACAATAAAGATTGAATGGTTTGACTGTGTTGCCATTTGAACAAATTGCTAAACAACTAGATTTTGTAAATTTGTTTAGTACTTTTGCGTCAAAAGATGTAAGACGAGTAGTGTTTAAGTGAATAATTGATAATATAATTTTTTTTGATTTCTTACCTTGTTCGCTTCTGTATGCTGATGATGTGCTAGTTTGACTAGTGAAATTTTATATTTTGCTTGATATAAACCTACCGAAAATTACTTGAATCTCAAACAAAACGTCAAATCAATACCAATATGCAACCTAGAATTGCCAACATATGCTTAAATAAGAGAGGTGTCACGCATGTGATAGAATTCAGACGAAAAATTCTACAATCAAAGTGCTCTAGTGGAATAATGCAAGACTCATGTAAGTCAATTGGTAAAGTGAAAAAAAATTAGCTCCCAAAGTATAAAAAATCGTCATAGTTGGGATGGATAAAAGTTTTTTCCCTTTATGAATATCGTAAAATCAATATCATATTGAACTATACGAGTATAAAATAAGATTTTCAAACAATTGCTTATTTTGTAATGTTTACATAGTATATTTTAAGACACATTTAGCAATCCATTTTAGCAAATACAAAAAGAACAATGGGCCAAGAATCAAATATTGAAAATTGGGCCAATGAGCCCTAGCCGCAAGGAGGAGGGCCTATGACTCTTGAGTCCCTGGGTTTAAGTCCTGGAGACACGTCTCAACTGGTTGACTTATCAACAATGTTGTGTTTCTTCCCGCAGTAGGGTGGAGTTTCAAATACCATTTGAAATCTGCGGCTTCTTGGAGGTTAGAAGGAGGCACTACCAGTATGACATTAGGCCACTTGTACGCAAAAGTGTACAAGCTTTGTTGGGAAACCTGAGTCTAGTTGAGACATATCCCGCAATTTACATTCTTTCGGAACTATAAGGATTGGGGTTCTGGGCGGCAGGATTAATCGAATCCGAGAACTTGACATAAAAAAATCTATTTATATATTTAAAACAGCAAGTCTCTTATGAGACCGTATCACGGATCTAGATCCGTGAAACGGAGCTCCATACCGAAACCCGACCCACTACTCCATTGCCCAATGCCAAAACCCGCTACCTCCTACTAGCCATCGCACATAGCCCAAAAAAATCCCGAAAAACATAACAAATGGACAAGCTCCTATCCTGAAACCCTGGAGGCTGGAGCAAGCTCGCAGCTGCAAAATCTTCTCCCAACGGCGATGTTTGGCAGAATCCACTCTAGAACAACAAGAAAACACCATCTCCGGCGCTGAAAAATGGAAAATCGCAACACTCATGACAATGAAGGTACTACAATCTACTCATACAACAATACTATTTTTGCGATTTTTGATGTTAAATACATATATATTACAATTTTACTGCGTTTTAAATGTAAATATTTATCTTTTGTAGATGAAATTTTTGTTTTAGATACTAGTGGTGTACCACATGTTGATAAATCAAACGGAGGTAATGTGCTGCATATTTCATAATATAGTTTTAAGGTATTACTTTTTCTGTAAAAATTATTACTTTCTCTGTGAAAAGTATTACGTTTTCTTTGAAAAGTATCAATTTCAAACATTAAATTTTTTAGTATCTTATGTATATCTCTTTGATTTTTGTAGATGAAATTCTTATTTTGGCTACCAAAAGTGTACCACAAGTCGATAAATCAAAAGAAGGTGATGTGTAGCATATTTGACACTTTAGTTTTAAAAGTATTACTTTTCTGGTAAAAAGTATTGCTTTTTGTATGAAAAGTATAATTTGTCTGACATAAAGTATCACATTTAGGTGGGGCAATTGTTATTCATTCTAGTGATGACATTGATGAAATTACTAATTTCAATGATGCAAGTGATATATTCATCTGAAGATGAAGGTATTATTTACTTATTGTTTGTTATTTTGAATATTAAGTACAAAAATGATTTTATGAAAAATGATGCAGAAAACAACATTGGTGGATTTGATGTAAGTGGTTCTCTTCTCCATTTAACACGAGGGACAATCAAAGAAATGCATATGTTGTATTGTGATCATGCTCGTGTTGTTGGGTTCAGTGTACTGAAATCAGCTACTAGAAAATCTACATGTATTGCTTATCACATAAAAAGTATCACATTTTACATAAAAAGTATCACGTTTCACATAAAAAGTATAACTTTTATCCATAAAAGTATCATATGTTTTCTTCCACTAGTTTTAATTTTGGCAACAAGAGTATTGCTTTGCACATAAGAAGTGCCACTTTTATCCATATAAGTATTACTTTTCCAGGAAAAAGTATCAGTTACATATGTTTTCTTTGCATTTCAAATGAAGTGGGTGTTGTCATTGAGAAATATTTTGTATGTTATGCTTCTGGATTTAAGGACACCACTAGCACAACAAAGAAAAAGACTAATGTTACACGCACATGATGCAAAGCTTCATTGCGAATAAAATTAAATAGGGAGGGACTTATATGAAGTTCTTCAACATGTTACAGAACACAATCATCCACTAACTAGAAAGGAATGGAGTCATCTACATCATTCAGAGAGAGTCATTACAAATGAAAATGGCAAAGCTATTGAAGATATGATATCTTGCGGGATGAGAGCTACTCAGTCTTATAGATATATGGTTCATGATGCAGGAGGAGAAGAATTCATTGTCCATACTTTGAAAGATCATCTGAATTTTGTTAATCATTTGAAAATGGAAGCAATAGAAGGCGGCGATGCACAAACATTAATTGACATCTTATATCACAGAAGATACTGAGAAGAAGAAGACTTCTTTTTTAGAGTGAAGTTAGATGACATGGGCGGGTTAAGTAATGTGTTTTGGAGGATTCCATGATGAAGGGAAACTACAAAATATATGGTGATGTTATGGTATTTGACACAACATATCGCACGAATAAGTACAACTTGATTTGTGCTCCTTTTGTTGGGATCAATAATCATTGGGAAAATGTGATGTTTGGTTGCGTTTTCTTATCTGATGAAAAGGCTGACTCATTTGAATGGTTTTTCCAAGTTTTTATGAAGTCAATGGGTGGTAAATATCTTATAACTTTATCCACTGATCAAAACCAGGCAATTTGCAATGCAATTGAAAAGGTATGATGTACAGAAAGCAGAAATTAGATACTTTTAGTAAGAAAAATGATACGTTTCCTCATAAAACAAATATTTTGTTTTTAAATTCTAATAGTTTTCCATTTCTTTTATGTAGGTTTTCCCTCAAAAAGGGCATAGATTGTGCTTATACCTTCACCAGAATGCTATAAGTCGGTTTGGACGGCTGAAACACAACAATTCTTTCAATGAAACATTCAACAAATGTTTAACTGGTTGCATTGATGAAACTAACTTTGAAAGTTGCTGGAAATCTATGATATTGCAGTATGAGCTACAAGATGACTCTTGGTATGATTTGAAGCAGAAATGGTGTACTGCACTAAGCAAAGATTTCTTTTCTGCGGGAATATTATCTTTACAAAGGAGTGAGAGTACGAACAACGCAGTAAGATTCAATGCCAAGAAAACGACGACTTTAACTGAATTTTATGACATTTTCCAAGGGCCAATAAAGCATTGCAGAAACACTGAAAAAGAGAAATGTATTCCAATGCTCAAGATCAATTCCAAAATATGTGCTACCATTGATCGGAATGTTGAAGCATACTGCAGAGGTATATACACTAACAATTTTTAAAAATTTTGAGGTTGAGTTCATTAAAAGTATATCTACCAACTGCACCACTGTTGAAGTTGAAGAGAACTTAATGATTTATGATATTTTATCAAATGATGATAATTGTTGTCATCGTGTGGTGTATGATTGTTTACATACTCTCATTAACTGTTCTTGTAAAAAGTTCGAAGAGTGTGGTTTACTTTGTCACAGCTTAAGAGTGCTACATATGCATTCTATATCCAAATTCTAGATTGTTACATTGCCAAAAGATGGACAGAGTTTGCAAAAACTGAATTGTGGGAAAAGTTCAGTTCGAGAATTGAAAGTTTAGATAAGCCTAATGATTGTGTTCCTTGGAGACATGAAATGACAAGCAAATATTATAATCTTGTTCTGAAATGCCAATACAATGAGGATACAAGAAGGATTTTAGAAGATGGCTACAACAGGGATTTTATGGCTATTGATGTTGACAGATATACCAAATTCAACAGAGCGCAATGTTGTTTCTAGTTCTTCTACAAGCATTTTGGATCCAGCACGATCAGTTACAAAAGGAAGGAAACAAAGGATAAAAGGCATTTCCAATAAAACAAGAAGAAGAGAAGCAGTGAAACGCCAGACGCACATCCATCAAAGGAGTTTGGTTCAAAAACTCCTAATCCTAAATTGTTTTAGTAATCGACTGAAGACTTTTGTATTAAACTGATACTATTGCTTTGTAGTTTTTTAAATTGATACTTTGGTCATGTTTATGTGATGCTTTATTAGTAAGAAAAGTAATACTTTAAGGATAAAAATTGATACTTTGTTGGTAAAAAGTGATACTTTATGCACATAAAGTGATAATGTTAAGTAAAAAGGTGATAATTTTCACCTGTACAAAAGTGATACTTTGTTAGTAAAAACGATACTTTATTCATAAAAAGTGATACTTTAAACATATAACAAAAATGTAACTTTTACAAGAATAACTTTTACAAGACCATACATTTGCCTTGGGGTTTTTGTAAATTTTCAATGGGGTTTTTGTAATTTTTTAAATAATCTCTGGGTTTATTTGTAATGAGCTCAAACCTCGTTTTTTTTTAATTACCCTTCCTTCTCCCCTGTGTTTGAAGGATTTTTCTGTACAATATATTAATGAATGATCACTCTTATTATTTACTTTGATTTTATGAGCTCAAAAACAAGATTTCTCTCCATGGCTGCTAAATCATATTTCTGGAAAAAAAAAAGTGTTTATGGTGATGCAGTGTTTAAATATTCGAAAGTGCAACACAATATGAAATAAGTGACAGATGCAACATATCAATCGTGCGATTCAAGCAGTGGAGTATTGGCAACTTATGAAAGTGGGAACGGTGAAATTACACTTAGTGAAACAAGAAAATACAATTTTATTTGTGACAAATATAACCATTGTTTTGGGGGTATGAGATTTTCAACTCAAATATAGACTTGGTGTCCCCATTCGAGTGATACTTTATTGGTAAAAATTGATACTTTATGCACATGAACTGATACTTTTAATTTAAAAAGTTATACTTTTCTCCTGCAGCTGTACATATAACATAAACTATGCAAGAAGTATCACTTCCATACAGAAAAAAAAATCATACTTTCTTAGTAAAAAGTCATACTTTAAGCACGAAAGTGATACTCTAAACACAAAAACAGAAAGCATGTTTTCCCCATACACAGTTGTACCCCATCAACACAACCTACAAAGAACTATACAAATCCCATGAACCTATCAAGCATCACTACAGATAACATCCAAAAGTATCTTTACAAACTTAAAAGATCAATTCTAAACTGCAATTCAAAACATCTCTTTGTTCTTTTTCTGCTTGCTAGCTCTGAACAGAAGAACGTCTTTCTCCATTTGAGCTCTCATTTCATTTAAAGGATGGAGGACAATCCTTGCACAGTACGAAGCCCTCAACTTACATCGTTCTTCTGGCTTCAATGACGAAGGGAAAAATATTATACAGAAAGGATTTTATGACATTAACCTTCAAAACAAAGAAAACAATTCTTACCAGGCACAAATTTGGCTCGGAGTACACGCATCCCCTGAAGTTTTCCATGTGATGCATTAAAAAAACACCACAATCAATATTTTTCAAATTACTCTGCCATGAAGAAAGGATATTTCAAGTATATATCCTTCAACTTCTTTAGCTTTGGGGTGCTGCTACTCCGTCAAGAACACTGACATTTCTCTTTGCTGAAAAAAACGTTACATGACATTTAAGAACAACTTATATTTTCAGAAAATAGAAATGATAAAAGAAAATATAATAATTTACCACTAATTTTGCAAGATCCACATAGTCAACAACAACATCTTCATGATGCACCATGTTGTCAAGATATTGCATTTTTTGATCCGCAAAGTTGATGACAGTGCAAAAGTAATGTTGCATATAACATATTGGTACAAAATCTACATTTCCAACAAATAGATACTTATCGTTAAACGTTAGAAAGTAAGAACGAAAAAGCAAGCAAAATCAATCTTACCAAATCCACAGCACTCAGATCTTTATAATTTCCAGACAACATCCACTAGTTTCAACAACCTCTCACATTTTTTGCATTATCCTGATCTCCAACCTTATAGAAAATGTTCTGAAGATATAGCTGTTGTGAAAAAGAAATTGATTAAAATAATGAAATACTTTTTTGATTTGATGTGATACTATTATAGATAAAAGCAGTACTTACAGCGTGTTGGGCAATGAAATAGAAACATTCTGAAGCTCGACGATCTTTGTTAAGCAATATAGCCCATACGTCTATAATGTTTACATGAATCATCTTTGACGAGTTCATCGTTGAAATCCCATCAAAGGCAATAAAGTCAACCGCACCATGAGCAAAGAAATTTGAACTATAATTTGAAAACAAAATATTAAGTTAGTCAGAAAATTGAGAGTGATACTGTAATACCCGATATTTATTTATATATAAAAATTATTTGTTTATTTATTTCCTATTTATTTATTCTATTTAAATATTTTTTTATATGATATATACATATTTTATAATATAATTTTTATAATAAAGCTATTAATGGGGTTAAAGAGTTATGTTTTTTTCAAAACTCTTTTAGATAGGCTTGTATCCCACCAAATCCTCCCACTCTCAAAACCCACAATCCCTCAATCCCACGTTATTTGCCAGGCGGTTAACAAAGAAATGCCCAAGACCTTATTTCTACAGATTTTTCTTCTCTGTTTGTTTTGCCACACACATTCAAAACTTGATGAAAAACTCTTTCCCCTCACTTTACACCTCAGCATAGTGTTAGAGACTCTACGCAAGGAGAAGTTATTCGCCAAATTCAAGAAGTGTGAGTTTTGGCTTGATCGAGTCGTCTTTCTTGGCCATGTAGTCACAACGAAGGGTATCGAAGTCGACCCTGCAAAAGTTGAAGCCGTTGAGAAATGGTCGGCTCCTACAAATGCAAATGAAGTGCGTAGTTTCTTAGGTCTTGTTGGATATAACAGGAGATTCATCGAGGGATTTTCGAAAATAGCAGGCCCGATGACCCAACTTACAAGGAAAGGTGAAAAGTTCATGTGGACCGAGAAGTGCGAACAGAGTTTCCAAGAACTAAAACAGCGTCTGGTTTCGGCGCCAGTTCTAACAATCCCGAACACTTCAGAAAGCTTTATAATCTACAACGACGCATCGAAACAGGGATTGGGGTGCGTTTTGATGCAAAATGGTAAAGTGGTTGCTTATGCTTCAAGGCAGTTGAAACGCCATGAACTCAATTACCCTACACACGATTTAGAGTTAGCAGCAGTCGTACATGCCTTAAAGATATGGCGTCACTATCTATACGGGGGAAAGTGTGAAATTTATACTAATCACAAGAGTCTTAAGTATTTTTTCACACAAAAAGAGTTGAACATGAGACAGAGAAGATGGTTGGAACTCGTGAAAGACTACAATTGTACAATCCATTACCACCCCAGTAAAGCAAATGTAGTAGCGGATGCACTTAGCCGTATGCCCAGGGACAGTTGCAAGTTTACTCACGACACAGGAGAACCTCATTGAGGAATTTGCCAAAATGAGAATTGAGATTGTGACTCCACCTGCTAAAACCGAGGCGGCACTAGCAGCTTTGGTAGTGCAACCGACGCTGCATAGTAGCATCAAAGAACCACAAGCTAACGACAAGTTTCTATGGAAAATGAGGAAGAAGGTGTCGATGGGAGAAATTAAAGGGTTCGCCATAGGTGACGGTCTTATTTGGTATATGAGGGACGACTGTGCGTGCCTAAAGATGGGGAAATCAGGAAGCGGATTTTAGAAGAGGCACATTGCACACCTTATCGGTCGACCAGGGGGTTGGATCGGTCGACCAGGGGGTTGGACCGGTCCCCCTCGGGTTCGATCGGTCTCCCTCAAGTCAGAGACCAAAAATAGAGAAAGCCCATCTTCGACAAGTGGTCGACTGCCGACCTCCTCGCCGTAGCCCCACGGCTTGTTCTCGTTATGTGCAACTTTCAGTCACGGGTTACCCTATGGGGTGATTTAAGGTCGACCTAAATCTGAGAGAAGTTGTCCGAATTTTGTCAAAAATAAAGTTCAAGAAATACTCCAAAAAATTAGTTAAAATCATTTAAATTGTTTTGAAGTATTTGGACAACATTTGAGGACATTGTTTTGGTATAAAACTCAATTATACGAAATCATCAAAATTACGATAAAAATATTTATCTAACAGGGTGGGGCTGGATAGTTCTTATCCATGGGTAGCGGGTTTGGGGCTCCATCTCACAGATCTAGATCCATATAAATTTTTGTGTATTTAAAATTGGCACATCTGCGAGTTTCGTCATTTTTGAAGGACCTCTTTGCAAATACATTGAAGAGACGGCTCTTCCAGCGCTGGCTGGAATCTTTTCTTCTATTAGATTTAGATAAATATTATACACACATTGAAATCAATTCTCTCTTCGTCCAGCGGACAACAAATTAGTGAATAGAACCTCCCAAAACCTAAGTAATACTTCGTAAACTTTAGCAAAGCCCTCGCATCTATATTTTTCGCTATTAGACCACGGATTTCTGCTCTGTTCGTTTCGTCATCAATGTGAGTATACATTTTCTTCATGAACTACTCTATGCTTGTTTTTTTTTTTTTTTTTCCCGGGGTGGAGAGGTGGGGGTTCAAGTACAAGGATTTACTTGTGCAACTTTATGTGTCTGCGGTTATGAGCCTCGAATTATCTGCTTAAGCTGCTTTGTTTTTAATTCTCTTTTATGTGGAGAATGATAGAATTTATTCTATATACTTGGTTACTTTGTTTTGATGGGTTTGTGAGGGTGTCTATAAGTTTCAATTCATAATTTGTTTTTTCGGGGGTGGAGGGTTCAAGTACAAGGATTTACTTGTGCGAGTTTGTGTGTTTGCGGTTATGAGCCTCGAATCCTGAATCCAGTTTCTTGTTATCTGTTTAAGCTGCTTTGTTTTTAGTTCTCTTTTATGTGGAGAATGATAGAATTTCTTCTATTTACTTGGTTACTTTTTTAATTGGTTTTTGACGGTGTGTAGAAGTTTCAATTCATAGTTTTTTCGGGGGTGGAGAGGTGGGGGATTCTAGGTTTCTAGAACAAGGATTTACTTGTGTGAGTTTGTGTGTTTGCGGTTATGAGCCTCGAATCCTGAATCCAGTTTCATGTTATCTGTTTAAGCTGCTTTGTATTTCATTCTCTTTTATGTGGAGAATGGTAGAATTTCTTCTATTTACTTGGTTACTTGTTTTTTAATGGGTTTTTGAGGGTGTGTAGAATTCAGATTTGATTCATAGTTTTTTTATAATAATAATAATAATAATAATAATAATAATAATAATAATAATAATAATAATAATAATAATAATAATAATAATAATAATAATAATAATAATAATAATAATAATAATAATAATATTAATTTGCTGTCTGTGTTTTGAAAAGGGAGACCTGAAAATTGGTCAGATTGATTTCTTTTGACTGTTTTCTTTTTGGAATTGAGAGAATAGAAGGGTGGGCTGCTGGAAAAGATATATTGTGTATATCTTCACGCTTGAGTGAAGCTTTTGATGAAACATGGGTTACGATGGCCATGAGGGCAGACAATCATATTTTCAAAAATGTATAAATTATTTCCTATTTTCGTGATTTCTAAATTCTAATTCTCTTCAATGCCATGCATTAGCCAAAATAAGTCTTTAAACAGTCGCTGGTTTAGCTTTAAGTTGAAATGTTTTCATTCATGTCTTAAGTTGAGGTCGACAACTTAAGGCTTCTTGTAAAAGTTGATAGTCCCGATTTAGGACATATTGTTTATCAATATCCCTATATTTTCTGTATCAATGATAACTATGATATGTGAAAGCACCTGAATCGTTGGATTTTGAAATTAGGTGAGTAACTGCCTCTTGATATCTTAGGTGTCTCAGTGGGATGAGGTTAAAAAATTTCAACTATCGTATGTTTAGGTATAATTTAGTTAAGGGTCATAAAAGGACCTCCGTAGTCTTTCTTCTAATAGTGATGTAATTGAATGTTCTTGATGGCCACTATTTGTGAATGTCAGTTGATGATTGCATATTAGATTGGGATCATCTATGTTATTTTTGGCACCCCGGTTGGTTTGCTGAAATGTCAGTGTTTGTTGCTCTTCTTTTTTCTGTTGTGAGCTTACTAGTTCATTATCAATTTCTTATATAAACAACGTATCCAATGGCCGCCTGTACTTTTTATCATTTTTCCCACCATTCCTCCTTCAGCGGCAATATAATGATCTCTAAGAGACTCTTAACGTTAATATGTTTGCTTCTTTATTAAGTCATAAAACCATGGTATAAAATCTTACATTAGGCTATATCATGACCAAGACGGTTGAATGTCTGTAAACATTGCATTTCTGCCTATTAGAAACTTCGTTGTGTGATTTGAATACTTAAGCTGGCAAATTTAAATATAGGATAGTCCGTCAAGTCTTATTTTAATAGGTCAGGTTTGACACGTGATGGAGTGTTAAATGAAAGTATAAAAAGGTGAATATCTTTGAGCTTTACCCTTAAAAGCCACTCATAGAGTTTTGTATCACATAATTACCTTTAAGTTGGGTATTTTGGGGGATAAATTTGAAGAAATAGATCCTTTTTTTCTGGGTCCTCAAAAAGGAAATAAAAGCATTAAGTTTGTGATGGACATAGTTTGTCAGGTTCTGCTTGTGAAATTACTAACAATTTCATCTTTCCCATGAATCATTGCGATTGAGATTGTGTCCAGTGGGTTTCTGAATGAAAATATGAGGTTTAGAATCACTGTACTAGAGGAAAAAAGTTTTGCATTAAGAAATGGGGAAATCAAGGTTTCAAACTCTACCGCATGGAAATTGGAATAGAGAGAATTATTATTGAAGTTTAATAAATGTAGAAAGCTTATCAGACCGATGCAATAAGCTTGCTAGTTTGTTCACTTTCTAGATTGGGAATTTCTTGAGAAACGGGACATAACCTTATGAAATAACTTCCAGAAAATCTGGATAAGTCGCAATACGAGGTATCTATTTCGTGGTGTTCTATACTTCTATTAATTCCTTTATGCCAAAGTCTGGTAAAGGGGAATATCATAACCACTTTTTGGAAATGCCTGTGCTTTCTTTTGCTTTGTCTTTATATCTGATCCATTTAATAGGTGGTCTTTCAGGTTTTATTTTTTATTTGTTTCTAAAGATTAGTACTAAATTCTTGTCATTAGTGGTCTGTAAGTGATAAGAAAAGGAATATAACTGTATCTCCTGCAAATGGAAGATGAGATACCAGTACCTTCTTCTTACCTCGAATTTATTCTTACTAGCACCATGTCTCTTCTCCTGAGTTATATCTAATAATAATTAGAACTTGTGTGAAAAAGGAAAAGACAATGACCCCCATGTTTCTGAAGAAGAGTAGAAGCATTTGATTGTCTAAAGTTTCTGGTCCTATCAAAAATCCATTCCTCAACTTAGTCCTCTCCAAGAAAATCACAAGCTCCATTATAATCTTCTCAAAGTCCAGCTTCAATACCATGGCATGTCTTCCGTCTATTTTGGAGATTGAACAGTCATGTTTAGCCAAGAGGCCCAAGACTAAAGGTGGATTTACCCTTCCCTGAAATGAACTCTAAATTTGGCTAGTTCTCTTGTCAAACATGGCATAGTCTAATGGACTTGATTTAGTCATAACTGTATTTGTACTGGAGGGTATAAAGGTAGTGTGATCAGGGACAATAATGGACAGTTAAGTTCATGTAAGTCAGACAATCTGGTTATTTTTATTGTATTTTTTATTTGCATATTTGTTGTCTTAAACCGTATAGTTACTCCTTTTGATACTTGTAGTATATATTCGATGAAGACGAAGTTCCATCCCGTCCTACCTCAACCCCCACTGTTTGTGTATGTTCCCACTTCCATTCTGATTCTGTGTATGTGTGCATGCACGCTAGGATGCACGTTTCCCATCATATTCGTGCTGAATTTTGGTAGTTCTGCCATGTAGGAACAATCTTTCTTCCATCAGTTAGCATACTGTAGCTACCAGTACTTTCACTCGAGTAGTGCATAGTTGTCAGTTTGGATATGAAATATGGGACTTGCCTGCCTGTATTACTCATGTTGCCTGCTTACCTGGTTTCAAATTTAGTGGTGTCTTGTCACTTGTATCTCTCTATTGCATCAGCATTTAAACTGTTGAATAGACAATTTGACTGTTCTCACTGAAATCTGCTGGGATGGGATGGTAAATTTTGTAACTTTTGGTATTTATTACATAGTTTCAGCAAAGCTCATGTGTTTTTTATTTATACTTTTCAGCGGAGATTTTATGGCTGAAATTGATCAGAATCATACCGAACTTGAACAAGATCATGTACCTGAATATCAACCTGAAAATGAACATGGAAATGAAAATGAACTCGTACACGAACTTGCACATGTACATGAACATTTACATGAACATGAAGAAGACAAAAATGAACTAGAAGATGGAATACCAGAGAACTTCGAACCTGTAGAACAGGTTCATGCAAATGAAATAGTTGATGGAGGTGCTGACAAATGGCCAGGTTGGCCTGGAGAGAGCGTTTTCAGGATGTTGGTGCCTGCACAGAAGGTTGGTAGTATAATTGGACGTAAAGGAGAGTACATAAAAAAAACATGTGAAGAGACAAGAGCTCGGATTAAAATTCTTGATGGTCCTCCAGGAACGAGAGAAAGAGCTGTAAGTAAAAATATGATGTGTTTTAAATCTTGCTATGACATGCTTAGATGCAGGCTATGTGTATGGAATTCATTATTTTACAACTTTTCTGGTATGTATGTTTTCCCTTTGAAGTATGTTGGTTATGACATCAATTTTGTTACAAATTTGTTAATAGATCTAAAAGGCCAGATAGTGTAGTCACCAGACTTGTATAAATCCATTCGTGGCTTTTGTGGTGATTGCTTTAGTTCTATGTTAATATACCTTCTCACTTCTGAATTTTGGTTACAAGTGTATATTACATGATAACAGCATAGTTGTCAAAGGCTCAAGGCGCACAAAGGCGCAAGGCGCAAAATAAGGCGCATGCCTTTTTGAAGTGAGGCGCAAAAAAATACAAAGCCTTTTTTTTCTGATATTTGACCCTTTTTTCCTCACTTGAGCAGCTGAGCTTATTTTTAATTAGGCCTAACTTAAGAAACCCTGGGAAAACCTAATAAATACAAAGCCGATTTAAAAACACAATTTAAAAACCCCACTTTAGGCCCAACTTTAAGCAGCCCACTCTAAATAAACCATACATTTGAATAAGGCGCGCTTCTGCGCCTTTGAATCTGGGCGCTCGCCTTGTTAAATTGCCTCGCCTGAGAGGCTATCAGGCGCTGGCCTCTGCGTCTTATGCTCCTTGCGCCTGAGGCACGCCTTTGACAACTATGGATAACAGTCATGTACAGCATTAATATGAACTTAATGCATGCATCCATGTGAAATTAAGATTGGCAAAATACTTGAATATCATGCACAATTGCGATGTGCTATAATATGTATTACTAAGATATGGATATGTGCTTTCTGATACATATATATTTGGATTTTGGATTATTATGGGCATCTTGGTTCATTAGTTGGTCTGGGACTTAGGATGTTGATTACTTGCTTCAAGTCATAACAGTTAAAAGATTTACATACACGCAGGGAGCTGTATATGTTCTTGGATGCATTTTTGGCTTTCAGGTTCTATAATTCTAGAAGTCCTTGGATTAATTGTCTGTGTTATACTCATTTCTGATGACAATGGGTAGCTCCTCTATGTGAAAACTGAAATGATTTTTGTTGGATGTTTGCCTGCTGCATAGTGCGAGTCAGGCTGCTTCTTTGTCTAGTGAATCAATGTTTTGGAGAATCCTGATTTCAGGCAAATCTTGTTGTAAAGTCAGAGACATAATATGCAAGAGAGATAGTAGGTCGCCTTGCAAGCATGAGCTCGTCTCGCATTTATTCATCAAGGAATTTCTCAGCACTAGCAATATTCCTCAAATGGCACTAATAGAACAGCCTCTTACTTGTTCATAATATAACATCCAGTCATGCACTAACCTTGTGAACCTACTTAGATAACTTACAACCTAGTGTAGGAATAAGGTGCATATTACTAGATGATGAACTCCAAATATGGTAGTGGTGCATGATCAAATATACACTGAAGATATCATTCTTGTAAAACTGGGAACCCATTATTTATCTGTAAGATAAATGACCAATGTATTCTAAACCAGGATATTCAAATATGATGCTATGACACAACTGCACCTGTAGTAGCCAGATGTGGAGTTAAGTCGAGGGAATATTGTTACTGAGTTTTAAAATTAAGAATGGCCAGTCTAGACTGTTCATGAAGATGGTGACAGCTGTTTAAGTTTTCTTTGTGAAATTTGTGATCTGAAGAGAGCCAATGTTGAATCATCAGGATCATCCTGTCTAAGATACTTCTTTCCGGACTGCCCCCAAAGAGAAAATAGCAGTAAAACACCGGGAAATATTTTGGAATCCAATTGAAGTCTGTGATGACAGTACTGAGTTTATCATAATATAATACCATTGAAGGGGTACCTAGAGAGTTTCAACATATTTACAAGATGGTATATGATCAATTTTTCCCTCTTAAAGTATTTCTGAGAGCTCATGATGTCTTTCCAAGCGAAGGTTATGTCTATACAGGCTCTGTGTTAGGTTTTATCTTGAAATTATGATGTTAAAAGTTGTGATATTCTATTTTTAAAACCATTATGAATGGAAAGGAAATTTTGTCACCAATGATTACTATCGGCCGATAATACATCCCTCTGAATTTGGAAGCAATGAAATATTTCTGGCAAATTAATCGGCCGAATGAAAAGCCCTTCTTAGAGAATGATGACTATGCTGTGTCACCCGCCAAATCTAAGAAGGGTTGTGAAATTGCAGGTATGCAGCATAAAGGCTAATTCCATGAGGAGGATTCCTTATGGATGGAGTTCTCAAAATAAATTTAGACTCAAGAGATTGGTGGTTTACTAGGATCAGGTAGAGTACAAGCAGAATGAGGTTCTGGTCCTCCCCTCTTACTTATTAATGTAAATGCATGGGTTAAGGACGCGGTGGCATGGTGAGTAGGCATCAAAACTCTCATTTTAATTTGAAATAAGTGAGCAAACCATAAGTGAACTTGTGTAGTCACTTTAAATGGTGCAAGCACAAGTCTCCACCCACAATTTTACAAGTTATATTTCCAATCGTTTCTGGAGCCATTCATTTATATCAGTTGATTAACCAACCAAATGTAATAATATATATATATATATATATATATATATATATAAAAAATAGATATAGATGACAGGGATGTAAACTCTCATTGCACCCCAAAACTCAACAGTGATAATAATAATATCTTGGTTTATACATGAATCAGCTCTGCCACATCTAGAGATGCCTTACTACTTCATTTATTTCCGGAATTTGTGAGATTTGTTATTCCACCTGACTGAGGAAATAGATCTTTAATTAAAGTAAATAGCTACAAAATGGAGGTCAAAACGTCCTGAATCATATAAGTTATTAAAATAAATTATCCGTATATTTTTCCCTTCTCGCTGTTCATTCAGTAAGAATTATCCTGTCAAGAGTTTTGCTTTTTAAGCTGCCTATACTGATGGGAGTAATAACCTATGATAGTGGAAATAATCCTGATATGTCTAGCTGCCTAACAATGTTATCGGACAAAATCTTATCACTCCTAAAGGTCCCCATTCAATTTCATATATACTCTAATTCAATATATGAAAGAGTTTATGTGCAGTTCCAATTAAGAATAATAATGCCGTTGTAGCCAATAGCCATCCAACGGCTAGAATGTTTGCAGTTAAATGCACAATGCATTTTTTTTAGAAAATAGAACTCAAAATTTTGCTATTAGTTAACAGTGAAGTTGTTTGCTGATGTCACCTTCTTTTTTTGGGATAGGTAATGGTATCTGCCAAGGAAGAGCCTAATGCTCCTCTTCCTCCTGCTGTAGATGGTCTTCTCAGAGTGCACAACCGTGTTGTGGATGGGCTGGAAAATGATTCTTCTCATCCTGCACCAGGCTTAGGAGGCAAAGTTTCAACAAGACTGCTTGTACCAGCTGCTCAAGCAGGAAGTTTGATTGGGAAACAAGGCGCGACTGTCAAATCCATTCAAGAAGAGTCTAATTGCATTGTTAGGGTTCTCGGAGCAGGTTTTTTCTCATTCCAATGTGATACATGTATTGAGTTTGGGCATACGAACTGCACCTGTGCTTTTCTTTCTTCTCTTGCTGATTACTGTTCTTGATTCTTTATATATGAATGTTCTGAAGTTGTCTCTAGAAGGTTGAATATATTCAATTAGTGATCCTGGTTTACCTGGTTGCATTTTTGGTATTTTGTGTGTGTAACTGTTTGCATCTTGGTTTTTAAAAAGAATCTGGTTGTCTGATTGAGACATGATAGTTTTCTTCTCCTGACTAGTTAAAGATTAAATTTAGCATCCTGATGGTATATTCTCCTATGTCATAATATAACCTTTATCTCTTCTAATTGCTTCAAGATATTGAATACAACTCTTGGACGAAATCATACTCTGTTGCCTTTACACCCATCAAAGTATTTGATATCTAACTTCTTGTCGACAACTTGTGACATAATTGCATGCTAAGAACCTCTGGAGGTGTGGTATTGGATTAAGTTTAGAGTCGCTAGGTGGATTTCGAATCATAAGGAGTTTAAGGACTTGTTTGTTTCTGACATTGTTAGAGATTGGAGTTATGTTCTGTAGCTATCATTTCATTTGGGACTTCTCGTCCCTTTGTACTTTGTTTCCATCTTTTGATAATAAAATCCATTTGTTTCTTATCCAAAAAAAATGTGACATAATTGTATGCTAAGAAGAAAATATTTTAAAGGAGTATGCTAGTCCATCCATACCCTCCCGATTTAATCTTTTGATAATAAAATCCATTTGTTTCTTATCCAAAAAAATGTGACATCATTGTATGCTAAGAAGAAAATATTTTAAAGGAGTATGCTAGTCCATCCATACCCTCCTCGATTTAAAGGGTTGTGGAATCCAACTTCTGTGTACATGCTTGGAGCTCACTAGGATACCGATTCCAAATCGTATCTTCCAAAAACCAAAAGAATGTCGAGTGACTAAATAGACCCCAAATAGCATGGGGTTGAGATCCTAATCGAATTTAAAAGAATATCATGTTGGGATAACTATAGAGACCTACCCGAGGTTTGGTGTATATACATGTACACCCCCTTTGGACTAGTAGTCTAAGTACATCTAGTATTTCCGACCTTTGCCGCCATTTAGCAAATTGATTAAGCTATTATATTTAATACCATAACATCAGTCAAGAAAAAGGAAAGAGAGAGAGAGAAAGGAAGAAAGAAGAAACAGAAAATCCAATTTTGATTGATTCGGGGTTTAACAATTTTGTGGAACCAATTACCCTGGGGTTATGTATTAAGTACTTAAACCTCCCTTTAATGTTTGTTGGCATCTTACACCATTTTTTTATACCTTGGCGTCATAATTTTGTGAAAATGGTAAGTTTTAATCCCTTATATGTCTATTCAAATTTACAAACCAGTCTCAAGAGTTTCTTTGTATTTACACAAATCTACGTGAGATTTATCCTATTTATACCAACCTCCTTTGAGATTTAATATTTCTAACTCATGCAAAATTTTAAAATTACACTTCACATTATCAGTAAGTTGCATTCTAATTCATTTAAATTATTTAGGAAATTAATTACTCATATTTTGTTTTTTATATTTTAAAGATAATGAATTCCACATTCTTTGTTGGGCCTATCATTTGAACTATCAATCAATGCATATATCCAAAAACTCCACTTTTAGAGTTTAACTTGAATCTTTTATGCTTTGACAAATGAACATCACATTTGCGAGTGAAGAGACAATGGTTCAATTTTATATCTATTTGTAGGTGTAGTGTCATGGATCCGAATTTGGATTTTGACTTTTAGCTTAGTTTATGTGAAAGTATTTTAAATGTTTAGGGATATTATGTTTTATTTTAATTGGATAACCAATCGAGTCATTTGTAGTTGTCAAATGATAAAATCTCAAAATGATGTAATTGTCATTTGACAAACCTTAGGAGGTCTTTGTAGTTTGGACAAATCTTGAGTGAGGTTTGTGTAGCTTTTAAGAAAGGACAAAAGAGTCGTTACATTCTAATGCCTCTTAGGGTTAGTGGGGTTTATGTGATTTTGCGAGTGCGAGAAGTCTAATTGTATTATGGCCGAACGTTGGCAAGATTTTTGTAATGAGTCCTTGGTTTAAATCTTGTGCATATTCATTTGCTAAAAAACGAAGCAACATAGTTTAAAAGTTAATTAAAGGTCTCTAAACCTTACATAATGCTCTAGAATTAGATAAAAGGTCCTTTCAATCGATGAGGTAGAGTTCATAAAATCTTGGAAAGTTCTTTGATTGATTATGGAAAAGATAACACATAATGTCGAACTTAATCCTAAGGCCTGGCATAATTAGAAAATCCACCTCAACTTCAAATGAGAACTTGAATATCGAATTCTCAAAAGCCGACATCTTCCCAAACGGTCTCCGATTTTGTCTTTCCAAAGATTTGCCTTTCATGTTTTTGAATATAATATGTTCTTAAGTATGATAAGACTATCTTGCACCAATATCTTGAACTTGTCTAGCCATGTAATAATGAGAGAAAGTTTGGTCAACCCCGGGGTGTGTGAAATAGTTCCTGTTGTCTGACTTATCATGTTGTAGACATTTTGTTCGATTCATGGGTTGCACTTCACAATAAAGTACCTAAGCTAAACGGTAACTCCAAAACTATGCTCGACAATAAAATATTGGTGTGAAATTACTGGCCGAAATGATTGTGTGTTGCCAAGTGATAAGTGTTTAGCTTCTATTAATCATTGAAGGGCAAAGACTTTAACTTCCTTCCCATTGTCGAATAAGATAGGAGTATCTAGTGAATTCCCAAATACTATAGGTTTACACCAGAGATCAGCTTTAAGCCCCTACCTTTTTATTCTAATAATTGATGAAACCACTAAACACTTATAAAAAACCATTCCTGAATGCATGCTTTTGCGGACGATTTAGTTTTAATAGATGAGACGAGGGAAGGAGTAAATACAAAACTGGAAGCTTGGAGAGAAGCATTAGAATCAAAAGGTTTTATCATAAGTAGCTAAAGCGGAGAATATTTTCGGAATGTCACTTTAGTAAAAACAAAAGCAACAATGAGACAAAGGTAAGAAGTTGACGGGTATGAAGTGAGTGTAGGAAAGAGTTTTAAATATTTAGGATCTATAATTGAAGAGAATGGAGAAATCAATAAGGACATTACGCATAGGATCAGCGGGTTGGAATAAATGGAGGAGCGCGTCTTCTATCCTTTGTGGCCGTCAAAAATACCATTAAAATTAAAAGGAAAATTTTGTAAAAACGCCATAAGGCCCACAATGCCTTATGGAGCAGAATGTTGGGCGACTACATATGAACACAAACAAAAAATCTATGTTGCTCGGACTTGGACATGGGTGTTTGACACATGGTACATATCCGGGTGTCAGATCTTTTCTTGTCCAAAATTTAGGATACATGGACAAGGCTAAAAAGGATCCAAAGTTTGGACACGGACATGGGGACACGGTCGACAAATTCAGATTTTTTCAAATATATATTATAAATAATATTACACTTTTTAATAGACATTTATAAACAATATATGTTTGTTATAATTTGAACAAAATAATTAAAATTTGAAAGAGTGATGCAAAAAAAACAAGCTTTCATGTGCTTTACTGTTTAGTACATAGTAGTATGAAAATTGAGTGTCTGAATTTTTTTTGGAGGATCTGACACGTCTCCAGGGGCGTGTCCAGTGTCGTGACGTGTCGACATGGGTACATCGCCGAAATGAAGAGTCGAGCATCATAGCGAGAAAATGAGGGTAGCAGAGATGAGAATGTTAAGATGGATGTGCGGATACACTAGATTAGATAGAATAAGAAACAAACACATTAGAAACAAAGTGGGGGTAGCACCAATCGATGAGAAAATTAGAGAAACGAGATTAAGATGGTTTGGACATGTTTGTAGGAGACCTTTAGATGCACTCGTTTGATGTGTAGAAGGCACAAAATCACTCACCGAAATAAAAAAGGCAGAGGCAGACTTAAAAAAAGACTTGGAAGGAAACTATTAAAAAAAGACATGTTATATCTTGAAATAAATGAAAATATGGCTTTGGACCGTAAACGATGGTGTGATATGATCCATATAGCCGATCCCACATAGTGGGATTAAGGCTTAGTTGTTGTTGTTGTCGTCATATGCAGATTGTTTGAAGCTTACCAGACGACATGTTTTAATTCTATCTCATGTCTATTAATATATGCTATAATATTCTCCATATGTTCATTTATCTCATATGTTCAATTTGTTGCATAATCATGCAGAAGAACTGCCAGTTTTTGCCCTTCAAGATGATAGAATTGTAGAGGTAGTTGGGGAGCCTGCAAGCATACATAAGGCTATTGAATTGATTGCTTCTCATTTGAGAAAATTTTTAGTTGATCGTAGCATAATACCAGTAATTGAAATGCAAGTAAGTATTGTTTTTTTTTTTTCTCACAGATCCATTTGAGATGAATATTTGATGATTTGATCATATTTTGTGGGCCTTACTTTTTAATGATTTTGTTAGATGCAAACTCCTAATTCTCATATGGAACACATGCCTCCTGCCCAGCCTTGGGGTCCACCGCCTCAATCTTTTCAACCAAATGCGCCTGGAGGTCCTGGATATGGAGCTACCCCACATTTCATGCCTCCTCCTAGGCAGTTTGATAATTATTATCCACCAGCTGACATGCCGCCTCCTCCAGAAAAACAACCTCATCAAGGGATATCTGCCTATGGAAGAGAAGCCCCAATGCCAGTGCATTCATCATCCGGCCAGTCAGCTTCATCAGTAATCACTCAGGTTATTTTTTTCTTCCAAATTTTTTGTTCTACTGTCTTCTGTTAACTAAAGCCACAAGTCCCAAACAATGGTCAATTTCGGTGTCTTTGAATGGCCAAGTGCTGTTTGAAGTGGGACTGTGTCTTGTGCTGCAGATCCCACTTCACTCATCATTGGTTCAGCAAATTCCTTCCTCTTTTAACTTGAGTGCTGCATTTTTTTTTTCTTTTTTTGGGTGGGGTGGGGCTGCCAATAGATCATATTTCATTTCCTAGTATAGCAGTTTTCTTTCGAACAGCGTCCTTTCCATTATGCGGTGACCCAAGTATCTCCTAGCCATTACTTTGTGGTTAAAATTGTAATTTGGACACGATTTTCTCTGTTTAGCTCGCAATTAAAACTTTATGCTAATCAAACATCGTTGTTGAAATGAAGATGTGGTGTTATTTAATTTCTTCCTCGACTCCTCACAGAAGGCAACTATTGTGTTGTGTTTTGATTGACTTTGCCCTCCTTTCAAGGCTTATGCCTAGTCAACTATGATTGAATCTAAGCAACGCCTGCTACCACATCTTTTTCATGGCCAGCAAAAACTAAAGTCAGCATTGCCATTTTCTTTTGGCAGTAGGTCAGTTGCTTTAGGTGAGAGCATGAGAACCCAAAAATTATGCCTCAGCTCTTTCTGCGTTACTAAAATTTTTTAGACTCAGGGTGTGGCTTGTCTTTGTGGTGTTGATATTTTTAATGGTTGAACCTGTGGCCTTTGGAATTTGTATTGTGCTATAGCTTATGTTATCATTGTTTTACGGAGATATCCCTAAGCCATCCAGGTTATCATTGTTGTACGGAGATATCCCTAAGCCATCCAGGTGATAGTTATAGGTTCAGCTAGGAAAAGTATTGGAATGGGGTACAAAGTTGAAAGTCGTAAGGACGTTGTATAGAATTGAGATCTTTGTATAATTGGAACTTGATATGTTTGTAGGTCACACAGCAAATGCAAATTCCACTATCTTATGCTGATGCTGTAATTGGTACACAAGGTGCAAATATAAGCTACATCCGGCGGGTTAGTGGTGCTACAGTTACCATACAAGAAACAAGGGGAGCTCCTGGGGAGATGACAGTTGAGATTGGTGGAACTTCTTCTCAAGTCCAAACTGCTCAGCAACTGATTCAGGTAACCCTGTAAACTCTGACTTTGGTTATTTAACCTGATTATTATTTGGGATAATTTCAAAAACTTCCCCCGATGTTGAAACTTCTCTGGGTTTTTGTAATTAACCCAAACCTCAGGGTAGTCTTTGTAATTATCCCTTATTACTTTACAAATCGAAAGGCATGTCGTTATCCAGCTTTACATGTCTTTTCGACTGTCAAAGCCAAAAACTGTGAACCACGACTGACCTACAACAGAATTGCCTTGTAATACAAATTTTAATATTCTTGTCATTCGTCATCCTTGTTGTTTTCGTCATCATAAATACCATTTTTGTTCAATCTCCTGCGGCTGTTAATTTGTAATTGGAGGAAAAAAGTTTCACTATGTTGAGGCATTGCCTAACTGAATAAGGCAGGCTTTGTTCGTTTGCACACTGCTCTCTGGGTTTAGTTCAATGTCATTGGTCCACTGTTTTGGCAAAATGGCTGATAAACTAACCAAATGTTTCTTATAAATTTTGGCAGAATTTCATGGCTGAAGCTGCAGGTCCACCTCAAACACAGCACACTTCATCAGCTGACCAAATGTATAGCTCTTATGCAGCTCACGGCTCGGTATACGCATCTCAGCCTTCAAATCCTAGTCTTTCTGGACAAACAGGAGGAGGTTACGGCACAGTTTATGGCACCAACTACGGTTACTGAGGTGGTGTTCCTTAATATCCAATTATTTTAAGTCTTAGCTTATTTAGTAAGCTAATAAACATTTCCATGAGAATTGGTAGTTAATTCCTTTCCCTTTTAAGAGATTTGGAAGACAAATTAGAAAGTTTAACTTTTGTCGTGTTAGGATACTGCTAAGATGGACAAGGGCAAGCAAGCCCCTCTCTTCCTGAGTGTTAGAAACAAATTCTCCTTCCATCCCTTATAATGCACCGCATTTTATGTTCTAAATGTTGTATTGATATTGGTATTGCATTCGTACTGTTTGTTTGGTCTGTTTTGTATGCATGGAACTCTTTCAGTTTAGTTTTTGCATATTACTAGTTATTTTTCAACTTTATAATCTGCTATCAGCAAGTCCCTTCCTACATTCCTCTATACGTGTTGCTTAACAAGCGTTCAGTTTTACTAGCTCTCCTCTGAGGGTTCTTCCCACTGAGAACTCACAAATTGAAGGTTTAAGGAATAGGAAGATTGGTGAGAAGAACAAAGGGAGAATTGTTCTAGTGGGAAAACACTTGTGCACCACACACTGGCAGCTGGACAATTTTGTTGACTGCTTGGCCCTGCTGCCAAACATATTCATTTTCTGTAGCTAATGGCTTTTAGATTTTCGTTCAATTCTTTTTTTACTTTTGTATTCCATTATTTAGGTTTATTATACGTATGTGTCTATATATATATATGAGATAAATCACATTTTAAAGATTTACAATATATATTTAATTCATTGACACGTGTCGCACGTCCAATGGGTGATGAAATATTTCTTGGGCAGGTGCGGGCTTAGCTGTGACATCTCTCTTCTTTTGAATCGTCTTAGGAGAGAGAGTTGGGGCGGTTGCCGCTGTGTCTTTTGGAGTAAGGTCACCTGTTTCACCCTCGCTGGTGTCAGCTCGCCTTACATGCGTTTGCCTCTGAGCGCCAGACATATTTGCCTTGAACATCTTCTTATTGACATGAAACGACTTTCCATGTGTCAGGGCAATCCCCTTCACCTCCATGAGATGGCCAGTCACTAGGCCATATCCCAGTGAGCCTCCAAATAGTCCATCTTCCTTAATGGATTTGTTGATCACGTTCTGGCATAATCTATCAAGACAAACTCAATTGATTTACCTTATTTTCTTCCATTATGGCAGCCATCACCACCAGCTTAGTTCGAGACAGCTGATTAAAGCTGCCGAACTTCATGTAGACACACTTGGACACGATGTCCATCAATTTGTGATAATCATCCTTGATTAAAGCCTTCTTGGTTGTGTAGACAGCCTTCGCAGCTGACTCAGGCTTGGCGATTTCCTTCCAAGCAGCAGCTAAGTTCACGTCCTTCTCAGCTATCTCCTTTAACTCTTCAGAGGGCAGTTTGCAATGCTCAACAAGGTCAGCAGCCGGATCTTAATCTCGTTGTTGTGGATAGACGACCTAATCTCATCGTCATGAACTTCTGCTTTGGCATAGAACATGGCAACTTCTCCCAAGTACGTATGAGAGTACTCCACCGTGAGAAAACCCTTCTGACCAGATTTTTCAAGCTTTTCCGCGATCTTCTTCACCAGGGCCTTGTCAGCACCCTGTTTCATCATTCCTTCAAAGTCGATTGTTGATCTTGAGTGGATATTTTCGGACATCTTGATGAAATCATACGAGGTTTCCATTTTCTTAGAAAAATAACCGGTGAATGAAATGAAAAATCTTGGCCTTTTGGAACTAGGGTTTCACAACTTTCACAGAGAGAAAACTTGCTTTTCTTACTGAAGATGAGTGTTTGTGAGGAGAGAGAAAACTGGATTTGGCTTATATTGGACGATTTTTGGAATTTGAAACACCTGATCAAAATCAACTATCAGGATTCAACCTTTGAAACTGCATTAATTTCCCCACATTAAATGCATCAGCATTTATATCCAATCATATATTAAATATGCTGTTTTTGTTCTGACATCATAAATACGCTGACGTAATCCTTAAAAAGATTCCCGCTCACAGAAAATGACTGCGTTTTGTCACTTAGCTCATAAACAACTCAATTATTATCCAAAAGTGACTTAACTCTACTTCTTTCTTCACATATGATCACTCAGTTGTCAGCTAACTCGATACAACTGAATTCTCATCTTGGCTGTTTCACTTGGCTAAAATATGAAACATGCTTATTTTTCTCACTCTTCTTTGTCTCTGCTGATTGAGTCTTCTGAGTGTCCTAACTCAGCTTAATTAATCCTAGCTCATGCTTAAGCTCTTCAAATCTCGATTCACATAAAAGTTTGGTGAATATGTCAGCTAACTACTTATCAGTTGAGATGTATTCCAAAGTGATGTCTTTCTTTTCAACATGATCTATTATAAAATGATATCTAACATCAATGTGCTTTGTTCTTGAGTGCAACCTTTGGATTTCGAGTAATTGCAATAAAGACTAGTGTTATCACGGATAATTGTTCTTTTTCTTCAATATCATAGTCTCTCGGATGTTGTCTCATCCGGAGAACTTGGGTACAAAATTGCCTGCCACATCTATGTACTGCTTGTTGTGGATGGAGCTATTGAATTTTGTTACTTCCTGAACCAAGAAACCAATCTATTTCCAAGCATTTGATAGGTGTCAAAAGTACTCTTCATGTCCACTCTACATCCAACATAGTCTGACTCTAAGTAGTCTATCAACTTGAATCCTCCTTCCTTTTGATACCATAAGCCAACTTCTTGGCATCCCTTCAAATACCTAAGGATTCTCTTCTTACCGATCAAGTAGCTCTCTTTTGGTGCAAATTGAAATCTAGCACATACACCTACATCAAAGGCGATGTTTGGCCTACTTGCTGTTAAATAGAGCAATGATCCAATGAGGGCTCTATATCTAGTTTGATCAACAGCTTTGCCATCTGCATCCATATCTATCTTGACTGATGTATCATAGAAATCTTCACAGATGACTTCTATTTCATATCAAATTTCATCATCAAATCTCTGGTATATTTAGTTTAACTTATGAAGGTTTCATCCTTCAATTGCTTGACTTGAAGTCCTAAAAAGAAAGTCAACTCTCCCATCATGCTCATTTCAAACTTCCCTTGCATGAGGTTTGAAAACTTGTCAGACAACTCTTTTTTTGTGGATCCAAAGATGATATCATCCACATGTATTTGAACAAGCAATATACTCTCTCCATCTTGAATTCTGAAGAGTGTTCTGTCAACTTTGCCTTTGGTGAATCCATTGTCAATTAAAAACTAAGACAATGTGTCATACCAGGCTCTAGGTGCTTGTTTCAATCCATACAATGCATTCTTGAGCTTGTAGACCTTATCGCAATAGTTTTCCGCTTCAAAACTTGTAGGTTGTTCAACATAGACTTCTTCCTCTAAAAGTCCATTAAAAAATGCACTCTTCACATCCATTTGATATATACAGTGAAGTTCTTGTGTGCATCATAAGCAAGAAACATCCTTATTGCTTCCAATCTAGCAACATAAGCAAATGTTTAATCAAAATCTATACATTCCTCTTGCCAATACCCTTTGGCTACCAATCTTGCTTTGTTTTTACAACATATCCTTCCTCATTCATCTTGTTCGAATACCCAATTAGTACCAATAACGTTTTGGTGGGTAGGCCTTTGAACTAATTCCCATACTTTGTTTCTTTCAAACTGATTCAGCTCTTCTTGCATAGCCCGAATCTAATGTGTGTCATCCAATGTTTGAGACATATCTTTAAACATCTCCAATAACTAACTCAGGTGGATGGTCTCTCAGCCATCTCACATCTAGTTGAAGCTAAGTTGTCTTGAACAACTTCTTCATCATCATTCATTGCAGACCTTCCAAATTGTCTTTGAGATTTAGCTATCTCATCATCTTTAGCGTTCAATGCTCTCACGCCCGCTTCAACATAAGGACTCTTCGTATAGTTGGTGATTTTTGCTTCTCGCCTAACTTATCAATGTCTTCTCCATTTACATTTAGCTCATCAAACACCACATGGATATACTCTTATGTGACCATAGTCCTCTTGTTTAGATCGTATAAACTTTACTCTCATTTGAATATCCCAAAAGGATACCTTCATTAGCTTTAGTTATCAAAAGCCTTCAAGTTGTCTTTGCCATTGTTGTGGATGAAGCACTTGCATCCAAATATCTTAAAATATCCAAAGATTTGGCTTTCTCCTGCCCAAATCTCATAGGGAGTCTTAGTTAATTGTCTATTGATCATGCATACATTTCGAGTATAGCATGTCGTATTTATGGCTTCACCCAAAAATGTTAGGCAATCCCCATTAACATTGTCCTAGTAGCTTTCTTAAGAGTTTTGTTCCTTCTTTCACCCATCGCATTATGCCGTGTTAGGAAAAATCAGATAATCCCATTGACAAACTCGGTTCCCGTCGGATCTTATCTTTATAATGATTTGACTTTTCTCATTTTGTACTCTTTTCATCACCGAGGCAATATTTTGCAGTGTTTCCTTCTATTTACACATGAAGGTAGAACATGTATATCTTGAATAATCATCCACCACCACTAAGATGTATTTCTTTCCATTCGATGCTTTAGTTGGCTCAATAGGACCAAATAAGTCATATGCAATGGATGTAATATCCTTGTTGAAGAAGGACTTGGCTTATCTCTTGAAGGATGACTTGATTTGCTTTCACATCGGGCATGCATCACAAATACTCTCTTTCTTGTATCTCGAGTCGTGAAATCCTTCTACAAGATGACTCTTGCAAGCTTATTGATTGTCTTAAAATTCGGGTGACTCGAACTTCTTGTACACATGCCTAACTTGATTCAATTGTACTCTTTGCTAGAGACATGTGGTTGGTGTAGCGGTTGACCAATCCACTACATACATGTTCTTCTCGCTTGTTCCTTGCATCACAATTTCATTTGATTCAAGATCCTTGATTTGGTAAACTCACATATTGAATCCCACATTGTATCCTTTGTCACGAGTTGGTCGATGCTTAGCAAATTGAAGTTGAGACCTTCAACAAATGCAACATCTGTGATCTCCAATCCATTCTTCTTTATGGATCCATTGCCTTTGATCTCCCCGAGCGTCATTTCCTCCGAATATGACTTTTGCACCTTTGATTTCCTTGAACTTTGCTGATTTTTCATGTTTGTCATCATATGTCCGGAACAACCATTATCCGTGTACCAGGTTCCGCACTATGATGTTCCACGAACCTACAATCAAGGAAATTAGTTTTAGATACCCATACTTTCCGGGTCCTTGGGGGTTAGTTATAAGATGCTCCAACAAACCTATAGCCGGATGATCGACTCAAGAGGTTGCCATCTATCGGTTCCATAATCATAGTGCACATTAGCAATTTGCTTGGGGTTTTAGGATCATACAACCTGTCTCTTTTGTCTCGTATGTCGGTGTATGTGTTTGAGCATTTGCTCTCTTGGGGTAATAGTGAAGTTTTTGTGCTTTATGGGTTTTGTGCGCATATGTGAGCTGATAATAGCTCTTTTGCCTTGGGAATGACCTTTGCTGAAATTGAGGTCTTTGCCATTTTGACTTGTATCCCATAGGTCTTTGCTAATATTTCACTTGGTTATTCCAATCAGCTTGGTTTGGATAGTTTCTACCATTCCCTTCATATGAATTTCTTTGTTGAAATCTCTGGGCTTTTGGTAGCTCTGTTTGGCTTTTACAGAGTATTTTCTGTTTGGAGTCTGCTGATGGACTTTTCTCAATTTTATTTGTTTGCCATTTCAAAGATACTCTACTAGCTTCTTTCCTTTTCCCTTGTATCCAAGGCTAGTATGGTTGTGATTGTGTTTTGGTGTGGGTATTGGTGCAACATATGGTGTTTTGGGTATTCGGACTCCCCCATTATTTGAGGATCCTTTCTCCAAAATCACTCTAGGAGCTTGGCTATGCACAAAGGAATTGAATCCTATGCATATCTTGTTTCCACACTCTTTTTGGCTCATTATAAGTTCATCCAATGATTTGGATGCCTTTGTAAATGAGGCAATCACATTCTTGAGATCTTTGGAAGGTGTTGAGTGTCTTCCGGAGGTTTCACCTTGATTTATTTTGTAGTTCTTATTAAAGAACTTGTTGAACCTTTTTACCATAAGGGCAATCTTCTCCTGCTCAATCGTTTCTTTTGGCTCAACTTTCTTCCCTTCGCTGGCCATCAGTGCAACTGTCTTGGGCACATCTGTTTTCTCTTGTTCTTTTCTTCTCAGCTCGAACTCCTATGCTTTGAGGTCCGAGAATAGCTAATGAATTGAGGTTTTGGAGAGGTCCATGGAATGTCTCAGGCCATGACATTCATTTCCCACTCAGCTGGTAGGGCTCTTAATATCTTCATGCACATCTTGTAGGTCCCAAGGGGTGTGAGTAAGGTTTAGAAGGGGGGGTTGAATAAACCTTACCAACTATTCGATTTTAGTCCTTTTAAAATATTACAGAGTTAAATACATAGCTAAGTCTGGGGGACAGCTAAGTTTGTTAACCAAACAGAGTTAGCCACTCAATGATTTCGATTGATTTGTTGATAGAATAACTCATTGTTTGGTCTAAACCTTAACTTGGCTGTGATGAGATTTTCAGCGGAAGACTTAACACCCTTTAATTTGATTTACTTTGTTTTAAACACTTGATTTTAGCACTTAGTTACTTATCAGTTGGATAGCAAATTATCGCCAGATATAGAATATGTATCTTTGAAATAAAATCTTTTGAAATGTAAATGACACAATTATTTTTATAGAGGTTCGAAGATGAGGTAATTCTTCTACTCCTCTCTTCTCCAACTCCCGGAGGAATCCAATAAGTATTGATCGAGTACAAAGTGGTTATCGGCCCAGGATACAAGTCTTGATCACACGGTGACTGACTTGCTTTTTGGGACTCGATGCGGAGATGCATTGGTCACACAATTGGCTTCTCGTCCGACTAAACTTCTTCACGGGTAATTTTGCGCTTTGTTACTTGACTTACTTGCTCAAGCTTCTTGGATTTGATCACGAAGCCCTCCAATACCTGAGAGACGGTTCGACCTTGAACCTTTCTACAATCCTCCTTGGAATGTAGACCCCTTTTGATTCTTCAAAAGTTTTCTCTTCAACATGAGTTTGAAGTTGTCTTTCCTTCAGACTTAGTGTTGGATCGATTTCCTTCGAGATTTAGGTTTGAGGATTTGCTTGAATAACTTGAGAATATATTGCGGGTTACTGTGTGAATAAAGCTTGTTGTCTTAGGTATGCAAGGTAACCTTTTCTCAAAGTGATTCCTCAACCTTTTATAGTGAACTTTTAAAAATCGCCCGTTGAAGAGATAGCTGATTTTCAAAAGTTACTTGTGTTTGTTGGCTTGTCTTGTTGTAGTCTCGACGTTGACATTTCCTCGTATTAAATGTCTTGCAAAGATTGCGGCGTTTTCGACATTCGTGCAAAGTCTTCTCATTGGTTTGTTCCTTTTGCACACAACTAGAACACATACTTTATCTCTCGACAACTTTAGTGGTTACTATTCGAGTAACATTCTTGACTTTCATCAACGGATCTCTCGTTGTCTTGACTGATTGCATGATCTTTTATTCCCAGGTGACTTTGAGTTAGCTTCCAATCAATGGATGACTCATCTGTCACTTCAACTTGAGACTGGCTTCTTGAGTTGGCTTGGTGACTCTTCATACAGTGTATCCCGGTGATGCTCCTTCAGTCGAGTCCTTGACATCTCTTCCTTGCCACACTCAATTTTGCTTCACGCAGAGCCTTCATCCTAGTCTTGATTGACTTCTTGTATATTCAGGCATAGCTGACTTGACTCAAATGCATGCCCCTATCTATTACAATACAAATTACAAGGAAAATGGGGTGCCAACTTTCTAGTCTAAGTTTTACATGGCATTCATCAAAATCTTAACAATAAATTTCCCAACAATTTCCCCTTTTTGATGATGCCAAAACTTAAAACATACATACAAAATGTAAATAGCAAAGATACATACTAATGCAAGAATAACAAGGAATGTATGCGTAGAATCAATCTTTTTATTGATCATAACATTCTTGTCCTTTACATTTGTTTACAATGTGTATCGAGCAAACATATCATTCTATATCTACGCAAAAAAAAATATAGAAATTACAAATTTCTTATTCAACGTACATAAAGACTTACATACATATGCATTTACAACAACACTTCATCGCCTTTTTGCCTCCTTCTTTCTTCTTCTTCTTCGTCCTCTGCTCTCTTTTTCTTCTTCTTTTCTACTTCAATTTGCTTTTTTTTTCTCGTAGGCTCTCTTGGCAAACTTTCATCTATTCTTTTTCTTTCTTGTCTTTCTTTCCACAAATCGATCTTGCCTTTTGTTTTCCTCTTCAATCCTATTTACATATTCAACATTTTTTCTCTCCACTTCCGGATTGGCTATAGCATCATATCATTGCCCAATAGATCCTTCCTTCTTGCCTGGATCTATATATTCAATATTTTGGGTAGAGGCCAGGTTTAAAGCCTCTACCTCCACCACTTCTTCCTCCTCCTCTCCGGGCGTATATTGTACTGTAGTCTTCTTCTTACCGGCAGAGTGATCGCTAGTCGTCACGCAGCTGTCGCCTTTCTTCGCACATCTTCTGACATTTCTCCCAATACAAGTCCCAAACTTAGGCTATGGACATATCCTTGAAGTATTCCTCGGACTCGAGCGTTTTAAACTCTTCAACGGATCTTGGCTCGTTTCCATCATCTGGAATGGCATCAGTGTCTTTTCCTGCCGGAATGCCTCCGAATTATTTCAACACTTCTAGAACACGGGCATCTGTGTTCCTTTCAACCTCCTTCATCCCTGCTTCTACGATTTTTCTCTTCTCGACACATGGCACAACAGAGTGTTGGAGCGCAGAGTCAGGAAGTTTGCTAATTATGCTAGCATTTGTGACATGGCCTTGTTGAGGGGTTTAAAGAAACATTAGGGTCACATCCTTTGACCCTTCCCCTCAACAACTTTTCCCTTCTCCTTCTTTCTCGCTTGTTGTTTGTTTTCTTCTTCTTCTCATCCGCCCCTTTCAACATCTTGGGTATTCCTCTCCCCCCTTTTTGGCATCATCAAAGGAGAGAGGAACCCCGAAACATCCTGCGATCATAAAATCTAGGCGGTTGATAGCTGAGTCCTGCTTGGAGTCTGCTGCGGAGTATGCTGTTCGAAATTCTGAGCGGGTGGCTTTTGATTTGGCTGCAACCAGTTTCCTTTCGGCCATAAGAAGGCCGAACTTGGCATTCATACTCTCATCTACACGCCAGGTTCTTTCTTGTGAAATTCTCGCAGACGAGATCCATTTCGGTGGTATGGGAGGCATGCATTCTGTCAATATTTTCTTGCACCCTCCTCTTCATGTCAGCATTATCAGCGTTCCAGATAAGCATTTTGTTGTACAATGCTTTGAAGTATCTGTCTTGTTCGAATCGCATTGTACTCTGCTGTTGACACCATTCTCTGATCCTCAACACAATCCCTCTTAAGTCGGCCGTGTGAGATTGGCATCCTGTTGTCGGCCCAAGCATATCTAGAGAGGCCTCGGTGCCTTTCAATTTTCTCAATCTCTCCAAGGATAGTCTTGAAGACTTCACGCACCTCAGCTGTTACCTCGTCTCAAGGTTGGCGGCCAAGCAACATCAAAATCGAACTCTGCTGGGACAATGGAGTCAGTGGGAATCACTGGATCAGGTTTGTGGTACCGTTTCCGCTCATGAGCTGTTTCTTCTACAAGGTCAGGCACCTCAATTGAAAAAGGAAAAGTTTTTTCGAATGCGTCATCACGTACATAAGGAATTGATTCTACGATTGTGCGTGCTCGTGATGTGCCTAGTTGAGTCGACCGACCTCGCTGCAGTGTTGGGAGCCCGCGAGATGACTCGGTCTGGTGGGCCTTGGTGAGAGGGTTGCCACCGATCGGCCTCAGGCACCTGCCTTAACGCCTTCTTCGGCCTCAGTGGTTTCTGCTAAATGAATTTGTGTGTCCTCAGCTGCACCATCAGCGTCATCGGAAGATGATGAAGCCTGAGGATTTGGTTCATCATCAAAATTGAAAGTTTATCGAGCAGCCTTGAATTCTGGCTTGCTCGTACTTGGTAGAACATCATCAGCCGAGTCTTTTGCAGCAGGAGTGGACTCATCTTCGTCTTTAGATCCCAAGAATGTTGTATCAGGATTATCTTGGGAATCGTGAAGAGCACTGATTTCCTCTTCTGAGTCAGCAATGATGACTTGAGGAATGCTCTTTTCTTCTTGATTCTTACCCAGGGAAGTCCAACCTCCCTTGGGCCTTCATTACCTCCTGCAGTCTCAACTGCAGCAAGGCTTTGTACATTCCTTGGATTGCACTTTCATTGCCCAGAGTGTTAACTCCCGGGGCAGATCCATCTCAGGCCTCGACCGCACTCAAAGCAGTGTCCTCAGCCTGCAAAGCGGTTGGCACTTCAGCTGAGACAGACTCAATTGTCCGAGCTTCGTCAGTGACAACTTACTATTGTTCTTTTTCTTTTTCCTTATCCACTTCGCCTCCTTTCTGCATTGTGGAGTCATCTGCAGCATCCTCCGACCTAGCTGCAGTGGAGTGAGTTTCCCCCTCAGCTGGCGCACCAGCTGAGTGACTTATGTTGGGGTCACTGCTCCAGACTCCCGGCTGCTTCCTTTGAGTGCTTTCGGTAGTGGGGCGGGTGGTAAGACACCTTCAACAGGGGTTGGCTCAACTTGGGTGCCCAAATTCCCGGTCTCATCGCCAATTCCCTTAGATCCGTTCTTCGAGTGGATGGGGAAGTGGTTGCGGCAATAATCGTGTGGCAATCTCGCATGTACCACTCCCAATGGATCAATCTCCGTTTGTGATTTGGAAGACTCTCCGTCCTTCCATCGCCTCTTGCTCATGCATCAATGAGGATTCCCGCATGGCTTCTTTGCATGTACAACTTTTGTGCGGCAAAGAATGGGTCCTTGTCCTCATCACTATCCGAGAGCATGTCAAGGTGAGGATGAGTATGGTCATTTGGTTCCGGTGAGAGGACAAATCTTTGGCTTTCTCACGAGCTTGACTTCCTTACGCTAGTCTCTCCTTTTCTTTTTCCTTGAAGATATGCAAGATATCCGGCAGATTATCTTCATCAAGTGCCGAACCACGGTGGTAAATCCTAGAAATTCAAAGCAATTCTTTCTCTTCCTCAATGAATTCAGGGCGTTCAAACTGTACCCTCGAGTGAATGTCTGGGTACACAGGAGAAACCACTATCACATCATCATCTTCATCCTCTTCTTGTTGCCCTTCTTTTTCAGGAATGGAAGGCAACATACTCACGCTCGGCTCCTTCAACAAAGATCGGGGCAGTGGAGATACAACTCTTTCATCAGGAGATTTTGCTATCTCTGCTGCCTCTTCTTCCTCAGTTGTTCTATCCACAGCTGGGTCTTCTTTTTGCCTCTGCTGATCGGCCTCAGATTTGGTCTTGTTTCATTAACAACTTCTGAGATCGACTTCTTAGATCTCGAGAGACTTTTTCGGTGAGTGGCGGACTCATTTGTCTTCCCAAGCTCCGAGAGCTTGGTGATTCTTCTTCTTCTTTTTGTCCTCACGAGAGGAAGTTACAGTTTGGATACTTCTTCCTCGCCTTCCTTGACGGTGGGGGGGGCGGTGCATCTTTCTTTGGACCGAGGAGCGCTTTCTTGGCTTGGCGATCCTCTTCTTTTTGATGGTCGAAGAAGGTATTTGGGGTTCCTTCTCCACCTCGGCTCCGTGGGCGGGAGACACACTGCAGGGGTAGGTGCATCTTTTGTCATTCCGCAGGGCACTATCTTCTTTTTTGCATGGGCAACTTTCTTCTTTGGAGGGGAGGCAACAATGTTTCCTCGGGGTCACGGTGATTCCCCTCATTTGGTGTCCATCCTCTTCGCATGGGCTCTCATCCGGGCTCGAGAGGTTAGCCCTAAACATCTTCTTGTTTACATGGAAGGACTTTCCATCTTTGAAGAGGAATGCCCTTCACTTCCATCAAGTGGCCAATAACTAGGCCGTAGCCGAAAGTGATCCTCCAAAGGATCCATCTTCCTTGAAGGACTTGTTCGCAACGTTCGCGCAGAGTCCGGCCGTGATACAAACTTAGATTAACTTTCTTCCTTTGCATGATCGCAGCCATGACGATCAGCTTGGTCTTGGACAGCTGATTGAAGCTTCCAAACTTCATGTCCACGCATTTTGAGACGACATCCATCAGCTGGTGATAGTCGTCCTTTAGCAATTTCTTCGGTTGTAGAGACCACTTTTGCAAAAGACATTCGGTTTGGCTACTTCCTTCCATGCAAAGAACCAAGTTGACGCGTCGGCTTAATATATCTCCGGCATGCTCTCCAACGGCAATAAATAGTGCTCCGAAAGGTCTTTAGCAGTGATTAGAATGTCCTTGCAGTGGACGGAGGATTTAATCCCTTCGTCCTGCACCTCAGCGTTGACGTAAAACTGTGCGACCTCCTCAGCGTATGTCATCGGAAATTCCATCGTGAGGAATGGTTTGACCTGGATTTCTCGATTTTATCCGCTATCTTCTTCAAGCGGTTTCATTGGAACCCTGTTTTATCATCCCTTCAAAATCCATGATTGATTGATCCGGTGTGGATTTGCTTTAGTAGCTTAGTGAAATCATGTGCTGGTGCCATTTCCAGAAGATTTTACCGATTGAATCTTGATAAACTAGCTTTGAGAACTGGTAGGGTTTTGGAGAGAAAAGATACTTGCTTTTGGGTGCTTGAAGATGAACAATTTAAGGGAAAAAGTGTGAGAGAAAACTGAACGATTGAGTATATAAGTGTTATGAAAGGACGTGTTTTTGGTTTTCGAATTTTGATTTAGATCAACGGCTCAGATTTAGCACGTCACTTTGCATTTATGTGCTTGCATTTAATGCGGCAACATTTATATCCAATCATATGGTTCCGAGCTTTTTTTCGCATTTATGCCGTCATTATTACAATGACGTCATCCTTAAAAATATTCCGCTCATTAAAAACATGCGTTTTTGTCACTTAGCTCATAAATGAGTCAGATTACTCCTTAACTGACTCAACTCTTCTTCACTCTATTCGTATAGTTACTCAACTGTCAGCTAACTCGATACAACTGACTTTTCGATATGGCTGATTCACTTGGCTGATTTATAAGATCTGCTCTGTTTTCAGCTTTTCATGTTTCATCTCTTCTCATTGAGTCTTCTGAGTGTCAACTCAGCTCAATTAACCCTAGCTCATGCTTAAGTTCTTCAAATCTTGATTCACATAATGGCTTTGTGAATATGTCGCCTAATCTTGTTTATCGTTGAGATGTATTCCAAGGTGATGTCTTTCTTTTCAACATGATCTCTTATGAAATGATATCTGACATCAATGTGCTTTGTTCTTGAATGCAACACAGGATTCTGAGTGATTGCAATAGCACTTGTGTTATCCCCTCCCCTCCCCTCCAACCACTACTCCCGACTTATTAAAAAAAACCAAACATATTCTGAAATTTTAATTACTGGAAAATCATTATTGAATAAAGTTTTTACCTGAAACTAATTTTTGAAGTATTTCTTGAAGTTTATTTTCAATAAAAATTGGACAACACATTTGTTTCAGCTCGACCGGCCGCTCTATATAGGGCAACCCGCACTGAGTTGAGTTGAGAAACAGAAAATGGGGCGTAAGAAAAATAGGGCGGGCGGCCGGTCGACCAGGTGGCGGCGGCGGTGCGATCGGCCCGATCGGCCGGCGGGCGGCCGACCGGCCGGGCGACCATTGCACTGGGAGTTGGATTTTCGTTCTGCACTTCTCTGTTCGTAAAAAATCTTCAAGAAGCGGCAACCGTCACTAAGGCGGCCGTCGCACCCCTTCGGTCCTCTGTGTAAAAATTCGCGAGAATTCAATTTCAATCTTATCTCTGTGCGACGGTCGAACCCCTTGTTTATCAAAGCAAACTATCCGTTGCGTTTTTGCATGACTTTTCCCTATTTTGTGGGATTGATTTCTAACAGACTATATTGATCATTTTAAATGGTTTCTTTTTTAAAGCAAATCACTCCCCGAGGAGGAGCAATGTCGGAAATGAAAGCCAAGTCCTCTCCTATAAATAGAGGCTTCATTCAAGCAACAAGATACAACACTCTATACAAGCAAAGAGCAATTGAGCAAACACTTTCATATTTCTTGTTGTATTAGCCTAAGCACTTTCACTTGCACAAATTTGAGGTCTAGGCTTTCAATTCTTGATTACACTTGTACTCATATTGTATCAATCACTATTGAGTTGTAATCTTGATTTTGGTCATCATTCAACACAAGACATCCTTGTGAGTATTCTTGTGGTAAGAATACACTTGGGTGATCTAGGTGATAGGTGTTTGAAGGTTGTGGTAATCTTCAAAGGTGTTGTAAGAGGGTTGGGGTAATCCTCAAGGTGGTGAAAGAGGGTTGTGGTAATCCTCAAGGTGTTGTATTAATTTTTGGTAAATTAATAAAACCTTTTTTTTTTTGAAATCCATCCCGGAGATACTGGGGTGGTAGAGGATTAGGCCCTAGGTGGGTTGAACCTCTTTAAATCAACGAGTGTTGTTTAAATTCTGCATTTACATTCTAGTCATTTACTTGTTGTTTCGAAAAAGAGGGTGATTTGCGAAAAATCGGCATAATCTATTCACCCCCCCTCTAGATTATTGTAGCCACTTGGACTAACAAGTGGTATCAAAGCCAAACTCTTTGGCTAGCTCGTTCCGAGTAAAGAGGAAAGATCCATGGCTACAAATGATGCTCATCTCACCAGGCGCCTCCACCAATAAGCCACCACTATTCGACGCCAACAACTACGCATTTTGGAAAGACCGTATGGAGTGCTTCCCTACAAGGGTGCGGGTTCGACATTTGGAATGTGGTCATCGAAGGAGTTGATCAACCAACAAAGAAATCGGAGGATGGCACTTGGCTCCTAAACCTTTCAAGGAGTTTGATGAAAACGACAAAAAGGCTTTCTCTCTAAATGGTAAGGCCTTAAATATTTTGCATTGTTCTCTTACCGCCACCGAGTACAATCGCATAAGAGGCATAAGGTCGGCACATGAGGTTTGGGAAAAATTGGAGACAATCTATGAAGGAACTAAGAAAGTCAAGCAAGCAAGAAAGACCATGCTTGTTAAAGACTTCGAAAACTTTAACATGTATGATGGCGAAAGCATCTCCAAGATGGTGGAAAGGCTTGACAATATTGTCAATCCTCTTGTGGCCCTCGGCAAAGGCATCTCCGAAGAAGACAAGGTGACCAAGGTATTGAATGCACTTCCCGGCTCATGGTCCGAAAAAGTAACGGCAATCACGGAGGCACAAAATCTTGAGACACTCAAGTTTGATGAGCTTATTGGAAATCTACTCATCTATGAAGTCTATCTCAAGGAGAGGAAAAATTCCAAACCATCCACAAATCAATCGGGTATGCAAATTATTCCTAAAGGTCTTGCTTCTTCTTCTAATAATGCATACTATGATAATGATGATGATGATGAGGAGACGGCTGCACTTGTTTGAAAATTTGCAAAATTTGTAAATAAAAATAAAGCAAGAAAACCAAGAGATAATGCTTGCTTTAAATGCGGAAAACCCGGGCACTCCATTGCCGATTGCCCGAAGCTCGATGAAGAGGAGCAAAAGAAAAAGAAGCCTTCCCTTAACTTATGAAGGTTTCATCCTTCAATTGCTTGACTTGAAGTCCTAAAAAGAAAGTCAACTCTCCCATCATGCTCATTTCAAACTTCCCTTGCATGAGGTTTGAAAACTTGTCAGACAACTCTTTTTTTGTGGATCCAAAGATGATATCATCCACATGTATTTGAACAAGCAATATACTCTCTCCATCTTGAATTCTGAAGAGTGTTCTGTCAACTTTGCCTTTGGTGAATCCATTGTCAATTAAAAACTAAGACAATGTGTCATACCAGGCTCTAGGTGCTTGTTTCAATCCATACAATGCATTCTTGAGCTTGTAGACCTTATCTGCAATAGTTTTCTGCTCAAAACTTGTAGGTTGTTCAACATAGACTTCTTCCTCTAAAAGTCCATTAAAAAATGCACTCTTCACATCCATTTGATATATACAGTGAAGTTCTTGTGTGCATCATAAGCAAGAAACATCCTTATTGCTTCCAATCTAGCAACAGAAGCAAATGTTTAATCAAAATCTATACATTCCTCTTGCCAATACCCTTTGGCTACCAATCTTGCTTTGTTTTTTACAACATATCCTTCCTCATTCATCTTGTTCCCGAATACCCAATTAGTACCAATAACGTTTTGGTGGGTAGGCCTTTGAACTAATTCCCATACTTTGTTTCTTTCAAACTGATTCAGCTCTTCTTGCATAGCCCGAATCTAATGTGTGTCATCCAATGTTTGAGACATATCTTTAAACATCTCCAATAACTAACTCAGGTGGATGGTCTCTCAGCCATCTCACATCTGGTTGAAGCTAAGTTGTCTTGAACAACTTCTTCATCATCATTCAGCTGCAGACCTTCCAGCTGTCTTTGAGATTTAGCTATCTCATCATCTTTAGCGTTCAATGCTCTCACGTCTGCTTCAACATAAGGACTCTTCTGTATAGTTGGCTGATTTTGCTTCTCAGCTAACTTATCAATGTCTTCTCCATTTACATTTAGCTCATCAAACACCACATGGATATACTCTTATGTGACCATAGTCCTCTTGTTTAGCACTGTATAAACTTTACTCTCAGCTGAATATCCCAAAAGGATACCTTCATTAGCTTTAGTTATCAAAAGCCTTCAAGTTGTCTTTGCCATTGTTGTGGATGAAGCACTTGCATCCAAATATCTTAAAATATCCAGCATTTGGCTTTCTCCCTGTCCAAATCTCATAGGGAGTCTTAGTTAATTGTCTATTGATCATGCATCTGTTCTGAGTATAGCATGCTGTATTTATGGCTTGACCAAAATCATAGTAATCCGGCTTTTCACCTAACATTGTCCTAGTAGCTTTCTTAAGAGTTTTGTTCCTTCTTTCAGCTACTGCATTATGCCGTGTTAGGAAAAATCTGTATAATCCCATTGACAAACTCAGTTCCCCTGTCAGATCTTATCTTTATAATGATTTGACTTTTCTCATTTTGTACTCTTTTCATCAGCTGAGGCAATATTTGCAGTGTTTCCTTCTATTTACACATGAAGGTAGAACATGTATATCTTGAATAATCATCCACCACCACTAAGATGTATTTCTTTCCACTGATGCTAGTTGGCTCAATAGGACCAAATAAGTCTATATGCAACAGATGTAATATCCTTGTTGAAGAAGGACTTGGCTTATCCTTGAAGGATGACTTGATTTGCTTTCACATCGGGCATGCATCACAAATACTCTCTTTCTTGTATACTGAGTCAGGAAATCCTTCTACAAGATGACTCCTTGCAAGCTTATTGATTGTCTTAAAATTCAGGTGACTCAGCTTCTTGTGCCACAGCTAACTTGATTCAATTGTACTCTTTGCTAGCAGACATGTGGTTGGTGTAGCGGTTGACCAATCCACTACATACATGTTCTTCTGCCTTGTTCCTTGCATCACAATTTCATTTGATTCAAAGCATCCTTGATTTGGTAAACTCACATATGAATCCCACATTGTATCCTTTGTCACGAGTTGGCCGATGCTTAGCAAATTGAAGTTGAGACCTTCAACAAATGCAACATCGTGATCTCCAATCCATTCTTCTTTATGGATCCATTGCCTTTGATCTCCTCGAGCGTCATTTCCTCCGAATATGACTTTTGCACCTTTGATTTCCTTGAACTTTGTGATTTTTCATGTTTTTGTCATATGTCCTGGGAACAACCATTATCCGTGTACCAGGTTCCTCGCACTATGATGTTCCCCTGAACCTACAATCAAGGAAATTAGTTTTTAGGTACCCATACTTTCCCGGGTCCTTGGGGGTTAGTGCTATAAGATGCTCCAACAAACCTATAGCCGATGATCGACTCAAGAGGTTGCCATCTATCGGTTCCATAATCATAGTGCACATTAGCAATTTGCTTGGGGATTTTAGGATCATACTGCTGTCTCTTTTGTATCGTATGTCGGTGTATGTGTTTGAGCATTTGCTCTCTTGGGGTAATAGTGAAATTTTTGTGCTTGATGGGTTTTGTGCGCATATGTGAGTGATAATAGCTCTTTTGCCTTGGGAATGACCTTTGTTGAAATTGAGGTCTTTGCTATTTTGACTTGTATCCCATAGGTCTTTGCTAATATTTCACTTGGTTATTCCAATCAGCTTGGTTTGGATAGTTTCTACCATTCCCTTCATATGAATTTCTTTGTTGAAATCTCTCGGGCTTTTGGTAGCTCTGTTTGGCTTTTTACAGAGTATTTTTTTGTTTGGAGTCCTGTGATGGACTTTTTCAATTTTATTTGGTGCCATTTCAAAGATACTCTACTAGCTTCTTTCTTTTCCTTGTATCCAAGGCTAGTATGGTTGTGATTGTGTTTTGGTGTGGGTATTGGTGCAACATATGGTGTTTTGGGTATTCAGACTCCCCCATTATTTGAGGATCCTTTCTCCAAAATCACTCTAGGAGCTTGGCTATGCACAAAGGAATTGAATCCTATGCATATCTTGTTTCCACACTCTTTTTGGCTCATTATAAGTTCATCCAATGATTTGGATGCCTTTGTAAATGAGGCAATCACATTCTTGAGATCTTTGGAAGGTGTTGAGTGTCTTCTGGAGGTTTCACCCTTGGTTATTTTGTAGTTCTTATTAAAGAACTTGTTGAACCTTTTTACCATAAGGGCAATCTTCTCCTGCTCAATCGTTTCTTTTGGCTCAACTTTCTTCCCTTCGCCGCCATCGGTCTGCAATCGTCTTGGGCACATCTGTTTTCTCTTGTTCTTTTCTTCTCAGCTCGAACTCCTATGCTTTGAGGTCTGAGAATAGCTCATGAATTGAGGTTTTGGAGAGGTCCATGGAATGTCTCAGGTCCATGACATTCATTTCCCACTCAGCTGGTAGGGCTCTTAATATCTTCATGCACATCTTGTAGGTCCCAAGGGGTGTGAGTAAGGTTTAAAAGGGGTGGGGGTTGAATAAACCTTACCAACTATTCGATTTTAGTCCTTTTAAAATATTACAGAGTTAAATACATAGCTAAGTCCTTGGGGGACAGCTAAGTTTGTTAACCAGCAGAGTTAGCCACTCAACAGACTCGATTGAGCTGTTGATAGAATAACTCAGCTGTTTGGTCTAAACCTTAACTTGGCTGTGATGAGATTTTCATCGGAAGACTTAACACCCTTTAATTTGATTTAATTTGTTTTAAACACTTGATTTTAGCACTTAGTTACTTATCAGTTGGATAGCAAATTATCAGCAGATATAGAATATGTATGCTGAAATAAAATGCTGAAATGTAAATGACACAATTATTTTTATAGAGGTTCGAAGATGAGGTAATTCTTCTACTCATCTCTTCTCCAACTCCTGGAGGAATCCAATAAGTATTGATCAGAGTACAAAGTGGTTATCAGCCCAGATACAAGTCTTGATCACACAGCTGACTTGCTTCTTTGGGACTCGATGTCCGGAGATGCATTGGTCACACAATCAAGCTTCTCGTCCGACTCGGCTTCTTCTTCACAGGGCGGCTGCTTTGTTACTTCAACTTACTTGCTCAAGCTTCTTGGATTTGATCACGAAGCCCTCCAATACCTTGAGACTGGGTTCGACCTTGAACCTTTCTACAATCCTCCTGGAATGTAGACCCCTTTTGATTCTTCAAAAGTTTTTTCTTCAACAGTTTGAAGTTGTCTTTCCTTCACAAATTTTTTAGTGTTTGATCGATTTCCTTCGAGATTTAGGTTTGAGGATTTGCTTGAATAACTTGAGAATATATTGCAGGTTACAGTGTGAATAAAGCTTGTTGTCTTAGGTATGCAAGGTAACCTTTTCTCAAAGTGATTCCTCAACCTTTTATAGTGAACTTTTAAAAATCTGCCCGTTGAAGAGATAGGCTGATTTTCAAAAGTTACTTGTGTTTGTTGGCTTGTCTTGTTGTAGTCCTTGACGTTGACATTTCCTCGTATTAAATGTCTTGCAGCATTGCAGCGTTTCTGACATTGGTGCAGTGCTTCTCATTGGTTTGTTCCTTTTGCACACAACTAGAACACATACTTTATCTCTGACAACTTTAGCTGGTTACTATTCTGAGTAACATTCTTGACTTTCATCAACGGATCTCGTTCAGTTGTCTTGACTTTTGATGATGCGATCCTTTTATTCCCAGGTGACTTTGAGTTAGCTTCCAATCAATGGATGACTCATCTGTCACTTCAACTTGAGACTTGGCTTGAGTTGGCTTGACCGACTCTTCATAATACAGATATCCCGGTGATGCTCCTTCAATCGAGTCCTTCGACATCTCTTCCTTGCCACACTCAATGCTTCCACAAGAGCCTTCATCCTAGTCTTGATTGACTTCTTGTATATTCGAGCATAGCCGACTTGACTCACCTGCATGCCCTATCTATTACAATACAAATTACAAGGAAAATGGGGTGCCAACTTTCTAGTCTAAGTTTTACATGGCATTCATCAAAATCTTAACAATAAATTTCCCAACAATTTCCCCCTTTTTGATGATGCCAAAACTTAAAACATACATACAAAATGTAAATAGCAAAGATACATACAGTCAATGCAGTAACAAGGAATGTATGCGTAGAATCAATCTTTTTATTGATCATAACATTCTTGTCCTTTACACAGCTGTTTACAATGTGTATCAGAGCAAACATATCATTCTATATCTACGCAAAAAATATAGAAATTACAAATTTCTTATTCAACGTACATAAGACTTACATACATATGCATTTACAACAACACTTCATCGCCTTCGCTGCCTCCTTCTTTCTTCTTCAGCTCTGTCGTCCTCTGCTCTCTTTCTCTTCTTTTCTACTTCAGCTGCTTTCTTTTTCTCGTAGGCTCTCTTGGCAGCTTCATCTATTCTTTTTCTTTCTTGTCTTTCTTTCCACAACTGATCTTGCCTTTTGTTTTCCTCTTCAATCCTATTTACATATTCAACATTTTTTCTCTCCACTTCCAGATTGGCTATAGCATCATATCCAGCCCAATAGATCCTTCCCTTCTTGCCTGGATCTATATATTCAATATTTTTGGGTAGAGGTCTAGGTTTAAAGCCTCTACCTCCACCACTTCTTCCTCCTCCTCTGGGCGTATATTGTACCGGAGTCTTCTTCTTACCAGCAGAGTGACTGCTAGTCGTCTGCTGCCTGTCAGCTTCTTCGCACGCCTTCTGACATTTCTCCCAATACAAGTCCCAAACTTAGGCTATGGACATATCCTTGAAGTATTCCTCGGACTCGAGCGTTTTAAACTCTTCAACGGATCTTGGCTCGTTTCCATCATCTGGAATGGCATCAGTGTCTTTTCCTGCCGGAATGCCTCCGAATTATTTCAACACTTCTAGAACACGGGCATCTGTGTTCCTTTCAACCTCCTTCATCCCTGCTTCTACGATTTTTCTCTTCTCAGACATAGGCACAACAGAGTGTTGGAGCGGCAGAGTCACCGGAAGTTTGCTAATTATGCTAGCTGTGACATGGCCTTGTTGAGGGGTTTCAAAGAAACATTAGGGTCACATCCTTTGACCCTTCCCCTCAACAACTTTCCCCTTCTCCTTCTTCTGTTCTTCAGCTGTTTCCTTCTTCTTCTCATCCGCTGACCCTTTCAACATCTTCAGGTATTCCTCTTCCCCCTTTTTGGCATCATCAAAGGAGAGAGGAACCCCTGGAAACATCCCTGCGATCATAAAATCTAGGCGGTTGATAGCTGAGTCCTGCTTGGAGTCTGCTGCGGAGTATGCTGTTCGAAATTCTGAGCGGGTGGCTTTTGATTTGGCTGCAACCAGTTTCCTTTCAGCCATAAGAAGGCTGAACTTGGCATTCATACTCTCATCTACACGCAGAAGTTCTTTCTTGTGAAATTCTCGCAGCAGATCCATTTCAGTGGTATGGGAGGCATGCATTCTGTCAATATTTTCTTGCACCCTCCTCTTCATGTCAGCATTATCAGCGTTCCAGATAAGCATTTTGTTGTACAATGCTTTGAAGTATCTGTCTTGTTCGAATCGCATTGTACTCTGCTGTTGACACCATTCTCTGATCCTCAACACAATCCCTCTTAAGTCGGCTGTGAGATTGGCATCCCTGTTGTCCAGCCGCATATCTAGAGAGGCCTGGTGCCTTTCAATTTTCTCAATCTCTCCAAGGATAGTCTTGAAGACTTCACGCACCTCACTTTTGTTACCTCGGTCTCGGTGGCGGCAAGCAACATCAAAATCGAATCACTTTGGGACAATGGAGTCGGTGGGAATCACCGGATCGGGTTTGTGGTACCGCTTTCCGCCATGAGCTTTTTTCTACAAGGTCGGGCACCTCAATTGAAAAAGGAAAAGTTTTTTCGAATGCGTCATCACGTACATAAGGAATTGATTCTACAGTTGTGCGTGCCTGTGATGTGCCTAGTTGAGTCGACCCTGCTGCAGTGTTGGGAGCCTGCGCAGATGACTCCTGGGTCTCACCGGGCCTTCGTGAGAGGGTTGGCCGGTGATCGAGCCTCACTGCCTTAATGCCTTCTTCGGCCTCAGTGGTTTCTGCTAAATGAATTTGTGTGTCCTCAGCTGCACCATCAGCGTCATCGGAAGATGATGAAGCCTGAGGATTTGGTTCATCATCAAAATTGAAAGTTTATCGGCGACCTTTGAATTCGCTTGCTCGCACTTGGTAGAACATCATCAGCCGAGTCTTTTGCGGCAGGAGTGGACTCATCTTCGTCTTTAGATCCCAAGAATGTTGTATCGGGATTATCTTGGGAATCGTGAAGAGCATCGATTTTCTCTCGAGTCAAGAATGATGACTTGAGGAATGCTCTTTTTCTTCTTGATTCTTACCGGGGAAGTCCAACCTCCTTGGGCCTTCATTACCTCCCGCAGTCTCAATCGGCAGCAAGGCTTTGTACATTCCTTGGATTGCACTTTCATTGCCCCAGTGTTAACTCCCCGGGCAGATCCATCATGTGCCTCGACCGCACCAAAGAAGCGGTGTCCTCGGCACCGCAGCGGTTGGCACTTCACCGAGATGCGGACTCAATTGTCCGAGCCACAAGTGACAACTTACTATTGTTCTTTTTCTTTTTCCTTATCCACTTCGCCTCCTTTCTCGCATTGTGGAGTCATCTCGCAAAGATCCTCCGACCTAGCTGCAGTGGAGTGAGTTTCCCCCCGGCGCACCACCGAGTGACTTATGTTGGGGTCACTGCTCCAGACTCCCGGCTGCTTCCTTTGAGTGCTCGGTAGTGGGGGCGGTGGTAAGACACCTTCAACAGGGGTTGGCTCAACTTGGGTGCCCAAATTCCCGGTCTCATCGCCAATTCCTTAGATCCGTTCTCCGAGTGGGATCGGGAAGTGGTTGCAGCAATAATCGCGGGCAATCGTACTACCACTCCCAATGGATCAATCTCCACCGTGATTTGGAAGACTCTGCTGGTCCTTCCATCAGCTCTTGCTCATGCATCAATGAGGATTCCCGCATGGCTTGCTGCATGTACAACTTTTCCTGTGCAGCAATGGGGTCCTTGTCCTCATCACTATCTGAGAGCATGTCAAGGTGAGGATGAGTATGGTCGCTGGTTCCAGTGAGAGGACAAATGCTGGCTTTCTCACGAGCTTCAGCTTCCTATGCTAGTCTCTCCTTTTCTTTTTCCTTGAAGATATGCAAGATATCCAGCGATTATCTTCATCAAGTTTTCGAACCACGGTGGTAAATCCTAGAAATTCAGCAATTCTTTCTCTTCCTCAATGAATTCGTATGCGTTCAAACTGTACCCTCGAGTGAATGTCTGGGTACACAGGAGAAACCACTATCACATCATCATCTTCATCCTCTTCTTGTTGCCCTTCTTTTTCAGGAATGGAAGGCAACATACTCCGCTTCGCCTCCAAAGAAAGATCGGGGCGAGTGGAGATACAACTCTTTCATCAGGAGATTTTGCTATCTCTGCTGCCTCTTCTTCCTCAGTTGTTCTATCCACAGCTGGGTCTTCTTTTTGCCTCTGCTGATCGGCCTCAAGCAGATTTGGTCGCTTTCATTAACAACTCTCGAGATCGCACTTCTTCATAGCCTCAGAGACTTTTTCCAGCTGAGTGGCAGACTCAGCTGTCTTCCCAAGCTCCGAGAGCTTGGTGATTCTTCTTCTTCTTTTTGTCCTCACCAGAGGAAGTTCTGGTTTGGATACTTCTTCCTCAGCTTCCTTGACGGTGGGGGCCGGTGCATCTTTCTTTGACTGAGGAGCTGCCTTTCTTGGCTTGGCAGTCCTCTTCTTTTTGATGGTCGAAGAAGGTATTTGGGGTTCCTTCTCCACCTCGGCTCCGTGGGCAGGAGACACGGCTGCAGGGGTAGGTGCATCTTTTGTCATTGCTGCAGGGGCATCTATCTTCTTTCCAGCTGCATGGGCAACTTTCTTCTTTGGAGGGGAGGCAACAACTGTTTCCTCGGGGTCAGCTGATTCCCCCTCACTGGTGTCCGTCCTCTTCGCATGGGCTCTCATCTGGGCTCCTGAGAGGTTAGCCCTAAACATCTTCTTGTTTACATGGAAGGACTTTCCATGCTGAAGAGGAATGCCCTTCACTTCCATCAAGTGGCCAATAACTAGGCCATAGCCGAGTGATCCTCCAAAGGATCCATCTTCCTTGAAGGACTTGTTCGCAACGTTCTGGCAGAGTCTGCTGTATACAAACTTAGCCCAGTTAACTTTCTTCCTTTGCATGATCGCAGCCATGACGATCAGCTTGGTCTTGGACAGCTGATTGAAGCTTCCAAACTTCATGTCCACGCATTTTGAGACGACATCCATCAGCTGGTGATAGTCGTCCTTTAGCAATTTCTTCTCAGCTGTGTAGACCACTTTTGCAGCACATTCTGGTTTGGCTACTTCCTTCCATGCAGCAACCAAGTTGACGTCGGCTTAATATATCTCCGGCATGCTCTCCAACGGCAATAAAAATGTTCGAAAGGTCTTTAGCTTGATGATTAGAATGTCCTTGCAAAGTGGACGGAGGATTTAATCCCTTCGCCCCGCACTCGAGCGTTGACAAAATCGTGCGACCTCCTCAGCGTATGTCATCGGAAATTCCATCGTGAGGAATGGTTTCAGTCTGGATTTCTCGATTTTATCCGCTATCTTCTTCACAAGGGTTTCATTGGAACCCTGTTTTATCATCCCTTCAAAATCCACAGTTGATCCGGTGTGGATTTGCTTTGCGAGCTTAGTGAAATCATGTGCTGGTGCCATTTCCAGAAGATTTTACCGATTGAATCTTGATAAACTAGCTTTGAGAACTGGTAGGGTTTTGGAGAGAAAAGATACTTGCTTTTGGGTGCTTGAAGATGAACAGTTTAAGGGAAAAAATGTGAGAGAAAACTGAACGATTGAGTATATAAGTGTTATGAAAGGACGTGTTTTTGGTTTTCGAATTTTGATTTAGATCAACGGCTCAGATTTAGCACGTCACTTTGCATTTATGTGCTTGCATTTAATGCGGCAACATTTATATGCAATCATATGGTTGCTAAGCAGCTTTTGACTGTACCCGTCATTATTACAATGACGTCATCCTTAAAAATATTCCCGCTCATTAAAAACGACTGCGTTTTTGTCACTTAGCTCATAAATGAGTTAGATTACTCCTTAACTGACTCAACTCTTCTTCACTCTATTCGTATAGTTACTCAACTGTCAGCTAACTCGATACAACTGACTTTTCGATACGGCTGATTCACTTGGCTGATTTATAAGATCTGCTCTGTTTTCAGCTTTTCATGTTTCATCTCTTCTCATTGAGTCTTCGAGTGTCAACAACTCAATTAACCCTAGCTCATGCTTAAGTTCTTCAAATCTTGATTCACATAATGGCTTTGTGAATATGTCACCAATGTTTATCGGTTGAGATGTATTCCAAGGTGATGTCTTTCTTTTCAACATGATCTCTTATGAAATGATATCCGACATCAATGTGCTTTGTTCTTGAATGCAACACAGATTCGAGTGATTGCAATAGCACTTGTGTTATCCCCTCCTCCCCTCCAACCACTACTCCCGACTTATTAAAAAAACCAAACATATTCTCAAATTTTAATTCTTTGGAAAATCATTATTGAATAAAGTTTTTACCTGAAACTAATTTTTGAAGTATTTCTTGAAGTTTATTTTCAATAAAAAATTGGACAACACATTTGTTTCAGCTCGATTGGTCGCCCTATAGGGCAACCCGCACTGAGTTGGTGAGAAACAGAAAATGGGCGTAAGAAAAATAGGGCGGGGCGCACGGTGCGGTCGGCCGACCGCCGGCGGCGACACTGCACAGGAGTTGGATTTTCGTTCCAGACTTCTCTGTTTCGTAAAATCTTCAAGGGCAACCGTCACTAAGGCGACACGGTCGCACCCCCTTTGACCGGTCCTCTGTGTAAAAATTCGCAGAATTCAATTTCAATCTTATCTCTGCGCGACCGGTCGAACCCCTTGTTTATCAGCAAACTATCCGTTTGCGTTTTGAATGACTTTTCCCTATTTTGTGGGATTGATTTCTAACAGCTATATTGATCATTTTAAATGATTTCTTTTGCAGCAAATCACTCCCCAAGGAGGAGCCAATGTCTGGAAATGAAAGCCAAGTCCTCTCCTATAAATAGAGGCTTCATTCAAGCAACAAGATACAACACTCTATACAAGCAAAGAGCAATTGAGCAAACACTTTCATATTTCTTGTTGTATTAGCCTAAGCACTTTCACTTGCACAAATTTGAGGTCTAGGCTTTCAATTCTTGATTACACTTGTACTCATATTGTATCAATCACTATTGAGTTGTAATCTTGATTTTGGTCATCATTCAACACAAGACATCCTTGTGAGTATTCTTGTGGTAAGAATACACTTGGGTGATCTAGGTGATAGGTGTTTGAAGGTTGTGGTAATCTTCAAAGGTGTTGTAAGAGGGTTGGGGTAATCCTCAAGGTGGTGAAAGAGGGTTGTGGTAATCCTCAAGGTGTTGTATTAATTTTTGGTAAATTAATAAAACCTTTTTTTTTTTGAAATCCATCCCGGAGATACTGGGGTGGTAGAGGATTAGGCCCTAGGTGGGTTGAACCTCTTTAAATCAACGAGTGTTGTTTAAATTCTGCATTTACATTCTAGTCATTTACTTGTTGTTTCTAAAAAGAGGGTGATTTGCGAAAAATCGGCATAATCTATTCACCCCCCCTCTAGATTATTGTAGCCACTTGGACTAACAAGTGGTATCAAAGCCAAACTCTTTGGCTAGCTCGTTCCGAGTAAAGAGGAAAGATCCATGGCTACAAATGATGCTCATCTCACCACCGGCGCCTCCACCAATAAGCCACCACTATTCGACGCCAACAACTACGCATTTTGGAAAGACCGTATGGAGTGCTTCCTACAAGGTGCGGGTTCGACATTTGGAATGTGGTCATCGAAGGAGTTGATCAACCAACAAAGAAATCGGAGGATGGCACTTGGCTCCTAAACCTTTCAAGGAGTTTGATGAAAACGACAAAAAGGCTTTCTCTCTAAATGGTAAGGCCTTAAATATTTTGCATTGTTCTCTTACCGCCACCGAGTACAATCGCATAAGAGGCATAAGGTCGGCACATGAGGTTTGGGAAAAATTGGAGACAATCTATGAAGGAACTAAGAAAGTCAAGCAAGCAAGAAAGACCATGCTTGTTAAAGACTTCGAAAACTTTAACATGTATGATGGCGAAAGCATCTCCAAGATGGTGGAAAGGCTTGACAATATTGTCAATCCTCTTGTGGCCCTCGGCAAAGGCATCTCCGAAGAAGACAAGGTGACCAAGGTATTGAATGCACTTCCGGCTCATGGTCCGAAAAAGTAACGGCAATCACGGAGGCACAAAATCTTGAGACACTCAAGTTTGATGAGCTTATTGGAAATCTACTCATCTATGAAGTCTATCTCAAGGAGAGGAAAAATTCCAAACCATCCACAAATCAATCGGGTATGCAAATTATTCCTAAAGGTCTTGCTTCTTCTTCTAATAATGCATACTATGATAATGATGATGATGATGAGGAGGCGGCTGCACTTGTTTGAAAATTTGCAAAATTTGTAAATAAAAATAAAGCAAGAAAACCAAGAGATAATGCTTGCTTTAAATGCGGAAAACCCGGGCACTTCATTGCCGATTGTCAAGCTCGATGAAGAGGAGCAAAAGAAAAAGAAGCCTTTCACAAAAAGAAGGCTCTAAATGCGGAAGTCAAAACATGGGATGAACTACTCGAAACAACCGATGAGGAAGGAGAAACCGAACACGGTCTCATGGCTATAGACGATGAAAACAATGAGGTACACTCAAATTCTTCTACTTCCTCCATAGTTGATGACTTGCAATGTGATTTTGATGAATTGCAAATTGAGTTTCAAAATTTAATCGTTAAATACAAAAATTTGAAAAAGGAGCATAAGGATATTAAGGTTGAAAAAGAAAAATTATTTACCTCTTATGAATCTCTAGACAAAGCTCATGCTCTTACTCTTACTAGAATTCATTCTCTTGAAACCGAAAAGGAATTGCTCACAAAAGATATTGAATGTTTGAAAAATGATGTGCATCGTTTCAACATAAGTACGGATAAAGTCACAAAAATTTTAGATGCACAAAGAGGTGAGCATTCCAAATCGGGACTTGGTTATAAGCCATTTCAAAGTGTTTTTAAGAAAAATAACCAAGGTCCAACTTTTGTACGTGCTAATAATTATAATACTCCTACTTGTTTTTATTGTGGCAAAGTTGGACATTATGCTAATAATTGCAAATTGATAAATAGCTCAAGACATGTTTGGAGACCCAAAGGTCTCAAGACTAACCCCCATGGACCCCAAAATTATAGGGTACCTAAAAGAAATTCTTTTGTAGGTAATAGGGGCTATAACCACAATGGAAGATTCAAAATGGCTCGTGGACAGCGGATGTTCACGCCATATGACCGGGAGGAGAGAACTTTTTACCAACATCAAGCTCCAAGAAGAGGGTATGGTCATGTTCGCAATGGCAAAGGAAAAATTCTTGGAAATGGAGAAATTGGTAACTCTTCTTTCTCTCTTAGTAATGTTCTATTAGTTGAAGGGCTTAAGTTTAATTTGATAAGTGTTAGCCAACTTTGTGATTCAAAATATGATGTTTCCTTTAATAAAGAAAAATGCCTTACACTTAAAAATGGTGAAATTATTTGTGAAGCAAATAGAAAAGGCAATCTTTACAAAATTTGTACAAGTGATTTGGTTAGTCAAAATGTTTCTTGTTTAGTCGCCAATAATGATTTAACTAGTTTATGGCATAGGCGACTTGGACATGTTGGATACAAAAATTTGAAAAATATTTACAAAAACCAACATGTGAAAGGACTACCCAAATTGAATTTTGAAAATCTTGGCTTATGTGACACTTGTCAAAAGAACAAATTAGTTAAGAGTAGTTTTAAGCCCAAAAATGAAATTTCCACAACCAAACCCCTACAAATGCTTCACCTTGATTTGTACGGGGATATTGGTGCGGCTAGTCTAAGTGGAAAACATTACACTTGTTATCGTAGATGATTTTTCTAGATATACTTGGCTCTTTTTCTTACCAATAAAAGCGATGCCGTTAATGAGTTTGTTAAGTTGTGTAGACTTATTGAGAATGAAAAGGAAGACACTATCAAGTCTATTCGAAGCGATCGAGGTGGAGAATTTGACGGTGAATTTAGAGTATTTTGTGAAACCAAAGGATATGCTCATAATTTCTCGGCTCCAAGGACACCTCAACAAAATGGAGTAGCCGAACGAAAAAATCGGACACTACAAGAAATGAGTCGGTCCATGCTCAATGAATTTTCACTTCCAAAATATTTTTGGGCCGAAGCCGTAAGTACCGCTTGCTATGTCATTAATCGAGTTTATATTCGTCCTAAAATGAATAAAACTCCATATGAGCTTTGGAAAGGTAGAACTCCAAATATTAGTTATTTCAAGATATTTGGTTGTAAATGCTTTATTTTGAATACCAATGATCAATTGGACAAACTTGATCCTAAGGCCGATGAAGGAATATTTATGGGATATTCAACAAAAAGCAAAGCATATCGAGTTTACAATAAGACTAGTGGAGTTGTTGAAGAATCCATCCATGTTAAATTCAATGAAGCTTCGGGAGTTGAAAGAATTCCTAATGATGAAAGTGATGAAGAGGATATGATTGAAATTGATGATCAACCGTCTACATCAAATGATCAACCGTCCACTTCAAAAGGTCCTCAAGAAGATAGAGGTGATATCTCGGATCTTCCGTTGCATTGAAATTTAAGGAGATCACCCAAAAGATCTTATTATTGGTGATCCCCTTGACAAAGTGATGACTCGGAGAAAATTTGCCGAGAAAGCTCTTATTTCTCAAAAAGAGCCTAAAAATGCTAAAGAGGCTATTGAGGATGAGGATTGGTTCCTAGAGATGCAAGAGGAGTTGAATCAATTTGAAAGAAATGATGTATGGGAATTGGTACCTTGTCCTCCTTCTCAAACCATTATTGGTACAAAATGGGTATTAGGAACAAACTTGATGATCAAGGCAATATTGTTCGAAATAAGGCAAGGTTAGTAGCAAAGGGTATTGTCAAGAAGAAGGTATTGACTATGATGAAACTTTTGCACCGTAACACGTTTAGAAGCTATTCGTATTTTACTTGCCTATTCTTGTTTTAAAAATTTCAAACTTTACCAAATGGATGTTAAATCCGCATTCTTAAATGGTATTATTCAAGAAGAAGTCTATGTAAAACAACCTCCGGGATTTGAAAATTTTTCTAGGCCTAATGATGTTTATAAACTTAAAAAGGCTTTGTATGGTTTAAAACAAGCACCCCGTGCATGGTATGATAGACTTAGTTCTTTTCTTTTACAAAATGGTTTTATAAGAGGTAAAGTTGATACAACTCTATTTGGTTTTGAAAAAGGGCAAGATTGTTTACTTGTGCAAATTTATGTTGATGATATCATTTTTGGTGCTACTAATGATTCTTTGTGCAAGAAATTTTCTAAGTTAATGCAAGGAGAATTCGAGATGAGTATGATGGGGGAGCTTAACTTCTTTCTTGGACTTCAAATTAAGCAATGTCAACAAGGTATTTATATTTCGCAATCAAAGTATACAAAAGAACTTTTGAAAAAGTTCGGCATTGAAGAAGGAATAACCGTCTCTACTCCTATGGCAACAAATGTCAAAATTGACAAAGATGAGAAAGGCAAGTCCGTGGATGAATCAAAGTATCGAGGTATGATTGGTAGTTTACTTTATTTAACCGCTAGTAGACCGGACATTCTTCATGCCGTATGCCTATGTGCTCGTTTTCAAAGCAATCCTAAAGAATCTCACATGAGTGTCGTTAAAAGGATTTTTCGATATTTGAAAGGCACCATTCAATATGGTTTATTTTATCCAAAGAATGAAAATTTTTGTCTTAAAGGTTATAGTGATTCGGATTATGCGGGAAATATTGATGATCGGAAAAGTACTTCCGGATCATGTCAATTTTTAGGCGATTGCCTAGTATCTTGGTTTTCAAAGAAGTAAAACGTGTTTCTCTTTCAACGGCCGTTTAATATATTTCCGCCGCATTTTGTTGTACTCAACTTCTTTGGATGAAACAAACCTTAGCGGATTACAAATGCTCTTTTGAAAATGTACCTATCTTTTGTGATAATATATCCGCTATAAATATTGCTCAAAACCCGGTTCATCATAACCGTACTAAACATATTGAGATTCGACATCATTTTCTAAGGGATTGTGTTTCAAAACGTAAAATTGAGATATCTTTTGTACCATCTCAAGATCAATTAGCGGACATTTTTACAAAACCGCTATCTTCCGAGACTTTTTCATCAATATGAGCTCGGTTAGGCATATTGAATGAAGCTTACGTTTACATTTTACACGTTTTTTTAAAACTTAGGGGCGAAAAATCGGATTTTTGGTTGAAAATTCGGATTTTGGAAAAACGACAGACGATAAATTTGAAGGGGTTGAGGGCAACCGTCGCCCTCAACGTCGACCGGTCGCCTCAACCTCGCCGTCGCCTACTAAGCTATATTTTGGCTTTTAAACGTTCCGTCTTGACATTCGCTAGTTTAACTTATTTTGGCCATTTTTGTTCCTTTGCCATATTTTCACATATTTCATTCAAAAATGGTTTTCATGCTTCTTTTTCACAACATGGACGTTATATAGCATGACCATCTTCATCATGGCTCATCTTTTCCAAATGGTAAGAATTTCTCTTCTTTTGCTCAATTGGGTTGAACCCTTGAGTTAATGACCTTATAGTATATTTCTTGATAATTTTTGCATATGATTTTGATGAGCTTATCTAGTATGCTGAATTGTATATTGATTAAGGTGGATTGGTGATAAAATTTTTGGCTAGAAACATTTACAAGGGTTATATTCAACCTCTTTTATTTTTTACGCACACAAGGTGTTCGATGAAATGTCGCAATGAAAATTTCAACTTATACATGATTCTCTTTCTTTCAAAAGTCTTCCATACTTATTGAGATCATGATTTGGTAAACAAAACGAGCGTATGAACTCTTCATATTACATTTCTCCCATTTTCCTTGGAATGTTACGCTTTAATTGCTCAACGGTCTCTAAACCGTCCCTTTGGCGCACTTTGATATTATTGTATGGTGTTTTCACCATTCTAACATTTTTTTTGATGATTCCAAAGGGGGAGAAACAGGATATTGGCTCGTTAGCTCAAGAAAAGCTAATAAAAGCCTGCAATAAGTATTGTGGACTCGAATACCTAGTCCATGGCTTGAATTTTGGACTCGAATGAAATTGTTTATAAGTATTGTGACAGGGGGAGCTTCTTAGCTCATGATACATCCTATATAAGCTTGTTATAGCTTGTGCTTCTTACTTATAATAATCGTTTGTTGAAATGCTCATAAATAAGGGGAGCTTTGTATGAAATACTTCTAAACGGATAGTTTACTTGTAAAACCGGAATATTTTATTTGGTTTTCAAATCGTCCTCAAGAAAATTGTTTTGGTTTGTAATCATCAAAAAGGGGGAGTTTGTTAGATAAATATTTTTATCATGATTTTGATGATTATGTTCGATTTTGTTCAAATGGGTTTTTAAACCAAAACTATGTCCCTAAATGTTGTCTAAATACTTCCGATCAACTTAAAATGTTTTTACTAATTTTTGAAGTATTTCTTGAAGTTTATTTTCAATAAAAAATTGGACAACACATTTGTTTCAGCTCGACGGTCGCCATAGGGCAACCCGCACTGAGTTGGTGAGAAACAGAAAATGGGGCGTAAGAAAAATAGGCGGGCGATCGGTCGACCAGGTGGGCGACGGTGCGGTCGCCGTCGGCCGTGGCGACATGCACTGGAGTTGGATTTTCGTTCCAGACTTCTCTGTTTCGTAAAATCTTCAAGGGTAACCGATCACAGCTAAGGGCGACCGGTCGCACCCCCTTCGACCGGTCCCCCTGTGTAAAAATTCGCAGAATTCAATTTCAATCTTATCTCTGCGCGATCGGTCGAACCCCTTGTTTATCAAAGCCAAACTATCCGCTTGCGTTTGCAGATGACTTTTCCCTATTTTGTGGGATTGATTTCTAACAGCTATATTGATCATTTTAAATGGTTTCTTTTGCAGCAAATCACTCCCCAAGGAGGAGCCAATGTCTGGAAATGAAAGCCAAGTCCTCTCCTATAAATAGAGGCTTCATTCAAGCAACAAGATACAACACTCTATACAAGCAAAGAGCAATTGAGCAAACACTTTCATATTTCTTGTTGAATTAGCCTAAGCACTTTCACTTGCACAAATTTGAGGTCTAGGCTTTCAATTCTTGATTACACTTGTACTCATATTGTATCAATCACTATTGAGTTGTAATCTTGATTTTGGTCATCATTCAACACAAGACATCCTTGTGAGTATTCTTGTGGTAAGAATACACTTGGGTGATCTAGGTGATAGGTGTTTGAAGGTTGTGGTAATCTTCAAAGGTGTTGTAAGAGGGTGGTGGTAATCCTCAAGGTGGTGAAAGAGGGTTGTGGTAATCCTCAAGGTGTTGTATTAATTTTTGGTAAATTAATAAAACCTTTTTTTTTGAAATCCATCCAGGAGATCTTTGGGGTGGTAGAGGATTAGGCCCTAGGTGGGTTGAACCTCTTTAAATCAACGAGTGTTGTTTAAATTCCGCATTTACATTCTAGTCATTTACTTGTTGTTTCGAAAAAGAGGGTGATTTGCGAAAAATCGGCATAATCTATTCACCCCCCCTCTAGATTATTGTAGCCACTTGGACTAACACTGTTTTGGGCACAGCTGTTTCCTCTTGGTCTTTTCTTCTCAGCTCAAATTCGTAGGCTTTGAGATCTAAGAATAGCTCATGGTTGGATGTATTCGATAGGTCCATGGAATGTCTCATTGCCATGACTTTCATATCCCACTCAGTCGGGAGACTTCTTAGAATCTTCATACACATTTCCTTTTGTGTATATTCCTTTCCAAGTGCAGACAGTTCATTGGTAATTTCTGTGAACCGAGCATCCAACTGATCCAAGGTTTCTCCTGCAAGCATCTTAAAGTTTTCAAATTTTTGTACAACAACAAGATAGTTTATTTTCTTTGATTTGCTCTGAGCCTTCGCAAATTAAGGTTAGCTTGTCCCAGATTTCTTTTGCCGTTTTGCATGATTTGACTTTGTTGAACATGGCTTTGTCCAAAGTTTTGTAAAGAATGTCCTTGGCCACATTGTCCAAGTTATATCTTTTCTGTCATCATTTGTCCATTCAACTCTTGGTTTTTCAACCATCGGTTGTCCGGGAGCAAAGATCCTCTTCTCTTTCATTCGCAGCAGCTCTTCTTTGATTGTGTTCACTTTTAAGATTTGGAGTAGCCCATCTTCTATCACTATCCACATCTCATCGTGTAATGCTGATAGATGAGCCTGCATACGAATTTTCCAATCATCAAATTCTTCAATTGTGAACATAGGGATGCGTGTCAAATTTGCTTCCATGATAATAACTTTTGAATAAAAAAGTTTTGAAAGATTAAGTACTAAAACAAGCTTTGGAAAATTTGGAGATCTAGTTCAAGAACGGTCACGGAAGGCTCAATGAACCAACCGCTCCGATACCACTTGTAGGTCCCAAGGGGTGTGAGTGTAAGGTTTAGAAGAGGGGTTGAATAAACCTTACCAACTTTTCGATTTAGTCCGTTTTAAAAAGTTGAGTTAATACTTCTGGTGAGTCCTGGATGGACAACTAAGTTAGTTAATCGTGAGAGTTAGTCACTCACCGACTGACTGTTTTGTTGATAGAATAACTCAATTTATTTTGACAAAAGACTTAACTTAGTGTGATATGTTTTCAACGGAAGACTTAACACCCTTGAATTTGGTTAAGTTTGTTTTAATATATGGTTTTAGCACTTGGTTGATTATCAATTGGATAGCAAATTTATCTGCAGATATAAAAGTAATATGCAGAAATTAAAGTGCTGGAATGTAAATGGCACAATAAGTTTTTATAGAGGTTCGAAGATGGGGTAATTCTTCTACTCCTCTCTTCTCCAACTCCTGGAGGAATCCACTAAGTATTGATCAATATACAGAGTGGTTAACAGTCCAGATACAAGTCTTGATCACGGCTTACTTGATCCTTTGGGACTCGATCACGGAGATTCCTTGGTCACACAAAGTGGCTTCTCGACGGCTTCTTCACAGGGCAACTGTCTTGTCTTACTACTACAGCCCACTTGCTCAAGCTTCTTGGATTTGATCACGAAGCCCTCCAAAAACTTGAGACTGGTTTGCCTTGAACCTTCCTACAATCCTCCGTGGAATGTAGACCCCTTGATTCTTCAAATGTTTCCTCTTCAACTGATAGAAGTTGTCTTTCCTTCACAGGTGAGTGTTGGATTGATTTCCTTCGTAATGTAGGCTTCAGGATTGAATGTGAATGACTTGAGAATATTTTTGGTTACAGTTCGAATATTAGCTTGAATGTTCGTGGTTCAGGTAAACTTCTCTCAGAGTGATTCCTCAGCCTTTTATAGTGATCTTTCAAAAATTTGCCCGTTGAAGAGATAGGCTTATTTTTAAAAGACACTTGTGGTCGTTGGCTTGTCTTTGTTGCACTTCTCCTCGTATGAATGATTCTTGACTTTTCGAGTTCGACACAGTGCGATGCTTCCCATTGGTTTATTCCTTTTGCACGCTTCCAGGGATCGAGCACTTCAAGAAAGGCAAGATATGGAGGTATTACTTGTTTAAGTAATTCTCTTGACTGTCGGCAACGGATCTCTTTCGATTATCTCTACTTGTTGCAGTTTCTTAACTTCCCTAGTTGACTTCGAGTCGACTTCCAATCATTGGATGACTCTTTGTCATTTCAACTTGAGACTTGGTGTCTTGAGTTGACTTGATCGATACTTCACTCATTGTATCTCATTGCACCTTGATCGAGTTCTGTCTTCTCTTCCTCGCCACACACTCACCGCCTTGCAGCAGAGTCTTCCTTCTAGTCTCTGGTTGTCTTCTTGCATGTTCGGGCATGGCATACTGACTTGACTCGACTCGAGCCCTATCTATTACAATGCAATTTACAACAGAAAAATGGGGTGCCAACTTTCTATTCTAAGTTTTACATGGCATTCATCAAAATCTAAAAATTAATTTCCCAACAAAGGGTATAAGACTTCCGCTGTAAAAACCAAGTAAGCTGAATTTTTAAAGAGCTCACTTCATTCAGCTGAGTTACTCTATCAACTGCTCAGTCGAGTCTGTTGAGTGGTTAACTCTCCTGTTGAGGTTGAACGTAGTTGTCTTAAAGCACTAAGCTGATACTTGTGTAAAAACTCTGATTTAAAGATCAAAATCAAAAAATTGGTTAAGTCTATTCCCCCTCCCCCCTCTTCTAGACTTAACACTTACACCCCTTGGGACTACAAGGCAACAAACTACCGAAAAAATTAATCTCTCCAAACACAAATATGTTATAGAGTGAGACTGTCGAGTAACTTACCGCCCATTGAAAGAGGAAATTAAAAATGCCCGGATGCAAACCTGGCCCGAAATACATGAAAACATCGGAGAGGAAAAAAATTGCATAAAGATGAACAAATGAGAACACGAGAAAACATCCCCGGGAGTGGCTCGGGGGCTCAAGGGCGCGCCTCTCCCCATCCTTGAAAGCACCCTAGAGAGCCTCTCTCCCTCACTCCTCTCCCACTCTTCAATCTTGAAGCGCGATTCTCCGGTTCCAAAACTCATCGGTTATGGTTCCTCCTTTTGGAGAAACTCGAACAGAAATCGTTGCCTCATGGTTCTAGTTCTGGTTTGGCATCGGGTTCCTCCACATTTTTGGTTTCGATTTTAACCAAAACCGTTTGTTTATCTTTGATAATTTTTTGATTTTTTTTTTAAAATGGTTTATCAATTTCGGTTACAAAAAAGGGGGAAAGGATGAAAAAGACTTTGACGTAATATTCAATTAAGTTTTGTACTTAATATTAATAATATTATTAAACTTTCTATATATACTATTAGAGCATGTATGAATCAAAGTTCACGTTTAACATTTGGTTTAAAACGTCTCTCATGTAGTTACGAATATAAACCATTATAATAAACATAAAACATTTCTTCTAGCAATTTTTTACCAAGAAAATAAATGTTGTTGGTTTTAACCTTGAAACCGATAATTTTAACCACTGGTTCAACCGACGGCTAAAACCATCAGTTCAATGGTGTTTGAGACTAAGGGATAGGAACGTAACCGCCTACATGGTTCTGTCATTGACCACGGTATGCGGTCCGATTCCGATTTGGAACTCGATTTTGGTTCTATTTGGCCACCCCTACTTGGAGTTCACTCCACTCTCAAGTCCCAACGAAATTTTCACTAAGTTTCCCACCAAACAAAAGGTTCAAATATTTCTTAGCTCCCACACTACTCCCTCCACCTTCCGCAGTCCCCGAGCTGGGTGGCTTATATTGGGGATAAAATTGAATATCTCATATTTTTATTGTTTTATGCATTATTAAATTCCAAAACTACTCAATTAATTATCCAATATTATTAATTATTATTGGATTGCAGATATAATTATCTGGCACACGCGGCCTATATCCAGCCCATGCACCCGTTTTCTCCTACACAACCCATGTGACCCATCATCTTAGGTGTAAAAGAGGTCCTGCCTTATTATTTGTATACATCCACATTATTTTGCATTAATCTGAAATGTTAGGAAATTTATTTGTTAGATTTTGATGATACCATGTAAAACTTAGACTAGGAAGTTGGCATCCCATTTTTCTTGTAATTCTGTATTGTAATTGATAGGACTGGAAAAGCTGAGTGAGGTCAGCTAAGTCAAGAATACAAGAAGTCAACTACAGACTAGAATGAAGACTCTGATGTGTGTCAGCTGAGTATGGCCATGAAGGAAGACAATGACTCATGAAGGAGAATCAGCTGAGGAATAGTTGTGTGAAGTGTCAGTCTAGTCAATGAATGAAAGGAGCCAAGTCTAACAGTTGAAGTGATAGTTGAGTCAATCTTATGATTGGAACTGACTCAAGTCACAAGGGGTAAAGGCAGCAGTAAAGTTGAGACAACTGACATTGATCCGTTGGAAGGAAGTCAAGAATTTTACTCGATATAGTAATATGTCCAAGCTGCCAGGTCTTAAAGTGTTTAGCTCATACACATGCAAAAGGAATAAGCCAATGGGAAACACTACAACTTGTGTCAGACCTTGTAAAGCTGTGAAGCCATTTAATACTAGGAAGGGTCAACATCACAAGTGCTGTAGACCAAGAAAAGAGAAGCCAACGAACAAGAAGTGCCATTTGAAATTAGTCTATCTCTTCAACAGGCAAAGTTCAAATGAGCACTATAAAAGGTTTAGGAAGCAATTGAGAAAAGGTTACCTTGCATACCTGAGAAATCGATATTCAAGCAATATTCAAGCAAACATAACCTGCAATATTCTCAAATCTCATAAAGATATTCCTCAAGCCTAAAACTCAAAGAAACTCAATCCAACACACACTGTGAAGGAAAGATAACTTCAACCAGTTGAAGAGGAAACATTTGAAGAACAAAAAGGGGTCTACTCTCCAAGTTGAAGGAGTTGTAGAAAGGTTCAAGGTCGAACTAGAAGATTCAAGTTTGCTGGAGGGCTATGTGAACAAATCCAGGGACTTGAAAGTGAGTCAAGCAAGCAAGCGGCTGCCTCGTGAAGAAGCTGAGTCGCAAGAGAAGCCAGCTATGTGATCAAAGCTGTCTCTAGATTGTTCACTACTTTATAACTTTATTTGTTACTTAGTGGATTCCTCTAGGAGTTCGAGAAGAGTGGATTAAAGGAATTACCCCATCCTCGAACCACTATAAAAATTACTTGTGTTAATTTACTTTTGGCACTTACATTCCTGCATATACTTTTATATTTGTTGTTAGTTAAATCTGCTATCCAACTGATAAATAACAAGTGCTAAAACAAGTGTTAAAAACAAGCTTTAATTAATCTAAAGGGTGTTACGTCTTCCGCTGTTAAAAACCAAATCAAATAAAGTTAAGTGTGTAACATAGCTGAACATAGCCAACCTAGCTGTCCCCCAAGGACACATCTGATTTGAGTCAACTATGTTGAAAATCTTAGAACGACTAAAAGTGAAAATTAAGGTTTATTCAACCCCTCATTCTAAACCTTACACCACACCCCTTGGGACCTTCAAGTGGTATCAGAGTGGTTGGTTCATTGAGCCTTCCGAATTGGTTACTGAACTAGATATCAATCTTTTTCAAAAGATTTCAACATTTGTGTTTTTCAAAGTCTTTCATCTTTAAAAGCTAAGTTATTATCATGGAAGAAAATTTAACTCGCATTCCAATGTTCACTGTAGAAGAGTTTGCTGAATGGAAGATTTGTATGCAGGCTCATCTATCCGTTTTACATGATAAAATGTGGCTTGTGATAGAGTATGGGCCATTGGAAATACTTAAAGTCAATACGGCTGTAATAAGAGCAGCTGTAGCTGAAGGAGATGAAGATGTTGTTGAGGCTAGACCAGCCATGGTAATGGACAAATGAAGATAGAAAGAGATATAACCTGGACAATGTGGCCAAGGATATACTCTACAAAACGTTGGACAAGGCGATGTTTAACAAAGTCAAGTCGTGCAAATCAGCCAAAGAAATATGGGATAAGCTTACCCTGATTTGTGAAGGATCAGAACAGATTAAGGAGAATAAATTAATTGTTGTTGTTCAAAAATTTGAAATTTTTAAAATGCTTGCAGGTGAGAGTCTGGATCAGCTGGATGCAAGATTCACAAAGATAGCAAATGAGCTTTCAGCTCTTGAGAAAGAATACACTCAAAAGGAGATGTGCATGAAGATATTAAGAGCCCTCCCAGCTGAATGGGAAATGAAAGTCATGGCCCTGAGACATTCAATGGACCTCTCATAAACATCTAATCATGAGCTATTCTCGGACCTCAAAGCTTATGAGTTTGAGTGAGAAGGAAAGAGCAAGAGGAAACAGATTGTACTAAAGACGGATGCATTATTGGCGTGATGGGAAGAAAGTTGAGCCAAAGGAGACCATTGACCAGGAGGAGATTGCCCTCATGGTAAAGAGATTCAACAAGTTCTTTAACAAGAACTATAAAAGAAACAAGGGTGAAACCTCCGAAGACACGCACCTTCCAAACCAATGGAGGACAAGCCGCCCTAGAGAGCTAGACATCGAGAGCTGATAATCAAAGGACCTACAGAGCTGATGAAAGAGCTGAGAACCTGTGTTGGAATTGCAGACAACCAGGACACTTTGTTGTTGATTTTTCCTATCCACCAGTCAACAAATACAGAAATGAGGAAGAAAGAAGAGTCTTCAGAGAGAGAAGACAAGAAAAGAAGAAAGCCATGTTGGTCGTTGAGGCTATTGAGCGGCCCAAGTGAAAAGAAGCGACAAACTCGGATAGTAGTGAAGTTGACTACTCAAGTGATGAGAGAAAGAGGCTTTGATCCGCCTCATGGCCAAAGAACAAGATCAACAAGATCAAGAAGATGAGGTACACTCTAACTCATCTCATTCTGATTCAGGTGATAGTGACTGTGATACACACACTTCATCACCCACAAATCTTTATGATTCATTAGGCAAAATGATGAAAGATTTTGAGCACATTAAACTCTCACACACTTTTGAATGAGGAAAATGCCCCTTAAAAGCCAAAACTCATAGCTGACAAAAGAGCTGAGTACTCTGGGTCACATAGCTAATGAGAACACTAAGCTGAAGGCTGAAAATACCAAGATTATAGCAGAGTTAGCTTCTACAGAAAAGAGAGAAAATGATCTTAAAAATGTAATTTCCTCATTTACAAAAGCATCAAAATCATTGGATGAACTTATTATGAGTCAAAAAGGATGTGGAGACAAGACATGCATAGGATTCAATTCCTTTGTGCATAGTCAAACTCCAAGAGTGATTTTGGAAAAGGGATCTTCAAGCAATGAAGGAATCCAAAAACCCAAAACACCAAATGTTGTACCAACATTCACACCAAAAACACAATCACAATCATATTGACCTTGGTTATAAAGGAAAAAAGGAAAGAAGCCGATAGAGTATCTTTGAAAGGGCGGTGAGAAGAAATTCAGACGGGTCCTCACGGACTCCTAACGAGAAAAATACTATGTAAGAGTCAAACAGAGCTACCAAAAGTCCCAGAAATTTCATCAAAGAAATACATATGATGGGAATGGTAGAAACTATCCAAACCAAAATGATTGGAATAATGTGAAATATCAGCAAAGACCTATGGGATACAAGCCAAATGGCAAAGACCTAAACCTCAGCAAAGGTTATTCCCAAGGCAAAAGAGTTATTATCAGCACACATATGCACCCAAGCACTACACTCTGAAATTTCATAACTATTCCAAGAAAGCAATTGCTAAAACAAACACACAGGCATACGACAAAACAGACAGCTGTATGATCCTTAAACCCCCAAGCAATTTGCTAATGTGTATTATGATTATGGTATTGATAGATGACAACCTCTTAGAGTCAGATCATCTGGCTATAGGTTGGTTGGAACATCTTATAACACTAACCCCCCAGGACCCAGGCAAGTATGGGTACCTAAAAACTGATTTCCTTGATTGCAGGTTCAAGGAACAGCTGAGTGACAAGGAACCTGGTACATGATAGCGGTTGTTCCAGACATATGACAAGGAATAAAAGAAATTTGTCAAGATTCAAGGAGATCAATGGTGCTAAAGTCATATTTGGAGGTAATAAAGCTCTAGGGGAGATCAAAGGCACATGATCCATCAAGAAGAATTTACTAGAGATCACAGATGTTGCTTATGTTGAAGGTCTCAACTTCAACCTGTTAAGCATCAGCCAACTCTGTGACTAAGGCTACAATGTAGGATTCAACATGGGCATTTGCCAGATCAAAGATGCTAAATCTAATGAAATTGTGCAGCAAGGAACAAAGCAAAAGAATATGTATGTGGAAGATTGGTCTCTTTGCTACACCAAGCACATGTTTGCTAGCAAGAAGCCGGTAGGAGTCCGGTTGGTTGTGGCATAAGAAAGTTTCGAGTCACCTAAATTTCAAGACAATCAACAAGCTTGCAAGGAGTCATCTTGTGGAAGGATTTCGGACTTAGTGTATAAGAAAGAAAGCAAATGTGATGCATGCTAGATGGGAAAGCAAATCAAATCATCATTCAAGGATAAGCCAAGTCTTCTTCAACCAGGATATTGCATCGTTGCATATGAATTTATTTGGTCCAGTTGAGCCAGCTAGCACCAGTGGAAAGAAATACACCTTAGTGGTGGTGGATGAATATTCAAGGTATACATGGACAATTTTCATGTGTAAAAAGAAGGAAATACTGCAGAAGTTACCTCAGCTGATGAGAAGAGTTCAAAATGAAAAGAGTCCAACCATTATAAAGATAAGATCTGACAGGGGAACTGAGTTTGTCAATGGGATAATAACTCATTATTGTGTAGAAAATGATATTGCTCATGAGTTATCAGTAGCAAGGACCCCACAGTAGAGTGGTGTTGCTGAAAGAAGGAACATAACTCTCAAAGAAGCTGCAAGGACAATGTTAGATGAAGCTGGATTGCCTAAGAGATTTTGGGCTGAAGCCATAAATAAAGCATGATATACTCAGAATAGATGCATGATAAACATGCAATTGACCAAGAATCCCTATGAGATTTGGACAGAGAGAAAGCCAAATGTTGGATATTTCAAGATATTTGGATACAAATGCTTCATCCATAACAATGGCAAGGATAATTTGAAGGCTTTTGATGCTAAAGCTGATGAAGGTATCTTTTTGGGATACTCAGCTGAAAGTAAAGCCTACAGAGTGCTGAACAAGAGGACTATGGTCACAGAAGAGTCTATCCATGTGGTTTTTGATGAATCTGATGTGAATGGAGAAGACATTGATGAGTTAGCTGATAAGCTGAATCAACAAACTATGCAGAAGAGTCCTTATATTGAGGCAGATGTGAGAGCACTCAACCCTGATGATGATGAGATAGCTGAATCTCAAAGACAATTTGGAAGGTCAATTTGAATGAAGATGAAGAAGATGTTCAAGACAACTTAGCTGCGAGACGGCTGAATCTAGCACACTTACTCCAACCTGATGTGAGATGGCTGATAGACCATCCACCCGAGTTAATCATTGGAGATGTCAGAGAGGGCATAAGAACCAGATCTAGAGCACAGCATGAAGCAATGTTCACTTGTTTTATTTTCCAAATCGAGCCTAAAGATGTGTCTCAAGCATCGGATGACACACATTGGATGACACACATTGGATTCAGGCCATGCAAGAAGAGCTGAATCAGTTTGAAAGAAATAAAGTATGGGAATTAGTTTAAAAGCCAACCCACCAAAATGTTATTGGTACTAAGTGGGTATTCAGGAACAAGATGAATGAGAAAGGATATGTTGTAAGAAACAAAGCAATATTGGTAGCCAAAGGGTATTGCCAAGAAGAAGGTATAGATTTTGATGAAACATTTGCTCATGTTGCCCGATTGGAAGCAATAAGGATGTTTCTTGCTTATGTTGCACACAAGAACTTCACTGTATGTCAAATGGATGTGAAGAGTGCATTTCTAAATGGATTGCTAGAAGAAGAAGTCTATGTTGAACAACCTCCAGGTTTTGAGCGAAATTTATGGAGATAAAGTCTACAAGCTCAAGAAAAAACTTGTATGGATTGAAACAAGTACTAAAAGCATGGTATGATATATTGTCTCGGTTTCTAATTGACAATGGATTCGCCAAAGGAAAGATTGATAGAACACTCTTCAGGATTCAAGATGGAGAGAGTATACTGCTTGTTCAAATATATGTAGATGATATCATTTTGGGTGTCCTAAGGAAGGAGGATTCAAGCTGGTTGGATACTCAGACTCAGACTATGTTGGATGTAGGGTTGACAGGAAGAGTACTTCAGTTACATGTCAAATGCTTGGAAACAGATTAGTTTCTTGGTTCAGCAAGAAACAAAATTCAATATCTACATCCACAACAAGCGAAGAGTACATATTGGCGGCATTTGTTGTGCCCAAGTCTTATGGATGAGACAACAGCTGAGAGAGTATGACACTGAAGAAAGAGAAATTCCAATTATATGTGATAACACTAGTGCTATTGCAATCACTCAGATCCAATGTTGCATTCAAGAACAAAGCACATTGATGTCAGATATCATTTTATAAGAGATCATGTTGAAAAGAAAGACATGACTTTGGAATACATCTCACCTGATAAGCAGTTAGCTGACATATTCACAAAGTCATTATGAGAATCAAGGTTTGAAGAGCTCAAGAATGAGTTACGGTTAATAGAGCTGAGTTAGGATACTCAGAAAACTCAACAAGCAGAGACAAAAGAAGAGGGAATGGAAAATAGGCAAGTTTCACTGTCATAACCCAAAACCTTGTATTTCAATTATATTAAGTAATCATTCATTAGCATAATTACATGCATTTTGATATCTCATAGTAACATTAGATTGCATACAATCGTGAAATTTCATAGAATAGTTACATTTTTTTATAATAGATAAAAGGGGCTAAATCATAATAGATAATGGAACATGAACTTGAAGATAAATTCTAAACAAACTAAAACTATCACATGCAACACACACTAATATATATTATATAATTTATATTGTAATTGATATTATATGTGTAGTGTATTGATGTGTACCTCATATGCATGTATGGGAATAGATATTTGTTATATTATATAATATATGTGTTAATCTTCATTTCCCCACTTACTGCAAATAGTCAAAAATATATATAATATATATATATATATATATATATATATATATATTCTATGTGTAATGATATGTAAGAAGCACATCTCACTTAATAGATAAGTATATTATATCAACCTCCACCGCCTTCACTAAACAATCGGATAAATATATGTATGTTGTGCTCTCTCATTTGGCTAAGCACAAGAATAACTTACAACCAAAAACATAAAAGAAGCAGGCGTATGAAGAAAGAATTTGGTAAAGTTTTCAAAGCAATATTTTATTGTTATATTTGTTTTTAATCATTATAATTACTCGCGAATCTAGATGCTAATCTCAGTTTTATGTATAAGAAAAACTCTGTTTACATCTTATTACTAAAATTTAATTGGCAAGAAAATTAAAAGATATTTACTTGTATTTTGTATTGATCTATACCAAAGAAGAAAAGTAGTGACCAGGTTATCTTTGGGAGCTTAATTAATTTATATGTAGAAAAATTATTTTAGTCAACCTTATGTAATAATCAATAGTCGACCTATTTGTTCTATTAACTTATGTGATCTGCGTTCGAAAATTGAGAGAGAAGTTTATTCCTTCGGTAAGAGGTAACTAAATCAATCGTTTTCATATAATTTAGCTGGTTTTTGTCATCCTAATGAGACATGGTTAATCAAATGATGATTTGAGTCTTGTGTGTACTAATTGAAGAGATACCAGTTTTACATATATTGAATAGTATTAGAGTTACAAGAAAAGTGATATCTATAGGTATAATTGTAGGTATGTAGATCTACCTCTAACCATGGAGCTAAAATTATTCTCTATATATATACTGCTTAGTGCAATTTTAGAGAGAATAGAATCAAAAATGAAATGATAGTGTTAATAAGTGGTTGCAACAATATTTCTTTTGTTTAATTAGTCACCTTGATAGAATTAGTTCATATCCTTAATTTCAATTTCGAATAAAAGAAAAGGAAAACACATATATAGCTATATATAATGATTGTTGATATAATCATAAGACTTGACTACATGGGTTGGTTAATTTATAGAATAGAAGGGATGCTGGTTGTAATGGGATATGAAAATTTTAATAAAATAAGATTGTTTGAACCATATTCAATTCTTAAATATACTGGGGAAGAATGCATATTTGTAAAGGTTACAAATCATATATGCATGACATCATTAGCTTTAAATATTTGATTTCAAATTGGTTATGCATTTTCATATAATAGGACAAGATCACGATAAAGGAGCAAACAAGGCCAACTAGGCATAAAATATCGGGATAAGAACACCACTTGTGAGTATAATCTTTTGCTTGTTATTTGAGTTGTGTGATTATATGGCTAATGTGTTGGAATGAATTGCTTACTTGCTTGGCTATCTTGATTAGAAGCTTATCGTGCTCTAACGTGAATTGTATGATTCTTTATAGTGATATTGTGGTGAAATTGAGATATATGATCGCTATGGGATGAGATGTAAATTCAATTCGGATATGTGATCTCCACGATGTTCTTGATATGGAAATGAGATATGTGATCTCCACAGATATTATTGATATGAAAATGAGATATGTGATTACATAAAGTGCATTCATCAGAGATTAATGGATACTGTTTTGGCTGCTAATGACCTTGAATCATGTGTTACAGAATTATCCAGAAATTCTGGATTACAGAGTACCGTATGGCCACCCCGAGTTCCCTAAACTCTACGTGAATTAAGAATTACAGAGTGCCATGGCCATCTTCGTGATCACGATTTATTCTTGGTATTAGTTGGCCCATAACAGTAAAAGAATATGATCAAGCACGTGCATTTATATGTTTATGAAATAATATGATTAAATGATGTGAAATGATTGTGATAATGTGCTTGTGTGATGTTAAATAACTTGTTACTGGATTATACTTTCTGAGCTTGCAACTCACCAAATGCAATGTTGCCAATCTTTAGTTATTGTACATAAAAGTTGCTCCGTGAGGTGTAACGGAAGTTTAAAGCACTGATCAAAGGTCAGCCGGCTGGATTCCCATCCTTCTCCTTCAGCTCATCATTTGCATTTCATAGGAGTTTGTTTTGATATGTATATAAAAAGGCGTGGTCGTTAATGTCCTGCAATATAGAAAAGTGTACGTGTGTAAATAAGCGTTGTTAAATCTTTTTGAGTAAATGCTTCCGCTCGTGCAAAAAGGGTTAAAGTTGATGACTATGATGTTAATATCATGTGCAATGCAGTTGTGGTGCCCACGAACTATAGTTTTATGCTATATGAATACGTGTTATATGGGTAAGGGTGTTACATGTTAGTTTGGTATCAGGGCCCGGGTAGGGGTTCTGCAGACCATGGCATTACATGTGCATTATCATTCATGTAGATAATGATGAGCAAAATTTTCATAGAGGGGAAGGAACAGCCGAGCTAGAGTCACACTCATTTCATTCACCGCACATGATGTACATGGATTACTTGCTCATTTTTGTATCCACAATACCCACCGAAAATTCCTCGAACCACACGAACGAGAGTATAATAAACTTAGAAAAAAGAGAGTTGTTGATTGTGTCGATACTATTGACCCAGCAGAGGCAGAAACATGGTTGAAATGAAACGAAATGGTTCTAAACTTGATGAAATGTGCTCCTGAAGAAACGTTTGATTATATAGTGTTACTTCTTCAGGAAAACACTTATGATTGGTGGGAGACTATACCTTATAGTACTGTTCAACCACCTATATCGAACTGGGATGATTTTCTAAGGAAAATTCATGATACATACTTGCCAGAGATTTATAGGGATCAGAAAGGAAAAAAAAAGTTTCTTAAACTTAAACAGGGAAGTCGATCAGTTGTTGAGTATGAATGATGCTTAATCAGTTTTCCCATTACGCCCATATATGGTAGCCACAGAAAAGAAGAAATGTATTAGATTTGAATCTGGACTTTGATTTGCTATTCGAAACTGTATTACACCTATAGATTTGGAGTCCTATAGTAAGTTGAAAGTTGCAGTAACACGTGCTCAGAAATTGAAAGTCAAATCAAAAGAAATCTTTCAGTATAATAAGAAAAGATAGGGTGACGGAACTGGAGGATTTAGAAGTAGGAATTTACTGCGCCTGCACAGAAGAGCTTCCCGAGTAATTCAAAAAGTGGCAGTTTTAAGGGTGCTACACCATCAGTTCCCACTTGTGTTCATTGTGGTAAAAATCATTATGGAGAATGTAGATTGCTTACAGGAAAATATTTTAGATGTGGCAAACCTGGACATATAGCAAGAAATTGCACAAGGCCATGCGAAAAACTCAGTGTTGAACAAACTAAATTTAGTGGTTTTAATTCTAATAGAGGTAAAAGCCGAGGGGACTTGGTATAAGGAGAGGTGCTAGTACAGAAGAAAGTCAAGCGAACAGACAACAAGGTCCATCTCGAGTTTTTTTCTATGACATAAGAAGAAGCTAAAGATGCACCAGCCGTGGTTACTACCAATCTCTCTATTTCTAGAATAAATACTTATGTTTTATTTGATCCAGGAGAAACACATTGTGTCACAATTATTAGCATCACATTTGGGTAATAAACGAGACATATAGGGCTATGATTTACTTGTTCAAACCCCAACAGGGAATGTGGTTATTGTAAATATTGTATATATATGGTGATTTTAAAATTCTGATTTGGGATTTAGGATTACATGATATATCGCTTGTTACATCGTTACGGGATTTCGATGTGATCATGGGTATGGATTAGTTAACTGAACACCGTGCTAAACTGGATTACTTTACTAAGGAAATAGTGTTGGAACTTTCTGGTCAGACGCATATAGTATTTAAAGAGAAAGGAAAGTTTTGTATGTATGTATATGCATCTACAACATTCAAAATGATGAAGAAAGGTTATGATTGTTACTTAGCAAATGTAATAGACACACGATTTTGTGGTTTGAATTCTCTTTTAAGTTTCTTTATGTACATTGGCTGATTGGTACCTTGATTGGTTTTAAACGGAATGCATAAGGATGCTAGAGGATCTTATATGGATTTGTTTATGATGGTATTCATAGATGGTATCTAGGTGTACTCTGAATAACATGGGAAATTAGTTGATATTTAAAAAGATTCCCGAAACTGTGAGGATTGAAAAAGAAGGACTATTAGTAGGATAAACTTGTGATATTTTGGTTATATAGTACGGTATGATTTTGTGACAAGTAAACGATAAAAGGTGTGTCCGTGTAAATATAATTATATTTTGGGATTATATTGCAAAAGAATGGATCAAAAGGTGATTGAAAGAAGAAACTCTCTTGGGTAAATGATCTTTATTGGGTTTTCTAAAATTTCTTTTAGGTTGTTGTCCATAGTCATTTTAGACAAAGTATATAGTGATGGTGTATATAATTGAATGAAGATACTTGTAATAAATTATGGATAGTCTAATATGAGCTTTGCGTGAATCCGACTTAGATATAAGATGATAGAGATACTCAAATTCTTTATAGGAACTAGATTATTTTACAAAGTATTTTGAATCTATAACTAAAAAAGTTTGAATAAGAATAAGAATTAATATTCATTATTGATATTTTGGCTTAATAGATCTTATTCAATTAAATTTCTAGGACAATGATAACAATGGGTTCAACTGAGATGGAAGTCACATGGGAAAATTTACATAGGTTTTTGATAACTCACTAGAAGACCACATATGAATCTAGATAACATGATAGTGTATGATTGTGTTTTGGATAATGATCATGCCGCTTCATATTTGGGTTTATTTAATGGTATAAAAAGCTTTGCAATCTAAAGAAAGTTGTATGTATCTGGTACTAGGAGACTGCATCCAGACAACTTAAGGTTACAAGGGCACTAATGAGATTGTGTTAGAGTTCGAAGATTATAATATAGTTGTTGCTTATTTTTTAGATTCACTTATTGATAGATTAAAAGGCACACGTATATATATAGATATATATATAAATCTAATGGGATCATTTTGAATATCATTTATAGATTTTTATAAAGACCCAATGATCTTATCGAGATATTTAGATGATCTTTTTATAATTTTGAGGTTAATAAGACGAATAATTACAATTGGTGTTTTCATAGAAACGAAATCTATATTTATTATTGGGATAGTTCTATACAAGGTTTTAGAAAGTTTGAAGGACATGTAATGAATTATTTGCATGATGTTATATGGTTACAAACTATATATGGTTGAGAGGATCACAATAGAGTTATATAGTGTAAAGAAGAATATGGTTATCTCAAAGGCAATAAACATTGGGAAAAAATCATATTCTAATAGATGGACCTATAACGCTAAAACATATCGAGTCATAGGGAAAATGATGCAGTTTGGGTTATTATTGATCGGCTAACAAAGCCAGTTCACTTTTTACAATTTAGATGTGGTTCTACTCTGGAAAATCTGGCAAAACGATATGTGAATGAGATTTTTAAACTACATGATATACCCCTGTCTATTATTTCAGATCTCGATCCTCATCTTACGTCTAGATTTTTTGGTTGCTTACAACAAGCATTAGGTACTACGTTATATTTTAGTACAACATTTCATCCACAGACAGATGAGCAGTCAGATAGGACTATTCAAACACTCGAGGATATGTGTCATGCTTGTGTTCTGGAATTTAAAGGTTCTTGGGATGAATACATTGTGTTAATGGAATTTGCCTAGAATAATCAACATCATAGCAGCATCGGTATGACGCCTTATGAAACATTATATTGTAGGAAATGCAGGTGTCCCGTATGTTGGGAAAAAGAGGAAATACAATTATTTGAATGTACAGATTTGGTGCAGGATATGATAGAAAAAAGTGAAACTTAGTATAAAGTAAGTTAAAAGCAGTCCAAGAGAGGTAAACGAGTTATATTGATCAGCATAGACGGGGATTGGATATGAAGTTGGTGAAAAAATATTTCTTCGTGTCCCCTTGGAAGGGTATTCTCAAATTTGAAAGGAAAGGTAAACTAAGTCCCCATTATATCGGCCCATATGAAATAAAAAAAAATATTGGACCATTAGCTTATAGGCTTGTCTTGCCACCTAAATTGTCCCAGATTCATAATATGTTGCATGTTAGTATGCTTTGTCTATATGGATCAGACTCATCACATGTTATTCCTGATGAACTAGTTGAAATTGTTGATAATCTGAGTTATGTCGAAGAACCAATTGGAATAGTAGGATACAAAGAAAAATAACTTAGAAACAGAGTGATTCCATTGGTAAAAGTGTATTTGTGGAGAAATCATTCGAGCGAAGAAGCTACATGGGAAACGAAACAACATATGAGGGAGCAATATCCGTGGTTATTTCTCGATCTGGTACAAATTTCGAGGACGAAATTTTTATGGGAGGAAGAATTGTCATAACCCAAAACCTTGTATTTCAAATATAATGAGTAATCATTCATTAGCATAATTACATGCATTTTGATATCTCATAATAACATTAGATTGCACACACAGTCATGAAATTTCATAGAATAGTTACATTTTTTTATAATAGATAAAAAGGTGTTAAATCATAATAGATAATGGAACATGAACTTGAAGATAAATTCTAAACAAACTAAAACTATCACATGCAACACACACTAATATATATTATATAATTTATATTGTAATTGATATTATATGTGTAGTGTATTGGCGTGTACCTCATATGCATGTATGGGAATAGATATTTGTTATATTATATAATATATGTGTTCATCTTCATTTCCCCACTTACTGCAAATAGTCAAAAAATATATATATATAATATATATATATATATATATATTCTATGTGTAATGATATGTGAGAAGCACATCTCACTTAATAGATAAGTATATTATATCAACCTCCACCGCCTTCACTAAACAATCGGATAAATATATGTATGTTGTGCTCTATCATTTGGCTAAGCACAAGAATAACTTACAACCACAAACATAAAAGAAGCAGGTGTATGAAGAAAGAATTTGGTAAAGTTTTCAAAGCAATATTTTATTGTTATATTTGTTTTTAATCATTATAATTACTCGCGAATCTAGATGCTAATCTCAGTTTTATGTATAAGAAAAACTCTGTTTACAACTTATTACTTAAATTTAATTAGCAAGAAAATTAAAAGATATTTACTTGTATTTTGTATTGATCTATACCAAAGAAGAAAAGCAGTGACCAGGTTATCTTTGGGAGCTTAATTAATTTATATGTAGAAAAATTATTTTAGTAAACCTTATGTAATAATCAATAGTCGACCTACTTGTTCTATTAACTTATGTGATCTGCGTTCGAAAATTGAGAGAGAAGTTTATTCATTCGGTAAGAGGTAACTAAATCAATCGTTTTCATATAATTTAGCTGGTTTTTGTCATCCTAATGAGACATGGTTAATCAAATGATGATTTGAGTCTTGTGTGTACTAATTGAAGAGATACCAGTTTTACATATATTGAATAGTATTAGAGTTACAAGAAAAATGATATCTATAGGTATAATTGTAGGTATGTAGATCTTCCTTTAACCATGGAGCTAAAATTATTCTATATATATATATATATATATATATATATTGCTTAATGCAATTTTAGAGAGAATAGAATCAAAAATGAAATGATAGTGTTAATAAGTGGTTGCAACGATATTTCTTTTGTTTAATTAGCCACCATGATAGAATTAGTTCATATCCCTAATTTAAATTTCGAATAAAAGAAAAGGAAAATACATATATAGTTATACATAATGATTGCTGATATAATCATAAGACTTGACTACATGGGTTGGTTAATTTATAGAATAGAAGGGATGCTGGTTGTAATGGGATATGAAAATTTTAATAAAATAAGATTGTTTGAACCATATTCAATTCTTAATTATTTGGGAAGAATGCATATTTGTAAAGGTTACAAATTATATATGCATGACATCATTAGCTTTAAATATTTGATTTCAAATTGGTTATGCATTTTTATATAATAGGCAAGATCACGATAAAGGAGCAAACAAGGCCAACTAGGCACAAAATATCGGGATAAGAACATCACTTGTGAGTATAATCTTTTAGCTTGTTATTTGAGTTATGTGATTATATGGCTAATGTGTTGGGATGAATTGCTTACTTGCTTGGCTATACTGATTAGAAGCTTATCGTGCTCTAACGTGAATTGTATGATTCTTTATAGTGATATTGTGGTGAAATTGAGATATATGATTGCTATGGGATGAGATGGAAATTCAATTGGATATGTGATCTCCACTCATATTGCGATATGGAAATGAGATATGTGATCTCCAGATATTATTGATATGAAAATGAGATATGTGATTACATAAAGTGCATTCATCGAGATTAATGGATATCTTTGTTATGGCCGCTAATGACCATTTAATCATGTGTTACGAATTACTGAGATATCCAAAAATTATGGATTACAGAGTACAGTGCGGCCACATCGAGTTCCCGAACTCTACGTGAATTAAGAATTACAGAGTGCCATGGCCATCTTCGTGATCACGATTTATTCTTGGTATTAGCTGGCCCATGCAATAAAAGTAAAAAGAATATGATCAAGCACGAGCATTTATATGTTTATGAAATTATATGATTAAATGATGTGAAATGATTGTGCTAATGTGCTTGTGTGATATTAAATAACTTGTTCTTGGATTATACTTGTTGAGCTTGCAACTCACCAAATACAATGTTGCCAATTTTTAGTTGATGTAGATAAAAGTTGCCGTGAGTGTAACAAAAGTTTAAAGCATGGATCAAAGGTCGGCCGGCTAGATTCCCATCCTTCTCCCTCACTCATCATTTGCATTTCATATGGGAGTCTGTTTTTGATCTCGTATATAAAACGGCATGGTCGTTAATGTCCTGCAATATAGAAAAGTGTACGTGTGTAAATAAGCGTTGTTAAATCTTTTTGAGTAAATGCTTCCGCTCGTGCGAAAAGGGTTAAAGTTGATGACTATCATGTTAATATCATGTGCAATGCAGTTGTGCTTCCTGCAAACAATAGTTTTAAGCTATATGAATACGTGTTATACGGGTAAGGGTGTTACATTAACATTTCAGCCAAGTGAAACAGCCTTGTGGGGAAGTCTGTTGTATCGAGTTAACTGACAGCTGAATGATATTATGTGAAGAGAGAAGCAAAGTTAAGTCACTTTGGATGAAAGTTGAATCATTTATGAGCTAAGTGACAAAAACGCAGTCGAGCGGGAATGTTTTTAAGGATGACGTAAGCGTAATTATGACTGTCAGTACAAAAGCTATTCAGTAAACCATATGAATATAATTGATGCTGCATTTAATGCGAGGAAATTAATGCGGTTTTGAAGAGTCAATCCTGACCGTTGATCTTGATCAAATTTTTCAAATTCCAAAAACTATCCTTTCGAGTCCCATATATACCAAAATTCATTTTCTCTCCTCACACAAACACTCTCATCTTCAGCAAGCAATAAAGAATTCTCTCTGCAAATTGTTTGAAACCCTACTCTCTAAAATCAAGTGTTTCACGCATTTCTCCATTCGATTGATCTAAAAATGGTTGCTACTCATGATTTCGCAAAGCTTTTTGAGAAGATCCACTCTGGTGCTTTAGTGGATTTCAAGGGGATGATCAAGCAGGGCGCTGATGAAGCCCTGGTGATGAAGATTGCTGACAAGCTTGAGAAGTCCGGTCTGAAGGACTTTCTCTCTATGGAGTTCACGCATACGTACTTGGAAGAGGTGGCGATGTTTACGTGAACGCCGAGGTTCATGACGATGAGATTTGCTCATACGTCCACTGCAAGGCCATCAAGATTACTGCTAAGGACCTTGCTGAGCACGACTTCCTGCCACCAGAAGGTTTGAAGGATATCGCTGAGAAAGACGTTAACTTGGCTGCAGCTTGGAAGGAAGTTGCAAAGCCCGAGTATGCTGCGAAAGTTGTGTATACAACTAAGAAAGATTTTATTAAGGATGATTACCACAACTTGATGGACATTGTGTCCAAATGTGTGGATATGAAGTTTGGGAGCTTCAACCAGCTATCACGGACAAAGATGATAGTGATGGTTGTAAGTCCAAGTGGCTACGATAATCTAGAGGGGGGTGAATAGATTATCTCCATCTTTTCAAATATCGCCCTCTTTTTCAAACCAAATGCTCAAACACAAAAATAAAGGTGTGGAATGTAAATAGCACACATTGATTTAAAGAGGTTCAACCCACCTAGGGCCTAATCCTCTACCACCCCAGTATATCCGGGATGGATTTCAAGAAGAAAAAGAATTTTATTAATTTACCAAAAATTAATACAACATCAACTTACAACAACACCTTGAAGAGCACCACACTCTTCTTCAATAACACCTTTGGAGATTACCACAATCTCCCTTTGAAGATCACCACAATCTTCCTTCAACGGCACCTTGTGAAGATTACCACAATCTTCAACCTTGAAGAATACCAAATTCTTCAACACCTCAATAAGAAGATCACCACAATCTTCTTGCACCTATCACCTAGATCATCCAAGTGTGTTCTTACCACAAGAACACTCACAAGGATATCTTGTGTTGAATGATAACCAAAAATCAAGATTACAACTCGATAATGAATATTACAATTTGAGTGCAAAGTGTAATCAAGAATAGCCTAGACCTCAAGAATGTGAAAGTGATAAGCTAGGCAAAATTTACAACAAGAATAATAACAATGAAGAACAAATATTTGCTTGAAGTGTATCTTGTTGTGTTGTATCTCAATGGTTATATTTGTTGCTCCAAAACTTCCTCTATTTATAGGAGATGATTGATCAAGCATAGGCTCCTCTTGGGGATTGAAAATCTACAGAAAAATACAATTAAAATCAAGAATATAGCTGTTAGAAATCAATCCCACATTTTAAGGAAATATGTCTGCTGTCAAACGGTCATATTTTTGCTGTCAAAGCACAGGGCGACCAGTCGCACAGAAATAGAAGTTAAAATCAAAACACAGGAAATTTACACAGGGCGACCGGTCGACGTGTACCTCGACCGGTCGTCCCTAACATCAACCGGTCGACCTAGACACAAAATCAAGACAGGAAGTTCTCAGATCATTTTTAAACGCCCGTGCACGGCCGCCAGGGGGTGCGGCCGGTCGACGCCATCGGCCGACGCCTGGTCGCGGTCGACCTGGCATTTTAACTATCCGTCTCATTTTTTTGTTTCCAAATTCATCTTCAGGTACGGGTTGCCTATACGGCGACTGATCGACCTCGAGACATAAATATTGTCCAATTTTTGTGGAAAATAAAATCCAAGAAATACTCCAAAAATATAGAAAAAAACATTTTAAACCAATCGGGAGTATTTAGACAACATTTAGGAACCTTGTTTTGAAGTAAAAACTTATAAACATAAAATCATTAAAAGTGTTGTCCAATTTTATCTAAAGTAAAACTTGAAGAAATACTCCGGAAAATATTAAAACCATTTTAAATCATTTAGGAGTATTTGGACAACAATTAAAAACATTGTTTTGGTGTAAAAATAAAATCATAAAAATTAAGATAAAAACATGTATCAAACAATGGTTGTGATTATGTAGGACAAGAAAGTGAACTGGCTGAGTTTGTCTTCAGCCGAGTATGCCAGAATGTGATCAACAAGTCCTACAAGGAGGATGGGACTTTTGGTTGTTCCTCGAGGTATGGCCTTGTCATTGGCCATTTGATGAAGGTTAAGGAATTGCATTGCGCCATGGGAAGCCCTTCCATGCGAATAAGAGGATGTTGGCGCGAACCTCTCTAGCGCACGTAAGAAAGCCCATGCAAGGAAATCGATACCGAGTGGGGAATCAATCGACCCGAGAAGAAGAAGCGATTGTGTTCGCTCCACTCTCTCGCCAAAGCCTATTTCTAAGAGAGAGCTGCGACAACTAAACCTGCTCCTGCCCCAGTAGCCAAATCCAAGAAGTCACCTGTCCAAGCAGCCAAATCACAAGCACCGCCCGAGCGCCGATGCCCCGCCCCTTAGCCGAGATTGAGGAGGAACCCTACTTTCCTCTCGAGTCATGAAGAAAAAGCGCGCCAAGTCCCAAGCATGGAATTTGCGCATTGAAAAAGAGTGATGTTGAAGAAGAAGAGGAGCCAAGATTCCCTTAGTTCCCACTAAACACAGAAGGTTGGTTTGGATGTCGGAATTGGAGAAGGCAACCGAGTCCGGTACTCAGCCGGAGAAGCCCGTCGAGACTGCTAATGCTCAAGAGGAGCAATCTCAAGAGAAGATTGATGAGACCATGAAGACTGTTGATGCCGATCAGCAGAGTATTGAAGACCCAGTTGTCCGGGAAACAGCTGTGGAGATAGAAGGAGCTGAGACAGCCAAGACGCAGGAATAAAAAACTGTATCACCCCCTCAGACTGATGGAATTGAACCTGAGGAGAAGCAAGCTCCGTTGGCTACTATTCCAGAGGCCGGAGAGGATGATGATGACGATCTAATTATGTACTCTCCAGTTTATCCGGATATCCAGCAGAGGCTAAGGAATTGGAGAAGTTGGAAGCTAGATTACTCCAGATAGCAGTTCACTCGTCCGGAGTTTATCGACGAAGAAGAGGGATTTCTCAGCTTCCTTGGGAATGTATCTATCCAATATGCCCTGGATGAAAATTTCTGCATGGAGGCCCTCCGTATTATCAAAGAGGATAAAAAGAAGAAGGCCCTGGAGAAAGCTAAAGCCTTGGAGAAATCCAAGATGTGTTTGCAGACTGGAACCCATGAACATCTCATGGAGTCCACGAATGTGCAATGATCCGGAGGAGATGGACCACTGCTATAGCCAAAAAGGCCGAGTTACAACGAGTTTATTAGAAAATCCCGAGCCATGCACGAGCAAAACCTTCAAGAGGGTCCAGGAGAGTCTTCGAATCTCTCCTCGATCGACGACCCATGGGAGTGGCGCAGAGATTGCAACCGTCATTTGCAGCGACCACGTCCCCCGTGCACTCTCAAGATGGTTGTCAGGGGAACAGTGATGAAGTTGGGAACACGGGCACCCAAGCCAAGCCTACCCCCGTAGAAGGTGTTGAGACACTTGCCCTGTAACACCCTTACTCTTGTAACACGTATTTAAATAATACAAAACTATAGTTCACATGCAAAGACAACTCGCATTATACATAATATTAACATATTAATCATGATTTGTAACCCTTATTCTCAAGCGGAAGCATTCACTTAAAAAGATTTAACAACGGTTAATCACACATGTGCATTTGTTCACATATTACAGGACATTAACGACCGTGCACTTTTATATACAGATCAAAATAAAACTCCCTATATGAAATGCAAATGATGACCTGAGGGAGAAGGATTGGAATACAGCCGGCCGACCTTTAATCCATGCCTTAAACTTCTGTCACACTCCACGGATCAACTTTTATCTACAACAACTAAAAATTGACAACATTGCATTTCGTGAGTTGCAAGCTCAGCAAGTATAATCCAATAACGAGTTATTTAACATCACATAGGTACATCGTCAATAACTATTTCTCATAATCTATTTATATCATTCATAAAACACATAAATGCATATGCTTGATCATATTCTTTTACTGTTATGGGCCAGCTAATACCAAGAATAAATCGTGATCACGAAGGTGGCCATGGCACTCTATAATTCTTAATTCACGTAGAGTTCAGTGAACTCGGGGTGGCCGTACGGTACTCTATAATCCAGATTTTTGGATATCTGTAATTTTGTAACACATGATTCAAGGTCATTAGCGGCCATAACAGAATCCATTAATCTCTGATGAATGCATTTTCTGTAATCACACATTTTATTTCCGTATCAATAACATCAGTAGAGATCGCACATCTCATTTCCATATTGATAACATCAGTAGAGATCACATATCTCAATTTCATTACAGTCTCATCACATAGAGATCATATATCTTAATTTCATCACAATATCACCATAGAGAATGATACAATTCACGTTAGAGCACAATAAGCTTCTAATCACTATAGCCAAACAAGTAAGCAATTCATTCCAACACATTAATCCTATAATCACACAAGTCAAATAGCAAGTTAAAAGATTATACTCACAAATAGTTTTCTCTTTCCGGTGTTCGCCTATTCGCCCTTGTATGCTCCTTTACCTGGTTTTTCATTTCTTAGCATATCAAAATGTATAATCAAATAACGGGGACTCAGATTACCTTTCTTTCCAAATCTGAGAATACCCTTCCGAGGGAAAACACGAAGAAATACTTTCTCACCATCTTCATATTCTATTTCCCGCCTATGTTGATCAATATAACTCTTTTGTCTATCTTGAGTTGCTTCTAATCGGCTTTTAACTATTTTTAATTTTTCAACTCGTGTCTTAAATCGATCTGGACCTTCCAAAGAATCGTATTCCTCGTCATCCCAACATATTGGACTTCGCATTTCCTACCATATAATGCTTCATAAGGTGTCATACCAATGCTGCTATGATGTTGATTATTTTATGCAAATTCCATCAATGCAATGTATTCATCCGAAGAACCTTTAAATTCAAGAACACAAGCACGAAGCATATCCTCTAGAGTTTGAATAGTCCTTTATCGATTGCCCATCGATCGTGGGTGAAATGATGTACTAAAATGTAACTTAGTACCTAATGCTTGTTGTAAGCTACCCCAAAATCTAGACGTAAAACGAGGATCGCGATCTGAAACAATAGACAAGGGTACACCATGTAGTCTAACAATCTCATTTACATATCGTTTCGCCAGATTTTCCAGAGTAGAAACCCATCTAAATGGTAAAAAGTGGGCTGACTTTGTTAGTCGGTCCACAATAACCCAAGTTGCATCATTTTTCCTCGGTGTCACATGCAGACCATAAAGGAAATCCATAGTAATACGCTCCCACTTCCAAACAGGAATAGGTAATGGATGCAGTTTACCCACTGGTGCTTGATGTTTGGCTTTAATCTGCTGGCAAGTTAAGCATTTTGAAACATACTTGGCTACATTCTTCATTCTAGGCCACCAATAATGGCTTTTTAAGGTCCGATATATATTTGTACTACCAGGGTGCATAAAGATATGGTGCAATATGAGCCTCTTCCATTATCTCATGCTTTAAGCCATCAACATCAAGGACACAAAGTCGATTGTTGATTGTCAAACTACCATCATCATTCAGAACAAATGATGTACTTCTTTCTTGTTTTACTTTTTCGGCAATACTAATCAGTTTATCATCACGAAATTGTGCTTGCTTAATTCTTTCAATCATCACAGGACGAACACAAAGTGAAGCGCAGATAATACCCGTGTCATTTATATTCAATTCCACATTCATCTTTCTCATATCTAGCAAATATGGTAAAGAATGCACTGAGAGATACGAAACAGTACCATAAGATTTTCGACTCAAAGCATCAGCAACAACATTAGCCTTTCCTGGATGATATTCAATAGTGCAATCATAATCCTTAAGCAAATCAAGCCATCTTCTTTGAAGCATGTTCAACTCTTTCCGACTTAATAAGTATTTCAAGCTTTTATGTTCAGTGAAAATTTGAAATATGGCACCATATAAGTAATGTCTCCATATCTTTAACGCAAAAAAAAAACCAGCTAATTCAAGGTCGTGCGTAGGGTAAGACATTTTGTATGGTTTAAGTTGTCGAGAAGCATAAGCAATAACCTTACCATGTTGCATTAAAACACATCCTAAACCTTGGTAAGAAGCATCACAAAGAAACAACAAATCCATCGGTAAAACTTGGCGTGGTAAGCTTTTTCTTCAATTCTTGAAACTCTTTTAGCAACTATATGTCCATTTGAAAGGAACACTCTTCGCGAGTATTTTTTAGTGGAGTTGCAATAAGAGAAAAGTTCTCAACAAATCGTCGATAATATCCAAACTAAACCTAGAAAACTACGAACTCGTAACACTTTTTGGGTTTTCCTATTTGATCATTGCTTTGATTTTTGTGGATCAACTTTAATCTCATCTCTAGAAACAACGTGCCCCTAAAAGATTACTTGATCTAACCAAAATTTGCATTTACTAAATTTTGCATACAATTGTTTCTCTCGCAAGGTTTGCAAAGACAATTCTAAAATGTTGTTGTGTTCTCAAACAGATTTAGAATATACCAAGATATCATCAATGAAGACAATGACAAATTTATCTAGATAGGGTCTAAACACATTATTCATCGATGCCATAAATACAGCGGGCGCATTAGTCAGACCAAAAGGCATTACCAAAAACTTATAATGACCATACCTAGTTCGGAATGCTGTTTTTGAAATATCAGCTTCTGCAATTTTCAACTGGTGATACCCTGATCTCAAATCAATCTTTGAGAAAACTCTAGCACCTTGGAATTGATCGAATAAATCATCTATCCTAGGTAATGGATATTTATTCCTCACTATCACTCGATTCAGTTGTCGATAATCTATACACAATCTCAGCGTACCATCTTTTTTTTTATGAACAATACCGGTGCGCCCCATGGCGAAACACTTGGTCGAATATACCCTTTATCCAACAATTCTTGTGATTGTGCCTTTAATTCTTGTAATTCAACAGGTTCCATTTGATGAGGAGTAATAGAAATTGGTGCAGTACCTGGTTGTAGTTCAATGGTGAACTCTATATCTCTATTTGGAGGTAATCTGGGTAAATCATCTGGGAACACATCTGGATATTCTCTAACCACTAGAGTGTCTTCAAGTTTCAAACCACATAAGCGTGTATCTATTACGTGAGCTAGGTAACATTCACAACCCTTCTTAATCATTTTGAAAGTTGTAGATGCAGATATTATACATGTAGGCAAAATTTATCTTTCCCCTTTAAATACAATATGTGCCCGATCAGGAAGCTCCAATACTATTTCTTTTGCAAAAAAATCCAGTTTAGCATGGTGTTCGGTTAACCAATCCATACCCAGAATCATATTGAAATCTCTTAAGGGCATAACAAGTAAACTAGCACTAAATTTCGATTCGCCGATTAAAATTTTGCAGTCACGATATACAGTATTTACAACCACTACACTTCCTACTGGGGTTCGAACCAGTAAATCATAGCTTAATGTTTCCGGTTTATTACCCAATTGTGATGCAAATGATTGTGAAACAAATGAATGTGTTGCTCATGAATCAAATAAAATATAAGCATTTGTATCAGAGATTGAGAGATTATCAGTAACTATGGTTGGTGCAGCTTTAGCTTCTTCCTGTGTCATAGAAAAAACTCGAGTTGGGCCTTGTTGTCTGCGCGCTTGACTTTCTTCTGGACCAGCGCCTCTTCCTATACCAAATCTCCTCGTCATGTACCTCTATTAGGATTGAAACCACTAAATCTAGTTTGCTCAATGTGGGTTCCTCGCGTGGTTTTGTACAATTCCTTGCTATATGTCCCGATTCACCACATCTAAAACATTTTCCTGTAAGCAATCTACACTCTCCATAATGATTCTTACCACAGTGTGCACATGTGGGAACTGATGGTGTAGAACTAGCACTCTTACTGGTTGGTGTTGCACCCCTAAAACTACCACTTTTTGAACTGCTCGGGAAACTCCTTTGCGCAGGCGTAGTAAATTATTTTCAATTTCTAAATCCTCCTGTTTCATCACTCTGTCTCTTCTTATTGTATTGAAAGTTTTGTTTTAATTCAGCTTCCAATTTCTCAGCACGTATTACTGTAGCTTTCAACTTACTATAGGATTCCAAATCTGTAGGTGTAAAACGGTTTCAAATAGCAAATCGAAGTCCAGACTCAAATCTTGTACATTTCTTCTTTTATGTGGCTACCATATATGGGGCATAATGAGAAAGTTGATTAAACAGTACTTCATACTCATCAATTGATCGACTTTCCTATTTAAGTTCAAGAAACTCTTTTTCTTTCTGATCCCTATAAACCTCTGGCAAATATGTATCATGAAATTCTCTTAGAAAATCACCCCAAGTCAATACGGGTGGTTGAACAGTAATATCGGGTATAGTCTCCCACCAATCATATGCATTTCCCTGAAGGAGTGATATTGCATAATCAAACTTTTCATCAGGAGTACATTTCATCAAATTTAGAACCCTTTCGGTTCGTTTTAGCCATGTTTCGGCCTCTGTTGGATCAGTAGTACCCACAAAATCAACAGCTCCCATTTTTCTAAGTTTATCATACTTTCATTCCCGTGGTTAAGGGGGGTTTACAGGTGGATATGGTGTATACCCAAAATGAGCAGGTATTCCATGCACATGATGCAAAGGTGAATAAGATGATTGTGACTCTGGCTCGGGTGCTCCTTCCTCCGTGAACACTTTGCTCATCATTATGTACATGTGCTTCTTGACTCACAACCCTTTGCCTATAATATATGAGAAATTATAACTTTCGTATAACATTTAATGATAATGCACATGTCATGCCATGGTATACAGAAGCTCTACCGGGCTCTGATACCAAACTAACATGTAACACCCTTACTCTTGTAACACGTATTTAAATAATATAAAACTATAGTTCACATGCAAAGACAATTTGCATTATACATAATATTAACATATTAATCATGATTTGTGACCCTTTTTCTCAAGTGGGAGCATTCACTTAAAAAGATTTAACAACGGTTAATCACACATGTGCATTTGTTCTCATATTTTTGGACATTAACGACCGTGCACTTTTATATACAAATCAAAATAAAACTCCCTATATGAAATACAAATGATGAGTGAGGAGAAGGATTGGAATCCAAAGGCCGACCTTTGATCCATGCCTTAAACTTGTCACTCCACGGATCAACTTTTATCTACAAAGAACTAAAAATTGACAACATTGCATTTTTGAGTTGCAAGCTCAACAAGTATAAATCAATAACGAGTTATTTAACATCACATAGGTACATCGTCAATAACTATTTCTCATAATCTATTCATATCATTCATAAAACACATAAATGCATATGCTTGATCATATTCTTTTACTATTATGGGCAGCTAATACCAAGAATAAATCGTGATCACGAAGGTGGCCATGACACTCTGTAATTCTTAATTCACGTAGAGTTCGGTGAACTCGGGGTGGTAAAATGCGGTGCTCAGTAATCCAGTTACGGATATCGTAATTTTGTAACACATGATTCAAGGTCATTAGTGGCCATAACAGAATCCATTAATCTCTATTGAATACATTTTCTGTAATCACGCATTTCATTTCTGTATCAATAACATCAGTAGAGATCGCACATCTCATTTCCATATTGATAACATCAGTAGAGATCACATATCTCAATTTCATTACAGTCTCATCACATAGAGATCATATATCTCAATTTCATCACAATATCACCATATAGAATGATACAATTCACGTTAGAGCACAATAAGCTTCTAATCACTATAGCCAAACAAGTAAGCAATTCATTCCAACACATTAATCCTATAATCACATAAGTCAAACAACAAGTTAAAAGATTATACTCACAAATAGTTTTCTCTTTCCGGTGTTCGCCTATTCGCCCGTGTATGCTCCTTTACCTGGTTTTTCATTTCTTAGCATATCAAAATGTATAATCAAATAATGTTAATGATGTCTGACGTATGCGATATCTAACCCCTAAATGTAAGAGGACCCTAATTGTTATTTTTATGTTAACTCAATTAAAAGCACATCTCATTTCACTTCTAATATCTTGTTGTAACTTTAAATATAATATATATATATATATATATATACAAACCTACAAATTTAATTATTATAATTAGTTATCTTAATTCCCTGTTCAATAATTAAAAGGTAAACTGAAAATCTATTCCTTAAGATTAAACTTTTATCAAAATCATTTGTTTTTTTCCTTGTGAAATAATAGCTAAACATAGATCAACTATATCACGATCGACTTAAATGAAATTAGCATGTGTCATTTACAACCAAATCTTTTTTTCTTCCGCAATTAACAATTCAATCTTGGAATTTCTTTTAATTTTATCACTCATCAATATATGTAAACTACACAAGGGTGGTTTCTCTTTCATGCAAATATAGGATCAACATATGAATTAGAATTAGACTTTTTTTTTTTTTTTTTTTTTTATATTATCATGACTAAGTTAAACAAACATAAATAATTTAGTTAAACAAATGAAATTAAACAACTAAAGAGACCACTTCTTGTTTGATAAATGGTTTTATCATGATTTTGATGATTTTGTTTTTACACCAAAACAATGTTTTTAAAGGTTGTCCAAATACTCTAAATGATTTAAAATGGTTTTAATATTCTCCGGAGTATTTCTTCAAGTTTTGTTTTGATAAAATTGGACAACACATTTAATGATTTTATGTAAATGGGTTTTTACATGGAAACGTAGTTTCTAAATGTTGTCCTAATACTCCCGATTGGTCTAAAATGTTTTTACGAATTTTTCGGAGTATTTATTGGAATTTATATCGGACAACACTTTTTGTATTAATGTGTTATTTCATCAAAACTATATTTCTAATGTTGTCCTAAATACTCCTAATCGGTTTAAAATATTTTTACGAATTTTTTGGAGTATTTCTTGAGGTTTATTTTCGACAAAAATCGGACAACATTTCATTTTGGAGGTCGGCCGGTCGACCAAAGAGGCGACTGGTACCTGGGAACGCATTGCACGAAACAGAACTCACGGAACTCCCAAAATGAGTCGGGGACCGGTCACCATGGTGGGTGACCGGTCGCACCCTAGCGGCACGGCCGACCACCCCGGACCGGTCTTTGATTTTTTTTGCGTTCTTTTCTTAACTTAATAGTCGCGCGACCGGTCCGCCCTTAAGTTTGACAACAAAATTCTAACCGTTGTCAATGAGAAACGACTTTTCCTTAAATTGTGGAATTGATTTATAACAGCTATAATCTTGATTTTAATTGAAATATTTTTGTAGAAATCAGATTCCAAGAGGAGCCTATCAAGTATCAATCATCTCCTATAAATAGAGGAAGATTTGAAGCACAACTACAAGAGAGAAAACTACAACACAACAAGATACACTCAAGAATACACTTGTTCTTACATTGTCTTATTTCTTGTTGTAATTTGCCTAGCTATTCACTTTCACATTCTTGAGGTCTAGGCTTTTCTTGATTACACTTGCACTCTATTGTATTATCAATTATCGAGTTGTAATCTTGAATTTGGGTAATCATTCAACACAAGATATCCTTGTGAGTGTTCTTGTGGTAAGAACACACTTGGGTGATCTAGGTGTTAGGTGTGAGAAGATTGTGGTAATCTTCTTGTTGAGGTGTTGAAGAATTTGGTATTCTTCAAGGTTGAAGATTGTGGTAATCTTCACAAGGTGCCGTTGGAGATTGTGGTAATCTTCAAGTGAGATTGTGGTAATCTCAAAGGTGGTGTTGAAGAAGAGTGTGGTGCTCTTCAAGGTGTTGTTGTAAGTTGGTGTTGTATTAATTTGTGGTAAATTAATAAAATCTTTTTCCTTTTGAAATCCATCCCGGATATACTGGGGTGGTAGAGGATTAGGCCCTAGGTGGGTTGAACCTCTTTAAATCAACGTGTGTTGTTTACATTCCGCACCTTTATTATTGTCTTTGAGCATTCGGTTCGAAAAAGAGGGCAAAATCGAAAAGATGGAGATAATCTATTCACCCCCCCTCTAGATTATCGTAGCCGCTTGGACTTACAAGTGGTATCAGAGCCAAACTCTTTGGCAAGCTCGTTTCACATCGCGAGTGAAGAGAAACGATCGTCGGCTACAAATGAAGCTCATCTTTCCGGCACCTCCACCACCAAGCCACCTCGGTTTGATTCCAAAAATTTTATATTTTGGAAAGAAAGAATGGAATGCTACTTACAAGGTTGCGGGTTCGACATTTGGAACACCGTCATTAATGGAGAATCCATTCCGATGAAAGATACACCACACACCTCAAAAGGCTTCAAAAAGCTCAATGATGAAGAGAAGAAAATCATCTCTTTAAATGGTAAAGCTCTTAATATTTTACTTTGTTCACTTACCACTTTGGAATTTGATCATGTTGTAGGTATTCAATCGGCACATGAAGTATGGCAAAAATTAGAAGCCATCTATGAAGTATATGCAAATGAAAAGAGCAACTCAAAAGCATCTACTTCACAAATGGATACAACATCAAATCCAACAACATGGGATAAGCCTTCTACAACCTCCCATGATGAACAAGTTGAACAATGCCTCATGGGCATCGAAGAAGAAAACGAGGTAAGTTCTAAACCCTCTACTTCTTATGACCATGAATTGCAAAATGAATATAGTGATTTACAAAATGATTATGATGAGCTACAAGATGAATTCCAAAACTTACTTGTTAAATACAAAAATTTGAAAAAGGAATTCATTGTTTTGAAAAATGATAAGGATAGTTTATTTACTTCCTATGAATCACTATCATGTGCTCACACCACCACTCTTGACAAGGTTAGAAACCTTGAGAAAGAAAATAGTACTCTTGTTGAGGATATAAATTGCTTGAAAAATGATTTATCTAAATCCAACTAGAATGACCAATATTATAGAATGACCAATATTGTTGATTGTTGTGATAATTCGAAATTAGAACTTGATCATAAGCCTAAGGGTGTCAATCACATGAAAAAGAATCAAGTCTCTAAGCACGTTGATCATTATGCTCCTAGAATTATTACATGCTTTTATTGCGGTAAAAAGGGTCATACGGTAAATACTTATCGGGCTAGAAATAGCTCTAATTATTGTTGGAGACCTAAAAGTCTCAAGACTAATCCCAAAGGACCCAAACACATGAGGGTACCACAAAACAATGTCATATTAGGTACCGGTGAAATAATGATCGAAGAAAATTTATACCGCCAAGAAGACATCAAATGACCGTTTCATTTGATCAAAGAAGGAGAAACTATTTTCGACAAAGCCAATTTCAAGAAGAGGATATAATCAAAAATGGGAAGAACACAATCCTTGAAATGGCAAAGACATCATCAACAAGATGATTTTCAAAGAAGAAGAGACTTTCAACAATGGGAAGGCAACAAACCTTGGAAATGGAGTAATCAAAGAAGTCATCATCAACAAAGTGACTTTTCAAGGGGAAGATATCATCAACAATGGGAACGGCACAACCCATGGAAATGGCGTAATTGGTAACCCGTATCTCCCCATTTAAATATGCATTTTATCTTATTTCTATGCATGTTTTTATTTGTGTCTTAATTGCAAAATGAGTTTTCATGTATTTAAATTTTAAATTAAGGTCTTCAAAACTTATTTGTATTTTTAAAATTTTTGAAAAAGAAGACCTTATATGATGTTTTTAAAACTCTTGTGCATTTTTGTAGACTAAAGTGTATTATCATCTCTTATGGATTTTTATGGCATGAGCTTACTTGTGAAATCTCTTAGCCTACACTTTTATCATTATGATTTGTGCTAGATTTGTTTTAAGAATTGTGTAGGATTTACATACTTTCACAAATGGCCATTTTGTCAAAGAAGGCATAAATTATCGAGGTACGTTTACTTGTGTTACTTTTACTCTTATAGACTCGATATATGTATTGCCATATGCCTATGTGCTTGTTTTTCATAGTATTTCATACAAGTGCCATTAAGAGGATTTTTAGATTTTTCGAAAGGCACTATTCAATATTTGATTGCACATATTTGCTTTGTCAACTTTTGATACTTCTTTTAAATGAGGTCTCAATTATATGCTATCGGATTTTCAAATTTCAAAAGAGACCTTTTGTAGCTTTCTTAAGCTTATTTGAACTTGCATGATTTATTAGACTCTTGATGATCTTCTAAATGCATAGTATGTGTTTCTTGATTCATAGTCTATATATATAGTGTCTCTTACTACTATGCTCTTTTGCAAAATATTTTGTGATTGATGATTGAGACATGTTTTTACACTTGGGCTATTTTTATTCTTGATTATATAAGCGATGCCGTTAATGAGTTTGTTAAGTTGTGTAGATGAGAAATGGAGTACTCCAAATATTGGTTACCTCAAAATATTTGGATGTATATGTTCTATTGTGAACACCTTAGACCAATTGGATGCCCTATGATGATAGTAATGAAGAAGACAAAAATGGTATTCCAGAACAAACTCGATGACCAAGGCAACATTGGTCGAACTAAAGGCGAGGTTAGTAGCTCAAAGGTATTTTCAAGAAGAAGGTAATTGATTTTGATGTAACATTTGCACTCATAGCACATTTAGTAGCTATGTGCATTTTACTTGCCCATTCTTGTTTTAAGAAAATTTCAAGCTTTACCAAATGGATGTTTAATCCTATTTTCTAAATGGCTTTATTCTAGTAAGAGTCTATGTAAAACAACCTCTGGGGTTTAAATCTTTCTAGGCCAAATGATCTTTAAAAGGCCTTGTATGGTTTCAAACAAGTACCCCATGTATGGTATGATAGACTTAGCTATTTTTGCTAAATGATTTTACAAAAGGTAAAGTTGATACTACTCTCTTTGTTTTTGAAAAAGGGCAAGATTGTTTACTTGTGCATATTTATGAGAATATTTTTTGGTACTACTAATGAATATTTGTGCAAGATATTTTTCCAAGTTGATGCAAGGTGTACTTGAAATGAGCATGATGGGGGAGCCCAATTTCTTTCTTGGACTTCAAATCATTCAATGCCAAGTAGATGGTTACATTTCAAAAGAACTCTTGAAGGAGTTAGGCATTGAAGAAGGAAGAATCATCTCAACCTCTATGGCTACCAATGAAGAAATTGACAAAGGTTGAGAAAGGCATGTCGGTTGACAAACAAATTCGAGGTATGTTTTCTTGTATTATTCCTATAGACTCGACATTCCATATGCCTTATGTCTATATGCTCGACTTCAAAAACTATCCCAACGAATCTCATTAAAGTGCCATTAAAAGAAATTTTCAAATATTTGAAAGGCACTTCTTCTTATGACTTGTTGTATCCAAAGCTTTAAAACGTTCTTATTTTTTGGGATAACAAGTTCGGTATCTATTATACGGTTATTCGTATTCTAAATTTGGTTCGTCATAATCGAACTAAACATATTGAGATTCGATATATTTTTTAAGGGATTGTGATTTTTAACAAAAACTTGAGATGTGTTTAATTTCGTCTCAAGGATAACTCGCGGACTTTTTGATCGTTAACCGCCGAATATTTCACCTCATTTCGAGCTTGATTATGACATAATGTATATTGAATGAGGTCTACGTTTGCATTTTGCACGTTTTTAAAACCTAAGGGCGAAAAATCGGATTTTTGGATCAAACTTCGGAATTTGCAAAACAGAAAGAAGCAGTGGCCTGCCAGGGCAAGGGTCGACCGGTCGCCCACCTGCTCGACCGGTCGCCCTAGCCCTTGACCGGTCGCCCAATGTGATTTCTTGGCTTAAATCGTCTCTGTTCCTATACTTAGCCATTTTGGCCCCTCCAACTCTATTTTCGTCCCTTTTGCAAATTTCACACACAACTCACTTCAAATGAGTTTTGTTGCATATATTACATATGTTGGGGAGTATAAGGCTCAATTATCATCATCGCTCATCTTTACCATTCGAATGGTAAGAATTCTACTTCTTTAGCTCAATTGGGTTGAACCCTTGAGAACTTGGTTTAAATGTCAAATTCTTGATGCTAATTGTATATGTTTGAGATGAGCTTATTGATTGTTGATGAATGATATTTATTAAATTGCATTTGGTGATGAAAAACTTGGCTTGATTTTATTTACAAGGGCTATATATATCTTTTTCAATTTTTGACGCCCGCCAAGTGTTCGATAAAATGTTTCAATGAAAAATTCATCACCTACATGATTCTCTCGATTTCAAAAGTCTTATATATTTATAGAGATCATGTTTTGCTTATCAAATAAGTTTTCATAAGCTTCTTCAAGTCGTATGATTCGACTTTTCCCTCCTATTTGGTTTATAAGCTTCAATGTTCAAATAGCTCGGTACATCGGTTTAGTTGCGCACTTTGATATGAATATATGATGTATTTATCGTGCTAATATTCTTTTTGATGATTCCAAAGGGGGAGAAACAGGTTATAAGCTCATTAGCTCATAAAAGCTAAGTTAAGCTTAACAAAAAAAGCTATAAGATATGGCTTGATAAAGCCATAAGTTGTGCATTATACTTAGTCCAATTGATGTATGATGGACTTATATACTTGTCTAATGATGTTTTGTTGACAGGGGGAGCTTATAAGCTCTTGAACCTAAGATCAATATGTAAAAGCTAAGCTTTTAGCTTGTGGTTGATTGCTTTTACATTACTCTTGTTGTGCATATTGATAGGGGGAGCTTTTGCTATATATGTTTGAATATCTCTACTCCCATCCTTGTGTTTATATTGCATGGAATGTTGTCGCTCACAACGGATAGCTCTCTTTAACCTAGGTAAAATTGTTTTGTTTTCAAAATAGACCTCGTTAAAATTGTTTTGGTTTGTAATCATCAAAAAGGGGGAGATTGTTTGATAAATGCTTTTATCATGATTTTGATGATTTTGTTTTTACACCAAAACAATGTTTTTAAAGTTTGTCCAAATACTCCTAAATGATTTAAAATGGTTTTAATATTCTCCGGAGTATTTCTTCAAGTTTTGTTTTGATAAAATTGGACAACACATTTAATGATTTTATGTCAATGGGTTTTTACATGGAAACTTAGTTTCTAAATGTTGTCCTAATACTCCCGATTGGTCTAAAATGTTTTTACGAATTTTTCGGAGTATTTATTGGAATTTATATCGGACAACACTTTTTGTATTAATGTGTTATTTCATCAAAACTATATTTCTAATGTTGTCTTAAATACTCCCGATCGGTTTAAAATGTTTTTACGAATTTTTCGGAGTATTTCTTGAGGTTTATTTTCGACAAAAATCGGACAACATTTTATTTTGGAGGTCGACCAAAGAGGCGACGGTACCTGGGAACGCATTGCACGAAACAGAACTCACGGAACTCCCAAAATGAGTCAGGGGGACCGGTCACCATGGTGGGCGACCGGTCGCACCCTAGGGCGACCGGTCGACCACCCCCTGGACCGGTCTCCCCGTTGATTTTTTGCTGCGTTCTTTTCTTAACTTAATAGTGCGCGACCGGTCGCCCTTAAGTTTGACAGCAAAATTCTAACCGTTGTGCAGCAGACAACTTTTCCTTAAATTGTGGAATTGATTTCTAACAGCTATAATCTTGATTTTAATTGCAATTTTTTTGTAGAAATCAGATTCCAAGAGGAGCCTATCAAGTATCAATCATCTCCTATAAATAGAGAAAGATTTGAAGCACAACTACAAGAGAGAAAACTACAACACAACAAGATGCACTCAAGAATACACTTGTTCTTACATTGTCTTATTTCTTGTTTTAATTTGCCTAGCTATTCACTTTCACATTCTTGAGGTCTAGGCTTTTCTTGATTACACTTGCACTCTATTGTATTATCAATTATCGAGTTGTAATCTTGAATTTGGGTAATCATTCAACACAAGATATCCTTGTGAGTGTTCTTGTGGTAAGAACACACTTGGGTGATCTAGGTGTTAGGTGTGAGAAGATTGTGGTAATCTTCTTGTTGAGGTGTTGAAGAATTTGGTATTCTTCAAGGTTGAAGATTGTGGTAATCTTCACAAGGTGCCGTTGGAGATTGTGGTAATCTTCAAGTGAGATTGTGGTAATCTCAAAGGTGGTGTTGAAGAAGAGTGTGGTGCTCTTCAAGGTGTTGTTGTAAGTTGGTGTTGTATTAATTTGTGGTAAATTAATAAAATCTTTTTTCCTTTTGAAATCCATCCCGGATATACTGGGGTGGTAGAGGATTAGGCCCTAGGTGGGTTGAACCTCTTTAAATCAACGTGTGTTGTTTACATTCCGCACCTTTATTATTGTCTTTGAGCATTCGGTTCGAAAAAGAGGGCAAAATCGAAAAGATGGAGATAATCTATTCACCCCCCTCTAGATTATCGTAGCCGCTTGGACTTACACTTACCTCCCGTCGTGTGATTATTCTTTCTCACCATATTTATTTCTCTCTGGTTCAAGCCTAGTGTGCAATTTGTATATTCTCTTCTTAGGTCGTTTGTATGTTTCTTTCTTTTTTTTCCTTTTTTCTAGTGCCGAGTTATTGTCTTTACTTTTCCCATGTTCCTTATTCCTTAAAGCGTGAAAAATTGATGGATATGGTATGTATATCCGGCTTTATTAGTTAAGGCGGTGGAAATCTATATGTAATATATATATTGGTTAGCTAAAGGTGTATGATGTGTACATGTGTGCATTTACTTAATTAAGATAATCTAATATAATATATTAATATTTGGTGTTGGTTTGTAAGAATTTGTGGAGTACCCATATTCATACACGTATGCATATATATATTTATATATGTATATATATACTAGCACACCTACTATCTTAAGTAATATATATATATATGTAATATATATATATGTATATAGTTGGATAACTATATAGTTGTATGTGAAATCTAAAAAGAAACTTACTAGTTAAGCGATCAACACATACAGTGCTGAGTGTTAGCCATATATCTATATAAATTTTACTTTGTTATATTTCACCCCCAAGACACATCGATTTCACCCTTTTCCATGCAGCCTATCATCTTTAATATATTGATATATAACATAATTATGTTAAAACCTAAATTTCAGAAATTCACATGCAATCCATCACGATTATGAGATATCAAAGTGCATATAATTATGCTCGTGCGATTGATTAACCATGATAATTAAAATGTAAAAGTTTCCGGTTATGACATGCCCCAACGGCTGACTACTCGACAGGAAACACAGCCGTGTCTCAGGAGCTGAGTAACCCCAATATAGTTCACTCAGCTGGTGCGCCAGTTGAGGGGGAAGCTTTCTCTACCACAGCAGGGTCGGAGGATGTTGTGGGAGACAACTCAATGCAGTTTAGAAATGAAATTGAGTAGATGGAACGTCACCACACATCGTTGGATCTTCGATTGGATAATCATGATGCAACCCTCAGCGCGGACATTAGAGGAGTTGTCCTTCACATCAGGGAATGGGATGCACAGCAGACTGCCATGCGCTCAGAGCAGGTCTGTTACTTCAAGGCCTTGTTTGCAAAGATGTTGGTCTAGAGTGCGGATACGTCAAAGTTTCAACAGAGAATGAAGGAGTACATGGTCAGAATGGAAACCTCTCACAAGTCGGACATGGGGTTGCTTAAGCTGCACCATTAGAGCGAAATTACACGCCTAGAGGACAACATGAACCAGAAGTTTAGTCTTCTTATGGCAGAGACAAAGTTGGTGGCATCTGAGTCGAAGGCTACCCGGTTAGAGTTCCGAACAGCCCACTCCAAAGCAGATATCAAGCAAAATTCAACCATCGACCGACTGGATTTCCTTATGAGCGGATTATTCCATGGCCTAACCCTTCCATTTGGTGATGATGCCAAAAAGGCGGAAGATGAGGCCTTAAAGGAACTGAAGGAGGTGAAAGGGAGTAATAAGGAGGCGAAGAGAGGTGACACAGCTGAGGGGAAGGAAGTTTGAAAAATCTTCCTTTGAAACTCATGTATGTTGAAACCCCACAACAAGGAAATGTCACTGCTTCGATTCTCAGCAAACTACCAAAAGAGTTGTCCGTCGAACAGAAAGATGAGATGGTTGTGAAAGAATCAAGGAAGGCCATTGAAGTTGCATTCGAGAAGGTAGCTGAGAAGCAATCAGCGCGCATCCAAGATATCAGGAAACAGTATGATGGTCCTCCAGCCAGAAAGGATTACCCAGCTATAAAGCCCCCAAGAGAATTTGTAATGCCTGATGTTGGATCTGAGCCCAGATCTCTTTAGGAATTCCAGACTCTAGAAGCAGAAGGTTATTTTCGAGATATAACTTTACCTCAAGCATGGGATCTGTAATGGGAGAAGGGAATTGAGCTATGCAAGACGGCTAATAAGCAGCCAAGTTCCAGCAGTCACTCGGCTGGAAAATCAAAAGCTCCAGTGCAATATACTCCCAGAGGAAGAGAAGCTGAGTCAGGAAGGGGTAAACATGGTGGCATTGGGAGAAGCAATCAACCACGGCCAAGACCAGATGATATCAAGTATTTGGATCCACAGTAGAAGAGACTCATATACTGGGCTGGATATGATCATCTTGCTAACATGGAAGTTGCACGCAAGATTACTGAAGCTAAGAAGAAGCAAGAGGCAGAGAATGAAAAGCTAAATCGTGAATGGGGGGAAAGCAGCGAAGGGATGACCCTGCTGCTACGCGAGCCTATGAAAAGAAGAAGAAGGAGGAAGAAGAAAGGAAGAGGAGGAGAGCTGAAGATGAAAAAGAGAGAAGAAGGAAGCAGCCAAGGCGTTGAAGATAGTTGTGAAACCCTTCATGTATTTTACTTTGCTGTAAATACATAGTTGTAAGTTTTCCCTGTAATAGCTCTGAGAATTTCCTTGTAACTTAGCTTAGATACACGTTGTAAAGTTATACTTGTATAAAGCTCTGTTACCTATTGTAAACAGCTTTGTAAAGGACAAGAATGTTATGATCAATAAATTGATTATTCAAAAGCATACATTTTTGTTACTGCACTGCCTGTGTTTGTTGTTTACTTATTTTGTTTGTTTTAAGTTTTGGCATCATCAAAAAGGGGGAAATTGTTAGGAAATTTATTTGTTAGATTTTGATGATACCATGTAAAACTTAGACTAGGAAGTTGGCACCCCATTTTCCTTGTAATTCTGTATTGTAATAGATAGGACTGAAAAAGCTGAGTGAAGTCAGCTAAGTCAAGAATGCAAGAAGTCAACTGCATACTAGAGTGAAGACTCTTCTGTGTGTCAACTGAGTATGGCCATGAAGGAAGACAAGGACTCGGCTGAAGGAGAATCAGCTGAGGAATAATTGTGTGAAGTGTCAGTCAAGTCAATGAATGAAAGGAGCCAAGTCTAACAGTTGAGGTGATAGTTGAGTAAATCTTATGATTGGAGCTGACTCAAGTCACAAGGGGTAAAGACAACAGTCAAGTTGAGACAACTGACATTGATCTGTTGGAAGGAAGTCAAGAATATTACTCAATATAGTAATATACCCAAGCTTCCAGGTCTTAAAGTGTTTAGCCCAGAAACATGCAATAGGAATAAGCCAATGGACTAAGCAACTTGTCGGCGGGGACCTTGACGGAAAGGCTAATCGGAAAAATTACCAAGCCATTTAATACGAGGAAGGGTCAACATCACAAATGTGTGTCGGACCTTGTAGACCAAGAAAAGACAATCACAAACGAACAAGAAAAGTGCCAGTGCCATTTGAAATTAGCCTATCTCATCAACGGACGAATTTCAAATGAGCTCTATAAAAGGCTGAGGAAGCAATTGAGAAAAGGTTACCTTGCATACCTGAGAAATCGATATTCAAGCAATATTCAAGCAAACATAACCTGCTCCTCAAGCCTAAAACTCGAAGAAACTCGATCCAACACACGCTGTGAAGAAAAGATAACTTCAATCAGTTGAAGAGGAAATATTTGAAGAACAAAAAGGGGTCTACTCTCCAAGTTGAAGGAGTTGTAGAAAGGTTCAAGGTCGAACCAGAAGATTCAAGTTTGTTGGAGGGTTGTGTGAACAAATCCAAGGACTTGAAAGTGAGCTGAAGTAGCAAGGCAACTGCCTCGTGAAGAAACTGAGTCGCAGGAGAAGCCAGCTGCGTGATCAAGGTTGTCTCTAGACTGTTCACTGCTTTGTAACTTGATCTGTAACTTAGTGGATTCCTCCAGGAGTTGGAGAAGAGTGGATTAGAGGAATTACCCCATCCTCGAACCACTATAAAAATTACTTGTGTTGATTTACTTTCAGCACTTACATTCCTGCATATACTTTTATATCTGTTGTTAGTTAAATCTGCTATCCAATTGATAAATAACAAGTGATAAAAAAAAGTGTTAAAAACAAGCTTTAATTAATCTAAAGGGTGTTAAGTCTTCCGTTGTTAAAAACCAAATCAACTAAAGTTAAGTGTTAGCTTAAGCAGTCGAGTTATACTATCAACATCTCTATCGAGTCTGTTGAGTGGGTAACTTAGCTGAATATAGCCAACATAGTTGTCCCCCAAGGACACAGCTGATTTGAGTCAACTCTGTTGAAAATCTTAAAAAGACTAAAAGTGACAATTTGGTAAGGTTTATTCAACCCCTCCCCCTTCTAAACCTTACACCACACCCCTTGGGACCTACATGAAATACAAGATCTGGATTTCTCCTACTTTTGGTACTGACTTGAGCATCATAGGGTTCTCCTTGGGGAAAATTCTAGGGCCTGTCTAACATTTACTTAACTGTCGCAGGCAAGTTTCTAGCTCGAAGAACTACCAACTCAGAAAAAGACTTGGACTTTATCATAAACTTTTACTATTTTAAACAAAATCAGCTATTAACTCATTTACTTCACTCATCTTGTCTTCCATAACTTAAATCCCTTTCGCTTTATGTTTTTTATAGCAAATTCAAACCTTTTTACAAAGGGGGAGGAACGGAGGATAGGGTTTTGAATAATTTACCTCATTTCTCTAATATGTGAGGCCAAGTATCTTTCGGTCTATGTTTACTACATTAAAAGACAAATATAAGTCATGACTTAAATATTTTATATATATACCTTCTTCGTTTTTTTGACAAATATGGTCGCTTCGCAGCTTTTATGATTGTTTTTTTTTTTTGAGAAAAACTGCATAGCTTTATTAATGATCCAAGATATCAGCTAATACAATTTCTTCAACCCAAAGAGGGATATCCCCAGTAACCAAACAAAAAGGCGATGAGGAAAAAGATGCAAAAGCATCTAGTCTATGAGCAACACTATTAGTCGTGTGTCATATATGTAAAATTATGGTTTCTCCTAGACAAGCCAAAAATTGATTAATATCCTGTACTAATAAACTGTTATAGCTAAGGTCTTCTTGATTAGCCCTGACTACTTGCACCGCCATCAACGAATCCGACGAAACAATTATAGGCCTTGTACCCAACTCCAAAACATGTGCTAAACCTTCCTTCAATTCTGTAAATTCCCCCTCTAATACGTTGGGTAGTGAAGTTAGTTTTTTCCTGAAAGCTAGTATCGTTTTTCCTTCATCATTATGCACTACACCCCCCATGGCATATCGATTTTCTTTTGGGTTAAAGCATGCATCCACATCCAAACAAAAATGTCCCTGGGGGGTCTCCTCCAAACCTCTTCGATCGGCATCTGTACTAGAGTTAAGTTCCTTCCTGCTACACGTTGAGCCTTTTTATATACTTCCAAAAAATCCTCAACCTACTGAACCGTATGTGCCATGTCCTTTCCCTCCCTATCATGTAAAAATCTTTGTCTTTCATTCCATATAGCCCATGACTGACACACGAAAGCTTCGAATTGGCTTTTATCTAATTTGCTCCTCATCCAAAAACCAACCTCCAGCATGTCTCCATGTTTTGTCTTCTTAAGATCCTCCCAAAAGCCACTTTTTTCCACAGGTGTCGCACAGCTATACAGAAGAATGTGGAATGTGTTGTAGTATCCTGACTAAAGTGGCAAATTGTGCAATCCCCATCGACTGGGGCGTGATGATTCATTAAATTTATTTGCATTGCGAGTATGTTATGTGACGCCTTCCACCAAAAAATATGTACCTTAGGTGGGATGGATAAAGCCCAAATAAATTTCCACCATTTGCCTAACTTCGTAGTTGTGATGTGTTCGTGCGTTTGGTGAAATCCCATCGCAAGCTAATATCCTGATTTAACCAAATACGCTCCTTTGGCATCGAATTTCCAATATCGGGTATCTCCTTGTAAGGGATTCGGGGGGCAGGCTAAGTATCCCTTCAACTATATGATGAAAAAAATTCCCTCTAATTAATTGCTCATTCCATGCACTTCATTCTACTAGCCAATCAACCGTATCTGTTTCATTTATCATTTGCGTCGGCCCGCATATTTTCCGATGAACAGAGGGGATCCATTTATCTTGAAATACACGAACCCATGTACCTCCTCCAATCCTCCAGATTAATCCAACCTCGAGCAACCCCCTATTTCCTAGCATTGATCTCCAATTGAAAGAAGGCTTTGACCCCAAACTTGCGTCCATAATATCTCCGTGCTGAAAAAATCTCGCCTTTAGAACTTTTGCCACAAGACTATCCGGCTTACGAATGATACGCCATAATTGTTTCGCCAAGAGGGCTCTGTTAAATTCCGTGAGATGTTGAAATCCCCTACCTCCCTGAGATTTTGGCCATCATAAATTTCTCCAACTCATCCAATGCATTTTTCGACTACCGCCTTCCATACCCCACCAAAAATTTGTGCAAGATCGTTCAATCTCTTCACAAATAGATTACGGAATTTGGAAGCAAGACATTGCATATGTTGGAATGGCTTGTAGCACCGATTTAATCTTCACTTCTTTTCCCCCTTCTGAGAAAATTTTTCTGCTCCATCCTTCGATCCATTTAAGAATACGATCTTTCAAGTAGCCAAATTGCAGTCGCTTATTTTTTAGAGACATTGTTGGCAACCCTAGATACACCTCATGCCCGTGAACTATCGGAACTTTGAAAATATCTTTAAAAAAATCCACTATCTCACCTCTCGTATTAGGGTTGAATGTTATTGCCGATTTATCATAGTTAATGAGTTGTCCCGATGCCCTCTCGTATGACTTTAGAATGTCAGCGACCTGGCCACATTTCTCCTTTGTCGCTCGGCAAAAAATCAGACTATCATTGGCGAAAAACAAATGCGAAATCGGTGGGCATCGTGGGGCAATAGGAACTCCATTAATTCTTCGCGATTCCAAATGATATGTGAACATTGAGGATAAGCCGTGTGCACATAATACAAATAGGTACGGTGATAACGGATCCCCCTTTCGAAGCCCCTGGCTTGGCTTTACGGAGCCTGCTACTTCTCTATTCAAGAAAAAAGAATATGTAACTGTGCGTACACATTTCATCACTAACGTTGTCCATTGATCCGCAAAGCCCAGCTTGTTAAGCACCGCCTCCAAAAACCCCCATTCCACCCTGTCATACGCTTTACTCATGTCTAGCTATAGCTCCACATACCCTCTTCTACTTACACGGTGATTTCGAATCCAATGAATGCATTCAAATCCCAAGATCACATTATCGGTGATAAGTCGGCTCGGAATAAAAGCACTCTGATAATCATCAACTACATCTTGCAAAACCTCTCGGATTCGATTAGTGATTGCACGGGAAACAATCTTATAGAACACATTGCACAGACTGATTGGCCGAAATTCTTTCACCAGTAAAGGATTACTAACCTTAGGGATCAGTGTGATTGTGGCTTCATTCCACCCGCTTAGATCGCCGTTATTGTTAAGAATATTCAGGATTTCCTTTGTGACATCGTCTCCAATAATACACCAATATTTTTGGTAGAATAGAGTAGAGAAACCATCAGGGCCAGGTGCTTTATCCGAGAACATGTCCAGCAGTGCCCTCTTTATTTCTTTCTCTTCAAAAGGTTTGCGTAAGAGCTCGTTCATTTCATCAGACATTGTTCGCTCCATGCATTGTAGCACTTTTGCCATATCATCATGTGTCGGATTGTTCGATGTAAAAATTTCGCTGAAGTAATCAAAGATAATTTCCAACATCGCATTCTTTTCAGTGATAAAATCCCCTTGCCTGGAAGCTAAATCTTTTATCGTATTTTGCGCCCGTCTTTTGGATGCTTGGGAATGAAAGTACGGCGTATTTTTATCTCCGTGCTTTTATGATTGTTTTGCCTTTGAATGTCTTGATAATAAATAGATATGATTGGGAATTTGATATAATGTTGTAGATTATTTCATTTATTTGCTCATGCTAGCTGTTTGGCATTGTAAACAGTGCCATTAACCTTTTTCTTTTTTAATTATATATTTATCATTTAGCTAAAAAGATTCAATTGCACTTAAGTCAAAATGAGAAATGTCCATTTTATGTTTATGATTTTGACATCTTTTTATGTTTTATCTCATTATTCACTTGATTTAGGGAAATTAGTGAAAATACCCTCCAACAAGGGGGTTTTAAAGAAAATGCCCCCACTTTATTAACTAATGAAATATACTCCTTTTCCCTACCTAAAATATCTAATTTACCCCTAACTTAAAAAAATCAAAAAAAAAAAAAGGAAAAAGCGTTCAACTTGGGCGGGAGTGTACTTTTCAGCTAGCGGGAGATTACTTTTCACCATTACAAACCCTAGTTTCACCATTACAAGCCTAGAAAGAATCATTAACAAGATTTTCGAGCAAAGAGAGCAAGATTTACGATTTCTTCTTCAAAAGTACGAACCCTAGTAGATGCACCCGTTTGAAGGAGGCAAAATTTAGGGGCGTTCAAAATTGAGGGACGAAAGGACCTGGGTTCGACAATAAATCTCAATTCTTGCATCAAAATATGGATAAATGTTAGTTTCAATTGTTCTTTCGTGTAATTTTAGTGATTTTCATTTTCGCAAAATGGTTCTATTAACCAATTTTTCACGATTTTAGGAATGGGTATAATTTGAAGAGTTTTGATTTTTCGCAAGTTGTATTGGTGGATAAACACGTGGGCATAACCGTAGGCAGTTGGGTGGGCAGTTATGTTAAATATCAGAAATTATGGGTGGACAAGTGAACTGGACCAGAGGTGGGCACTTGGGTGGGTATTTGTGTGGGCAATTGTGTGGGCAGTTACATTCAATGTCAAATTTTGTGGGTGGACAAGTGAACTAAGCCCGAGATGGGTATTTGCGTGGGCAATTGTGTGGGCGATTGTGTGGGCATTTACGTTCAATGTCAAATTTTGTGGGTGGACAAGTGAACTGAACCGGTAGTGGGCAACTGGGTGGGTATTTGCGTGGGCACTTGGGTGGGCAGTTACATTTAATGTCAAATATTGTGGGTGGACAAGGAAACTGATCTTGTATATCTATTTATTTACTGCAGGGGTTCATATAATTTTCTTATGGGATGGAGTTTGGGATTGTGACATAAGTACATCCCGATGGAGGTATACTGGGAAGCAATCCAAAACCGTTCTCTTCCCTTCAGAGTTCACGTACGCTGAATTGTTGCGGAAAGCTTATATTTTCTCTAAATTCAATCCATATGAGGGTGAAATAGAGTTGACCAGTTGGTTTGGCTATGAACTTGTTGATCCCTTGCCACCATGTCCAGTCACCGATGATGACGATGTAAGGCTACTTGTTCGCATGAATAGCGAGAAGCCTTTGTCTGTTCCGGTTTGTCAGATTAGAAGGGAAAATAAGAAGAAAAAAAACACTCTTTGGAGTCAGATAGTAGCAATCAGGAGATGTTTCTAATTAAAAAAGAACCTATCGTTGAAGAGGTTATGCCACGTCCCGTGCGTATGACCAATAAGCGTAAGACCAATAAACCCAAAAGGGTTGCAAAAAGAAAATCTCGTATACTTCCATATTTTGGTATGACTATGGAAGACCTTGAGAATCACCCTATGTTTTGGGAGGATGTAGATATGTCAAGTGGCGATGATTGGCCTATTACTTCTGAAGGGAATGATGGTGGTGGTGCTGAATAAAAAACTATCGTTCAAGAGTATCTACCACGCCCCGAGCATAACACCGATAAAGGCAAAAAGGGGTTGTCAAAGAAACATCTGGTTTTGAAGAATATTTATGTATGACTATTGAAGACCTTGAGAATGACCCTCTGTTTTGGGAGGATGTAGATAGGTCAAGTGACGAAGATGGTGGTGGCGGTGGTGGTGGTGGTGGTGGTGGTGTTGAGGCAGCAGCAAGAGGGAATGCTAAACTCCGGGGTGGGCACAAAAGTCATCCAGAGAGTAGGCATGAACATTAACCCGAAAATCGACATGATGATGGGCAGGAAGATGGTAGGCAGGAGTTCAGACAAGATTGCGGGCAGGAAAGTGGGCATAAGAATGGTGGGCAGGAATTCAGGCAGGATGATGGTGTGCAGGAAAGTGGGCATAAGAATGGTGGGCAGGAGTTCAGGCATGAAGGTGGGCAGGATAGTGGGCATAGGAATTGTGGGAAAGAAAGTGGGCATGAAGGTAGGCATGAAGGTGGGCATACTGGGCATGATAGTCAATCATGCAAAAGGAATTTTGTCGAAGCTGGGCACAGTGGTGTGGGGCCTATGAGCAATCAAACAAGCAGTTGTAACTCTATCTCAGTAAATGATGATTTACAGGTTGGTCAAGTTTTCTGTACGAAAGAAGAATTTAGTCGGCGACTTGCAATAATTTGTATGCTGAAAAATAGACAACATGTTGTTAAAAAGTCAGACAAAGTTAGATTTGTTGCCAGTTGTGTGGATAAAATTGTGGGTGGATGATACGCGTGACTAGGCGGCGAGGTGGGCATCTATGGGTTGTTGTTAAATATAAAAATTGTCATGAGTGTTCAATTGAAATGAACAACCATGAGCATCGGCAGGCTAGGAGTAAGGTGTTGGGTGAGGCACTTATGTACAGATATAAATAACCCACACATTCATACCCACCTCTAGCTATTATTGCTGAAATAAAAGATAAATTCAATGTGGACATAAGTTATGACAAAGCATGGAGAGCAATGGAAGAAGCAATTAAATTGGTTAGAGGTTCTCCGGAAGATTCGTTCAAACAACTTGATGCTTACTTAGAGCGTGTCCAACAAGTCAATCGAGGTACTGTGACCGAGATTGAGGCTAATGAAGGTGGTTGTTTCAAATATTGTTTCATGGCTTTAGGTGTGTGTATACGTGGATTTTGGACATGTATTTGACCCGTATTGGCCGTGGATGGTACGCATCTAAAGGGGAAGTACCGAGGTATGTTATTAGTGGCTACCGGTATAGACGGTAACAACCAAATTTACCCTTTAGCATTTGCCATTGTCGACTCGGAGAATGATGCTTCATGGAAATGGTTTCTTGAAAAGATAAATGGCTTGTTGGCGGAGAAGAAGGATTTGGTTATTATCTCAGACCGCCATCAGTCTATTGCTAATGTCGTTAAGGAAGTTTTCCCAGATGCACACCATGGAATTTGCATCTACCATCAAGACAAAATGTTGTTGCCAAATTTAAGGATGTGGATGTATCGGCTCTACTCTATTGTGCCACTAAGACATATAATGAATCCGAATTTCGACATATCATGAACGAGATATATTTTGTATCTAGTGATATATATAACTACCTGACGACTGAAAATATTCAGAAGGAGCAATGGGCTCGTGTGTTTTTTTCGGGTAGACGGTATAGCATCATGACTACCAACATTGTGGAGAGTCGTAATGTCGTGCTTAGGGATGCTAGGGAATACCCTCCGGTGGCCCTTTTGGATGCAATCTTAATGATGTTGATGAGGTGGTATGCAAAACGGCGTAATGTGGCTATGAAGATGAAATATCCATTGACAAATTGGGCTGAGAAAATTGTTCGAGAGCCGGATGAAAAGAGTAGGAGGATGGATGTCCAAACATCGCATTACTACACCTACTATGTACTTGATGGTGATAGGAATGCCAAGGTCGATTTGAATGCAAGAAAGTGCACATGTAATATGTTCCAGCTGGATCAATTACCATGTACACATGCACTAGCAGCAGCTAGGAAAGTTGGAATGCCAAGGTACGAACTCGCCTCTCAATTTTACACAACTGAAGCACTAATAGTTGCATATGCAGAGGCCATCTTCCCTGTAGGCCACGTGGACTTCTAGAATACCCCCGAGAAAGTATCCCAGTTGAATGTGTTGTCTCCAATCATGCGTCCTCCTAGCGGTAGGCCACGAAAAACGAGGATATTGTCCCAGGGCGAGCAAAAATTGAAAAGGACACCTGTGGGTGATGTAAAGGCGCCGGTCATAATCGCAAAACGTGCAAGAAACCCATCCCGATGAGAAGTACCATCAAATCTTAGAAAGTGTGGGCTGATGAATATTGGTTGTTTCTAATTTGATGTATTACATTGTAATATGGTAGGCATTTGGGTAGGCAAATGTTTGTGTAATGTACTATATTGATGGTAGGTAGTTGCGTACCATTTCTTTCAGCAAGTATTGAGATTTTTACATTGTTTAGGTACAATTCTTGTATTCGGTTGATTATGTTGCCTTCTTTGGGCATGTTAAAGTGTTTAATATTTTTAGATCTGTCTTAATAATTTTGAAATTGTAGGCAAGTTCGTGGGTATGCCTTTTTTTAGATCTGTATCTTATACAAATTTTGAAATAGTGGGCATTTGCGTAGGCATATGCGTAGGCAGGATTGTGGACATGGTAAAGAGTTTAATGTTTTGAGATTTTTACATTGTTTAACTACAATTCTTGTATTCGGTTGATTATGTTGCATTCTTTGGGCATGTTAAACCATTTAATGTTTTTATATGTCTTATACTAATTTTGAAATGGTGGGCAATTGCGTAGGCAGATGCATAGGTAGGATTGTGGGCACGTTAAAGGGTTTAATATTTTTAGATCTGTCTTAATAATTTTTAAATTGTAGGCAAGTTCGTGGGCATGCCTATTTGTAGATCTGTGTCTTATACAAATTTTGAAATAGTGGGCATTTGCGTAGGCATATGCGTAGGCAGGATTGTGGGCACGTTAAAGGGTTTAATATTTTTAGATCTATCTTAATGATTTTGAAATTGTAGGCAAGTTCGTGGGCATGCCTATTTTTAGATCTGTGTCTTATACAAATTTTGAAATAGTGGGCATTTGCGTAGGCATATGCGTAGGCAGGATTGTGGGCATGGTAAAGAGTTTAATGTTTTGAGATTTTTACATTGTTTAGGTACAATTCTTGTATTCGATTGATTATGTTGCTTTGTTTGGGCATGTTAAACCCTTTAATGTTTTTATATGTCTTATACTAATTTTGAAATGGTGGGCAATTGCGTAGGCAGATGCGTAGGCAGGATTGTGGCCATGTCATACTAATTTTGAATTACAAGAATATACAAGTACTACATCATACATAATTACGAAGTTTAACGTCATACATAATATACAAGTACTACACCATTAACATCTAATATAGGGAACACAAATAAAAGTTTAATCCACACAATATACTTACAAATTAACATCTAATATTACCTTCTTGGAATAATTCTGAGCCTGAATTCATCGCACCTCTTGGCGTTGATTTTCACCACGCCATGCCCCGTCACCAAGGACTCCACCATCTTCATGCACATTATGCCACAACCACTGGTATTCAATTGTTGCGGGGGATACTCATACCGTTCAATCTTTCAATCCTTTTGGGGGGGCTCGACCCTGTTGTCCCAAATGTGAGCTTCCTCGCACAAACTTGGTAGCATTGACGCTAATTTCCTGAATTGTCCAATATAAGTACTAAATGACTTGGACTCGAACATTGAATCATATACAACGATCAATTTTTTCTTCAAGTCCAACTCATATAGCACCCAATGGTTACCAGTGACGTGGCCTATGCCATAGACCTTGTCAACTTCAGCCCATGATTTCCCAAGACCGTCTACCGGATATACGCCCGTCAAATATTCCATTTTAGTTTCGTCAACCTTCCACCAAGACCAGTCTTTCTTTTTATTCTTCGAAGCTTTTGCATACTTGTTAGCCCATTTCATAGTCAAATTATTCTGTCAAATTAAAGTAAATCAATGTCAGAAACAAATTTATATCAAAAAAAACAAGATGAATGACATGTTTGTGTAAATAAATGATGTTATGTACCCAAAATAGCATATCAACGGTTGTCCAGATCGACAAGAAACGATCAGGCCATTTTTTTATTTATATGTGACGAGGCGCATCAACAAGTCCATTTGCTGCAATGAACAAAGTGGGCACATATGTGGGCACACTGTAAGGCAAAAGGGTAGGCAAGTAAATAAAAAAAATGGGCAGGAAGATAGGTAAAGAAGTGGGCAGGAAAAATGGAAGTGATTTTGTTCACATACCTGATCATCCAGCCATCCTTCTGGGTCACGGATATTCAAGAACCATGAGGCACAAAATTTGTGACCTTCCTCAATTGAACAATAAACGAATACGTCCTTGTTGTCCTTGTTTTTAGCAAACCACTTCTCAAATTATTCAATCACGGCATGTGGGTAAAGGCCCATTGGATCATAGAGTTGCAACTAATGAATTTTCGGAGCATCAGGAACAACCTTAGCCTTCTTCTTCGGTGGGACATGATGACTTGGATCCGTAAAAGGTGATTTCTTCGTGGGGCTAGTTCTTATCGTCCTTTTCCATTTCTGATACACAATGTCATCAATTTTCGGAGATCCGACTCTGACAAGACTACCAATATCAACAAAAACAGGCTTGGCATTGTCCCCATCACTTTCAGATGCACCGTCCTCACCATCGGCAGTAATTGTTGGATTTGAACCCACAACCTTAGTTATTTGAACCACTTAAAGTAATGCATCAAGTTTTTAAGGGTTAGCAATCAATTCTTCAAATGCTTTATGCGGGACAAATGTAATAGGTTGGGCGTCGATGCTGGCAGGAACAAGGGCAAAAGGTCCTGGTATATCTTTTTGCTCATCAGAAGTAGAGTCAGCAAACACAAGGCCAACATCATGCCCTTTGGAGGAAACATCAGGAGGGGATGAGGGTGGAGAGCCTATGGGTTGCTTATGAAAGTGGTGCCCACTGTCGGCACCCACGTCGGCACCCTATTGGGCAATGCGGGCGGCATCCCGGTCGCCTTCCTTGTCGGCACTACTGTCGCCACCACGGTCGACACCACGGTCGGCAGTTGATGGAGCATGATCTTTGCCAACCTTTTCAGAAATTGAGCATCCCAAATGCTCCATAATTGTCTTCAGCATGGACTCTATTTTGTCGACTCTCCCCGACAAACCAAATAAGTCCATGGGGGGATTTGGCCCTCCTTCTGCCTCATCAATACCTTCGCCCTCAGTTTTTTCCACAAACAATTTTCTTTTCAAAATTTTCTTCTTCTTTCTTTCTTCATTTTTCTTTTTCAAATTCTCTTTCTCAATGGTATCTTCCCACACAAGAAGTTTTTTTAAGGATTCAGTATCTTGCTCCAATTTGGACGGTCTCAGGTTTTTGTGAACAACAAGCTACAAACAAATAAACAAAAGTCAAAAAAACAGTGCAAAAGTGGGCAATCAAGTGGGCAGTGAAGTGGGCAAATGAGTGGGCAAGTGTATATTAGCGAAACAACAATAACAACGTGAGCATACAAGTGGGCACTCATGTGGGCAGTAGCGTGGGCAAATGAGTGGGCAGGTGTACATTAGTGAATGAACAATATCAAGGTGGGCATACAAGTGGGCACTCATATGGGCAGTGAAGTGGGCAAATGATTGGGTAGGTGTACATTAATGAATGAACAATATCAAGGTAAGCACTCATGTGGGCAGTGAAGTGGGCAAATGAGTGGGCACAACAGCAGGCATGCATACACAAAAAACAAATCTCATAAAAAGCTTACAGTATCATCATCTCCCGGAAGCAAACTCCTGAAGATTGTCTTTTTCAGTTTATCAAATGAAAAAATGGCGGCTTCGCTTGACCAACATAAAATACGTGGCACCCTATTCTTAGCAGCTTTGGTTGTGACGGCACACAATTTCGCGACATTTGGGATCGCCTCATATGCCCAGACTTGTAGCGCAGGGTGGAAGCCGTAGATATCGAAGTTTTCACAATCATGCTTTTCTTTGGTTTCTTTTCTTTCCCAATAACCCTGTACTCGACCGGCCATGCAGGCACGTGTTTCCTTTACCAAGAAATCAAAAGCAACTCATCCCCATGGATAAGCATTAAAAGCTTCTAGATCATCCACAAGGTGAATATACTCGTCCACAATTCTTTTAGTTTTTCGGTCTCTTACAAGAAGAATACCGTAGAGGAAACATAGCAAGGCCAACTTCAGGGTCATATCTTCGTCCCCTTTTTCTTTATTGGACCATTCTTCCATGGCATTTTCCACGTGTATCAGACAAAGGGGATTAAACCGCCTAAAGCATTTCTTGAAAATCCCCGACAACAATGGAATAGTAGACTTGTACCCAAAACTAAGTCTTGTGATCAATGCAAATTCGGTTATTCCAAAGTCTGCCTCTTTGTTGTTCAAGTGGAATGTTATCTTCTCCAATGACATTAACTTGTCTTGTCTAAAGAGAAGGTGGAGATATAACTGGCCGTGAAACTTCAATTTTTGTACATCCAGGAATTGTCCAAAGCAAGATTGCCTAAACCTTTCTCTATTCCGATCGCTCAAAAAACCAATTATTTTGTTTAACTCCTCATTGAAATTGCAACGACCACTTAATCTCGCTGCAAATTGATCCTTTTCATTGGGAACAAGCACCATCTTTCTTGAACTGCACAATGAAAAGTAGTGTTAGAAATAAGTGGGCACACTGCAGGGCAAATAGGTGGGCAAGATTACAAATTCTCAATAAAAAACAAGTCCATACATATTCCAACCTAAAAACACATTATAGACTCCACAGAAGATGATCATAAACTCCACAAAACACATCACAGAATCCACAAAGTGGGGAAAGAAGTGGGCAACGAAGTGGGCATTGAAGTGGGCAAAGCCGTGGGCACTCATGTGGGCAAAGCACAGGGCAAATAAGTGGGCAACAGAAAAAATGTTCGATTAAACCCAAGTACACGCACATTCAAACCTAAACACATCATTAACTCCACAAAACATGAATCATTTAACGTTAAATCTTGTTTTCAGTCATATAACGAAACCCTAAACTGTTTTTTTTTTTTTCAAAACAAAACCCAAAATCCTTCAACACAACTAACTAAAATATACATATAAGAGAAGAAGATGAAAAAACAAACCTTTTCAACCAAAGAATGACCTTTGATTTTCAAACCCTCAAACGTCAAACAATCGCGAGTGACAGAGTGAACTCGTCGGAATAGGTGCACGTGGGGGCATTCGCGGGTCGAAGAGAGAAGAAACGAAGTAGCAGAACTCGAGAGAGTAGGGGAGTCAGACGTGTGGTGGGTTTGGAAGATGAGAAGAATGGAAGAAGATCAGATGTAGTGGGCAAATGAACTGTTCCCGCCTCTTCATATTCTTTTTTTTTTTTTGGTTTTTTTAAATAAAAGGGCATTTTAGACTTTTCAGGAGAAAAAAAAAAGGGTATATTTCCTTGTTTAATAAAGTGGGGGCATTTTTCCTTAATACCCCCAATACAACTGAGTCTGTCGAAGGGATTGTAGAAGGCCCCACAGCGGTTGAGACTGCTAGGGGTAACGAAGGCCTAAAGGAGGTTGATACTTCCTTCGGTAAGGAACCAGAACAAGAGAACATTCCTCAAATCGAATGAGCTGATGTAGAAGAGGATATCAGCGCCCTTCATGATTCCTAAGAACATATTGATACATCTTTTATGGGATCCGAGGATGAAGTCGAGTCCACTCATAATGAAGATTCTACGATGGACGAGGTTGAGGATGTTCTTAACTCACGGAGTAATGTTAGTGATAAGACAGCTCTGATGAGATTCAACTTTGATGATGAGACATTGCCTCAGGCCACATCACACTCCGAGGACGTTGTTAAGACAGCTGAGGACCCGTTACCTCAACAGGAAAAATCTACTAAGACCGATGAAGCTGTTAAGACAGCTGAGACTCGATCCTAAGCGAGATCTATACAAGCTGCTCGGTAAAACATACACGATCACAAGAGCTACCACAAAGTGCAAGAAGAACGACTCCAACAGCTCCGTCGTAGGCTCCCACAGCTGCGTTATCTGCCGATGATGCTGGCTCAGTCGAGGCATAGAGAGCTGAGAAATTGCAACAAGAACAAGGAAAGGCCCCCCAGCGTGGACCTTCGGGGATTCCTTTTGTTCGGGACGATGTCTTTGAAGATATTTTTCCCTTCAATGTTGAATTGCCTGACATGGAAGTTGAGTCTGCCCGAGAATAAGGGAAATACACCATGCAGGAAGAGCCCATCATTCCAACTGATACGATTGTGCCTATGGGTTTTGATTTCGATGCAGTGTGGCCGGAAGAAGAGTTGGCTTCGACAGCCGAGTTCCGCAATGCCTTCAAGAAAATTTGTGATGGAATTGAGTAGATGGAACGTCACCACGCATCGCTGGATCTTAGATTGGACAATCGTGTTGCAACCCTCAGCGCGGACATTAGAGGAGTTGTCTTTCACATCAGGGAATAGGCTGCACAGCAGACTTCCATGCGCTCAGAGCAGGTCCATTACTTCAAGACCTTGTTTGCAAAGATGTTGGTCTAGAGTGCGGATGCGTCAAAGTTTCAGCAGAGAATGAAGGAGTACATGGTCAGAATGGAAACCTCTCACAAGTCGGACATGGAGTTGCTTAAGTTGCACCATCAGAGCGAAATTACACGCCTAGAGGACAACATGAACCAGAAGTTTAGTTTTCTTATGGCAGAGATGAAGTTGGTGACAGCTGAGTCGAAGGCTACCCGGTTAGAGTTCCGAACAGCCCACTCCAAAGTAGATATCAAAAAAAATTTAACCATCAACCGACTGGATTTCCTTCTGAGCGGATTATTCCCTGGCCTAACCCATCCATTTGGTGATGATGCCAAAAAGGGGGAAGATGAGGCCTTAAAGGAACTGAAGGAGGATAAAGGGAGTAATAAGGAGGCGAAGAGAGGTGACATAGCTGAGGGGGAAGGAAGTTTGAAAAATCTTCCTTTGAAACTCATGTATAATGAAACCCCACAGCAAGGAAATGTCACTGCTTCGATTCTCAGCAAACTACCAAAAGAGTTGTCCGTCGAACAGAAAGTTGAGATGGTTGTGAAAGAATCAAGGAAGGCCATTGAAGCTGCATTCGAGAAGGTAGATGAGAAGCAATCAACGCGCATCCAAGATATCAGGAAACAGTATGATGGTCCTCCAGCCAGAAAGGATTACCCAGCTATAAAGCCCCCAAGATAATTTGTTATGCCTGATGCTGGATCTGAGCCCAGATCCCTTTAGGAATTCCAGACTCTAGAAACAGAAGGTTATTTTCGAGATATGACTTTACCTCAAGCATGGGATCTGTACTGGGAGAAGGGAATTGAGCTATGCAAGACGGCTGATAAGCAGCCAAGTTCCAGCAGTCACTCGGCTGGAAATCAAAAGCTCCAGTGCAATATACTCCAAGAGCATGAGAAGCTGAGTTAGGAAGGGGTAAACATGGTGGCAGTGGGAGAAGCAATCAACCACGGCCAAGACCAGAAGATATCAAGTATGTGGATCCGCAGTAGAAGAGACTCATATACTGGGCTGGATATGATCATCTTGCTAACATGGAAGTTGCACGCAAGATTGCTAAAGCTAAGAAGAAGCAAGAGGCAGAGAATGAAAAGCTAAATCGCGAATGGGGGAAAGGCAGTGAAGGGATGACACTGCTGCTACGCGAGCCTATGAAAAGAAGAAAAAGAAGGAAGAAGAAAGGAATAGGAGGAGAGCTGAAGATGACAGGAGGAGAGCTGATGAAGAAGAGAGAAGAAGGAAGCAGCCAAGGCGTTGAAGATAGTTGTGAACCCCTTCATGTATTTTACTTTGCTGTAAATACATAGCTGTAAGTTTTCCCTGTAATAGCTCTGAGAATTTCCTTGTAACTTAGCTTAGATACATGTTGTAAAGTTATACTTGTATAAAGCTATGTTACCTATTGTAAACAGACTTTGTAAAGGACAAGAATGTTATGATCAATAAATTGATTATTCAAAAACATACATTCTTTGTTACTGCACTGCCTGTGTTTGTTGTTTACTTATTTTATTTGTTTTAAGTTTTGGCATCATCAAAAAGGGGGAAATTGTTAGGAAATTTATTTGTTAGATTTTGATGATACCATGTAAAACTTAGACTAGGAAGTTGGCACCCCATTTTTCTTGTAATTCGGTATTGTAATAGATAGGGCTGAAAAAGCTGAGTAAAGTCAGCTAAGTCAAGAATGCAATAAGTCAACTGCATAGTAGAGTGAAGACTCTGTTGTGTGTCAGCTGAGTATGGCCATGAAGGAAGACAAGGACTCGACTGAAGGAGAATCAGCTAAAGAACAACTGTGTGAAGTGTCAGTCAAGTCAATGAATGAAAGGAGTCATGTCTAACAGTTGAAGTGATAGTTGAGTCAATCTTATGATTGGAGCTGACTCAAGTCACAAGGGGTAAAGGCAGCAGTCAAGTTGAGACAACTGACATTGATCCATTGGAAGGAAGTCAAGAATATTACTCGATATAGTAATATACCCAAGCTGCCAAGTCTTAAAGTGTTTAGCCCAGAAACATGCAAACGGAATAAGCCAATGGGAAATACTGCAACTTGTGTCAGACCCTGTAAAGTTGCAAAGCCATTTAATACGAGGAAGGGTCAACATCACAAATGTTAAGACCAAGAAAAGACAAGCCAACGAACAAGAAGTGCCATTTGAAATTAGCTTATCTCATCAACGGGCGAATATTTCAAATGAGCGCTATAAAAGGATGAGGAAGCAATTGAGAAAATGTTACCTTGAATACCTGAGAAATCGATCTTCAAGCAATATTCAAGCAAACATAACCTGCAATATTCTCAAAGCTCATCAAGATATTCCTCAAGCCTAAAACTCAAATAAACTCAATCCAACACACACTGTGAAGGAATTACCCCATCCTCGAACCACTATAAAAATTACTTGTGTTAATTTACTTTCAGCACTTACATTCCTACATATACTTTTATATCTGCTGTTAGTTAAATCTGCTATCCAACTGATAAATAACAAGTGATAAAACAAGTGTTAAAAACAAGATTTAATTAATCTAAAGGGTGTTAAGTCTTCCGCTGTTAAAAACCAAATCAACTAAAGTTAAGTGTTAGCTTAAGCAGCCGAGTTATACTATCAACATCTCTATCGAGCCTGTTGAGTGGGTAACTTAGTTGAATATAGCTAACCTAGTTGTCCCCCAAGGACACAGCTGATTTGAGTCAACTTTGTTGAAAATCTTAAAAAGACTAAAGGTGAAAATTTGGTAAGGTTTATTCAACCCCTCCCCCTTCTAAACCTTACACCACACCCCTTGGGACCTACATGAAATACATGCTCTGGATTTCTCCTACGTCCGAAACTGACTTGAGCATCATAAGGGTCTCCTTGGGGACAATTATGGGGCCTGTCTAACATTTACTTAACTGTCGCAGGCAAGTTTCTAGCTCGAAGAACTACCAACTCAGAAGAAGACTTGGACTTTATCATAAACTTTTACTATTTTAAACAAAATCAGCTATTAACTCATTTACTTCACTCATCCTGTCTTCCATAACTATAAATCCCTTTCGCTCTATTTTTTTTTATAGCAAATTCAAACCCTTTTACAAAGGGGGAGGAACGGAGGATAGGGTTTTGAATAATTTACCCATTTCTCTAATATGTGAGGCCAAGTATCTTTCGGTCTATGTTTACTACATTAAAAGACAAATATAAGTCATGACTTAAATATTTTATATATATACCTTCTTCATTTTTTGACAAATATGGTCGCTTCGCAGCTTTTATGATTGTTTTTTTTTTTTTAGAAAAAACTGCATAGCTTTATTAATGATCTAAGATATCATCTAATACAATTTCTTCAACCCAAAGAGGGATATCCCAGTAACCCAACAAAAAGGCGATGAGGAAAAAGATGCAAAAGCAGCTAGTCTATGAGCAACACTATTAGTCGTGCGTCGTGTATGTAAAATTGTGGTTTCTCCTAGACGAGCCAAAAATTGTTTAATATCCTGTACTAATAAACCATATAGCTAAGGTCTTCTTGATTAGCCGTGAATGCTTGCACCACCATCAACGAATCCGACGAAACAATTATAGGCCTTGTACCCAACTCCCAAACATGTACTAAACCTTCCTTCAATGTTGTAAATTCCCCCTCTAATACGCTGGGCAGTGAAGTTAGTTTTTTTCCCGAAAGCTAGTATCGTTTTTCCTTCATCATTACGCACTACACCCCCCATGGCATATCGATTTTCTTTTGGGTTAAAGCATGCATCCACATCCAAACGAAAATGTCCCGGGGGGGTTTCCTCCAAACCTCTTCGGTCGGTATCTGTACTAGAGTTAAGTTCCTTCTGTTGCACGTTGAGCCTCTTTATATGCTTCCAAAAAATCCTCAACGCACTGAACCGTATGTGCCATGTCCTTTCCCTCCCTATCATGTAAAAATCTTTGTCTTTCTTTCCATACAGCCCATGACTGACACACGAAAGCTTCGAATTGGATTTTATCTAATTTGCTCCTCATCCAAAAACTAACCTCCAGCATGTCTCCATGTTTTGTCTTCTTAAGCTCCTCCCAAAAGCCACTTTTCTCCACATGTGTCGCATAGCTATACAGAAGAATATGGAATGTGTTGTAGTATCCCGACTAAAGTGGCAAATTGTGCATTCCCATCGACTGGGACATGATGATTCATTAAATTTATTTGCGTTGCGAGTATGTTATGTGACGCCTTCCACCAAAAAATACGTACCTTAGGTGGGATGGATAAAGCCCAAATAAATTTCCACCATTTGCCTAACTCCGTAGTCGTGTTGTGCTCGTGCATTTGGTGAAATCCCATCGCAACCTGATATCCCGATTTAACCGAATACGCTCATTTGGCATCGAATTTCCAATATCGGGTATCTTCTCGTAAGGGATTCGGGGGGGAGGCTAAGTATCCCTTCAGCTATATGAGGAAAAAAATTCCCTCTAATTAATTGCTCATTCCATGCACTTCCTTCTACTAGCCCGTCAACCGTATCTGTTTCATTTATCATTTGCGCCGGCCCGCATATTTTCTAATGAACAGAGGGGATCCATTTATCTTGAAATACACGAACCCCTGTACCTCCTCCAATCCTCCAGATTAATCCATCCTCAAGCAACCCTCTGCTTCCTAGCAACTATCTCCAAATGAAAGAAGGCTTTGACCCCAAACTTGCGTCCATAATATCTCCGTGCCGAAAATATCTCGCCTTTAGAACTTTTGCCACAAGACTATTCGGCTTATGAATGATACGCCATAATTGTTTCGCCAAGAGGGCTCTTTTAGATTCCGTGAGATGTCAAAATCCCCTACCTCCCTGAGATTTTGGCCTGCATAAATTTCTCTAACTCATCCAATGCATTTTTCGACTACCGCCTTCCATACCCCACCAAAAATTTGCGCAAGCTCGTTCAATCTCTTCACAAATAGATTGCATAATTTGGAAGCAAGACATTGCATATGTTGGAATGGCTTGTAGCACCGATTTAATCATCACTTCTTTTCCCCCTTCCGAGAAAATTTTTTCGCTCCATCCTTCGATCCGTTTAAGAATGCGATCATTCAAGTAGCCAAATTGCAGTCGCTTATTTTTTAGAGACATTGTTGGCAACCCCAGATACACCTCATGCCCGTGAACTATCGGAACTTTGAAAATATCTTTTAAAAAATCCACTATCTCACCTCTCGTATTACGGCTGAATGTTATCGTCGATTTATCATAGTCAATGAGTTGTCCCGATGCCCTCTCGTATGACTTTAGAATGTCAACGACCTGGCCACATTCCTCCTTTGTCGCTCGGCAAAAAATCAAACTATCATTGGCGAAAAATAAATGCAAAATTGGTGGGCATCATGGGGCAATACGAACTCCATTAATTCTTCGCGATTCCAAATGTTATGTGAACATCGAGGATAAGCCGTGTGCACATAATACAAATAGGTACGGTGATAGCGGATCCCCCTGTCGAAGCCCCCGGCTTGGCTTTACGGAGCCTGCTACTTCTTCATTCAAGCAAAAAGAATATGTAATTGTGCGTACACATTTCATCATTAACGATGTCCATTGATCCGCAAAACCCAGCTTGTTAAGCACCGCCTCCAAAAAGCCCCATTTCACCCTATCATACGCTTTGCTCATGTCTAGCTATAGCGCCGCATACCCTCTACTACTTACACGGTGATTTTGAATCCAATGAATGCATTCAAATCCCAAGATGACATTATCGATAATAAGTCGGCTCGGAATAAAAGCACTCTGATAATCATCAACTACATCTTGCAAAACCTCTCGGATTCGATTAGTGATTGCACGGGCAACAATCTTGTAGAACACATTGCATAGACTGATTGGCCGAAATTCTTTCACCAGTAAAGGATTACTAACATTAGGGATCAGTGTGATTGTGGCTTCATTCCACCCGCTTAGATCGTCGTTATTGTTATGAATATTTAGGATTTCCTTTGTGACGTCGTTTCCAATAATACACCAATATTTTTGGTAGAATAGAGCAGAGAAACCATCCGGGCCAGGTGCTTTATCCGAGAACATGTCCAGCATCGCCCTCTTTATTTATTTCTCTTCAAAAGGTTTGCATAAGAGCTCGTTCATTTCATCAGACATTGTTCGCTCCATGCATTGTAGCACTTTTGCCATATCATCATGTGTCGGATTGTTCGATGTAAAAATTTCGCTGAAGTAATCAGAGATAATTTTCAACATCGCATTCTTTTCAGTGATAAAATCCCCTTGCCTGGAAGCTAAACCTTTTATCGTATTTTGCGCCCGTCTTTTGGATGTTTTTGCATGAAAGTACGGCGTATTTTTATCTCCGTGCTTTTATGATTGTTTTGCCTTTGAATGTCTTGATAATAAATAGATATGATTGGGAATTTGATATAATGTTATAGATTATTTCATTTATTTGCTCATGCTAGCTATTTGGCATTGTAAACAGCGCCATTAACCTTTTTCTTTTTTACTAGTGTTTTGCCCGTGCGATGCACGGGACTTGTGTAGGCGTACCATATGAGTTGTGTTGTGTCGGATCATAATTTAAATATCAAATTAGTCTTCAATGTTTTTACAAATATTAAAAATAATAGAAAAATCTATATATGAATACACTTTAAAATCATTTTCAAAAGAATTATTATTTTTTAAATATCATATATTATAATTATTAATTAAAAATAAATACAACAAACAAAAAACAATATTGAATACCTAATTAGCTAATCAAAAATTATTTTTATTAATTTTTATTTTTTAATGTCATATGAAATGTACATTCATGAAATTTTGTCAGTTAAAAAATTAAAACAATGGCCCATTGTACCAGAAAGCCATCTAACTATAAAATAAATAATTTTCTTAATGGATATAAAAATAATAAATTTAATGAGTACAATTTCAATTTTAAATTATAATAACAACTAACCACTTAATCTAAGGTCTGCTAGAAATAATGGTTTTGAATATTTACAAAATGCTTATAAATTTTACTATTTAATAATACAATTTTGTTATTGTCAGATTATACATTCTCAAATTGAATGATTTTCTTAATATATACGATAATTATCAGTAAAATACAATTACAGAATAAATTAGTAAAATTAAAATTATAAACAATATATATACTGTATTCTATTTGTATAATCGAATTTTTTTTATTATTAAATTAATTTGTTTAAAAAATAATGAAAAAATAATATATTATTATTACAACATACACAAATAGAATTATAGTTTGGTACAATCAAATCCAAAACATATAAATTAATCTTTTGTGATAAGTAATTAATATAATTAATATAATATCTATAATTTATGATTTTAATTATTATTACTATTATACAATAAATAAGGTTTAACAAAGCATAAGCTGATTTCAAAAAAAAAAAAAAAAAAAAACAAAGCATAAGCTGGTAAAAATTTTAAAAAATAAACAATCCAAACTCTCAAACAACCCAAGCCCACAATTGACTGGCCCATTTGACATCTACATAATGCATGATTCATTAACGTGTAAGCCAATTAATATTTTGCATGTTATAACTACACACGATTATGACATGTGGCATTATCTACGGTCTACGGATGAATAAATTGCAATTATACCCCAAGGATAACAATCTTAGACTTGTTCCTGCACATCTCTCTCCTCTCTCTCTCTCTCTCTCTCTCTCTCTCTCTGTGTGTGTGTGTGTCTCTGTCTCTCTGTAACCCACATGGAAAATCTCTAGAATTCCCTCGGCTTTTCTTTTCCGCCTGCGTAAAAATTTTCGATGTCGTTAAAAGTGTCATTCGGAAATGATTATCATATCGTTTCATACGAAGTACTTGCTTCCAAATCTATTTGGTAAATGTATTCTAAAATCTATTTACAATTAATTTTGTATATTAAATTCGAACGATTGGCTTCGAAATAGCCATTCGGAGAAATCATTTATTTATACTCACATCTGTTTTTTTTTTTTTTTTTTAAATAATGTTACTGTATGTGTAACTTTTTTTTTCGTGCAATGGATTTAAAATGATTGTGTATTTTAATTAAATTTTATTTGGGAAATACGAACGATTCGGTTGTAAATTTCTGTTTTGAAAAATATTTACCTATTATCATCACAAATCTGGAAGTAAGAATGAATCGGTTGAAAATTTCTGTTTCGAGTAACATTTACCTGTTATCAACTGAAATGCAGAAATAATATATGTTTATGCCATATATGGGGTCTGTATTTTTTTTTCCATTTTTTTTTTTTTTTTTTTATCAGATTTTAAAATGATTTTGTTTTAATATTCCATACGTTGATGTTATATGACATTCGAATGCTTCCCATGAAAATAGCTGATACTAAAATTTATTTACCTAAACACCGATATAAAATACCAGAAATACAATATATACATCCAGATTTAGAGCTTCTATACAAAAAGAAAAGCTTTTTTTTTAATTTTGTTTCTCTTAACTTCCATTAATATGTTTAAGTTGATTTTGTATGGGTGTATTGATATTTTTTTATCATAATATTTTCAGGGGAAAATTGAGGTTAAAGATTGACGAATGGCAAAATAAATCCGAAGGATTTTGGACCGAAATAATGAAATAGCAAATGATACAATCGAATCTGACTTGCTTTTATCAAAGATAAGTTGATTTTTTCTTTTTCATTTTATAATATTTGTTACTAATACTGTGATGGTATTTTATTAGATATAGATCTAAAATTTCTTATTAATTTTAAACTAATACCACAAACTAAAAATGAAAGCAAATATCAGACAAAGCATTGATTTATTTTTCTTAAATATAGTGGTTAGTCAAATTCTATTTCGTGCAATAATATTTTTGTAATAGCTTTTTAATCAGACATATAATAAATTAAAATTGGGTATCCGTCGTCTATATGATGATAAAAAAATCATGTTAATTTAAACAATTCAGTTTATGCTATATGCCTTATACATTGATAAGAAACAACATATATATATATATATATATATATATATATATATATACTCTACTGGTGAGTGAAGTATTTAATTCTAAATATCACAGCTAATTAATTTTAAGCAAAGGGTTCTGTTAGTTAAACCATTAACTATGATTTTAATGTTGTCGATTATGTTTTGAGATCTTTGAATATTGATTTTTCTACCCCTTCGTATGACCAATTTCGTGCTTATAATTTGTTGGCCATTTACCTAATCACACTTCTATTGATGTGCATAAACAGGTGATACAAAGGGATCAACGAAGCGGTCAACTGAAATACCAAAAATATAGATCATACTATTCAACGAATGGCTGGCGTAGAGATGATACAAAGACAGAGTATTCCATGTTAATTATTAAAAAAAACATTGCCTTCATATATTAACAAAAAATGATGCGGGTTAAATGATAAAAGGCAAAAGCAATCTTGAGAAATGGTGGAAACTATTTTACACAGTAAGTTATATTTAATTTTAAAAAAAAAACTGATAGTAAAGTACAATTTTACATTGAAAAAGAAAGGTATAAGTATGATACCCTTGTCAGATTCGCTGTCCCTATTGTGTTTATTTCCAAAACACTGATTCCAGAAAACTTTCTCATGGTTTTGAGTAGGAGACGTTATAGTGTTCACTGATGAAATATCTTGTTCGACTATGGAGGTGTTTTTGATTTGTGATTTTCTTTGTGTAGTAGCATTTGAAGTTGATAACCTTTATATAGTGTGCACAAATTTTGGATTTGGTATGTAAACAATGTCCAAATTAGGTTACGTTAGATTACATTGGTCAATGTGTTGTATTTGTAATGTCTTTGTAATAGTATTGCTATTTAAAATTTAAAAATCATTCCTAACTTAAATGATATTGTTAAATCTGCATATTAATGTTGATTGCCAAAATAACATTATTAATCGTTCTTTAATATTTTCTTCAAAAATTTTGATATTTACTTGTGATTGTAATTATGATTTAGCCTTGATCTAAGGCATATACTCGATTTAAACTATAATTAATTTAATTGTATCAAAGATTTCATTGATTTGTTTACCAAAATTAAACCAAAATTAAAAATATACCAGTGCATTTCATTTATTCGTTTTACCAAAATTAAAACACCCATTTTTTTAATTGTAATCGTTTTTTGACGATTGTACACTCGAATAAGATGAATATCTACATCAATTGAAGAAATGATTTACTATATCACTATTCAGTTCTTATTTATTTTTGGTAATAAATATATTAACTTGGTCATGAAAAAGGGTCTAACAGATTCTCATGGATATTTATTCCCAACAAATAAACTGATGTAATTTACCTTAAGTTATGCGAATCAAAAGGTTGCTTTTAGCCATTATTATGAAGATTTGCTAAATTTAAAAAAGTCAACACTTTTTTCTTGATAATGATCTAAAAATAAATTTTATGGGTGTTTTATGTAAGTATGAATATTTAAATTAGTATTTGCCAAAAAAATGAGCATCAAATTGATTTACGTTTCCAAATTAAGTTTTATCCGTGTTTTATAAAAGAAAACATTCCTAAGCAGTTTCAAAACCATTAATGAATTGAACATAGTGATTTTATTACCATAATATACATACCATATATAATATACAGCTGGATAAATAAAATAACAAAAAAATCACGAAATATTTTTAGCAATAGCGTTTAGGCGGGAAAACATTTATAGAAACCATTTTGCTTTTTATATATATATATATATATATATATAATATATTTATCATTTAGCTAAAAAGATTCAATTGCACTAAAGTCAAAATGAGAAAGGGAAATTTGCAAAAATGCCACATTTTTACAAAATTTTGGAAAATTGCCACCCAACCTAAATCCTTTAAATTATACCTCCCTCACCATTGTCAAATGTCCAAGATACCCCTTAGTAAAGAAAAAGACCCTAATCAATCCCTTTCCCTCCCATTCTCAATCTCACGTGTTTGAGGAAGGAAAAAAACAAAAGTGTTGTAAGTCCAAGCGGCTACGATAATCTAGAGGGGGGTGAATAGATTATCTCCATTTTGTCGATTACGCCCTCTTTTTCGAATCAAACAAGTCAAGACAATAATAAAAGTGCGGGAAGTAAATAACACGCGTCGATTTATAGAGGTTCAACCCACCTAGGGCCTAATCCTCTACCACCCCAGTATCTCCGGGATGGATTTCAAAAGGAAAAAAAAGTTTTATTAATTACCACAATTAATACATCAACACCGTACAACACCTCTTTTGAGATTACCACAATCTCACTTGAAGATTACCACAATCCTCAACGGCACCTTGTGAAGATTACCACAATCTTCCGACTTGAAGAATACCAAATTCTTCAACACCTCGAAGAGCACCACACTCTTCAATAAGAAGATCACCACAATCTTCTTGCACCTATCACCTAGATCATCCAAGTGTGTCCTTACCACAAGAACACTCACAAGGATATCTTGTGTTGAATGATAACCCAAAAATTCAAGATTACAACTCAATAATGAATGATACAAATTTGAGTGCAAGTGTAATCAAGAAATAAGCCTAGACCTCAAGATGTGAAAGTGAAAGACCTTAGGCTATTACAACAAGAATAATAACAATGAAAAACAAATATGTTTGCTTGAGTGTATCTTGTTGTGTTGTAGTATTCTCTCTTGTTGTTGTGCTTCAAATCTTCCTCTATTTATAGGAGATGATTGATCATTGATAGGCTCCTCTTGGGAACTGATTTCTACAAAAAAATTGCAATTAAAATCAAGATTATAGCTGTTAGAAATCAACCCCATAAATTAGGGAAAAGTTGTCTGTTGCACAACGGTTAGAATTTTGCTGTCAAACCATAGAGCGACCGGTCGCGCACAAATAGATGTTTGAAAATAATACAGCAAAATAACACAGGGTGACCGGTCCAGGGGGGTCGGACCGGTCGGGCAGGGGTTCGACCGGTCGCCCACCCCTTGGGCCGGTCGCCCCTCCCCAAATTTTCATTACAGTGCGTTATGTAATGTTCCCAGGTACCGGTCGCCTTCTAGGTCGACCGGTCGACCTTCGGGTTTTTCTCAAACGTCTCGTTTCTGTTTCAAAACCAATCTTTCAGACACGGGTTGTCCGGTTGAACACGAGACAAAAGTGTTGTCCAATATTTTATCGAAAATAACCTTCAAGAAATACTCCGAAAAAATAGTAAAAATATTTTAAACCGATCGGGAGTATTAGGACAACATTTAGAAACATTGTTTTGATGTAAAAGCATATTAACACAAAATCATTGAAAGTGTTGTCCAATTTTTGTCTAAAATAAATTCGAAGAAATACTCCGGAAAATTAGTAAAAACAATTTAAATCATTTAGGAGTATTTGGACAACATTCAAAACATTGTTTTGGTATAAAAACAAAATCATCAAAATCATGATAAAACCATTTATCAAACAATCTCCCCATTTTTGATGATTACAAACCAAAACAATTTAACGAGGTCGATTTTGAAAACAAAACAATTTTACCGGTTAAAAATGAACTATCCGCTGTGAGCGACAATATTCCACGCAACATTAAACACAAAGATGGGAGTATAGATATACAAAACATTTAACCAAAAGCTCCCCCTATCAACATGCACAACAAGAGTAATATAGAAGCAATCAACCAAAAGCTAAAAGCTCAGCTTTTACATATTAAGCTTAAGAATGAAGAGTTTATAAGCTCCCCCTGTCAACAAAACATCATTAGACATGAATATGAGTCCATAATACATCAAATGGACTAAGTATAATCCACAACTTATGGCTTCTAATAGCCACAACTTATAGCTTCTTTTCTCGAGCTTATTTTAGCTTCTTTGAGCTAATAAGCTTATAACATGTTTCTCCTCCTTTGGAATCATCAAAAAGAATGTTAGCACGATAAAAACATCATAATATCATATCAAAGTACGCAACTTATCCGATGTATCGAGCTATTTGAACATTGAAGCTTATAAACCAAATAGGAGGGAAAAGTCGATCATATGACTTGTAGAAGCTTATGAAAACTCATTTGATTTGCAAAACATGATCTTTATAAATATATAAGACTTTTGAAATCGAGAGAATCATGTAGGTGATGAATTTTTCATTGAAACGTTTTATCGAACACTTGGCGGGCGTCAAAAATTGAAGAAGATATATATAGCCCTTGTAAATGTAATCAAGCCAAGTTTTTCATCACCAAAATCAATTTTGCAAATATAATCCAACACCAATCATCATTCACAACACAATTATACAAGAATTCCAACAACAATCAATACATAGGCATTTTCTCAAGGGTTCCACCCAATTGAGATAAGGGAGTAGAATTCTTACCATTTAATCGGTGAGGATGAGTAATAATGATGATAAACAAGCAATATAATCCCCAAAATATGTAATTTATGCAACAAAACTCATTTGAAGTGAATTGTGTGTGAAATTTGCAAAGGGGACGAAAGTTGTGAGAAATAAGCCAAAATGGCGATTTAAAAAAAACATGTTTCTATCTTAATTTTGATGATTTGACGATTTTAACCATAAAATTATTTAAATGGGCGATGGGCTTTTTCTCCTAAACAAGATTTCTAAATGTTGTCTAAATACTTCCGATTGGTTTAAAATGTTTTAACTAAATTTTCATTTCTTGGGTTTTATTTTCGACAAAAATTGGACAACATCGGCTCGAGGCGGCCGGTCGAGAAGATGATTTTCAGAAAATGAGATGGAAGGAAAATCGGCGGTCGAGGTTGGCCTCTCGGTCGGCCTGGCCTCTCGGCCAAACAAGTTCGTGTCAAAGCGAACTTGGTTGCATTTTGAGTTTTGCAAAACTCGAAATTTGATCAAAAATCCAATTCTTTTTTTCGCCCTAAGTTTTAAAAACATGCAAAATGAAAACGTAAACCTCATTCAATATACATTATGTCATAATCAAGCTCGAAATGAGGTAAGAGACACAACACAACAAGTTAATGATTTAAAACAAATGTCCTTGTTGAGTTATCTTTGAGGCTATTCTTGATTACACTTGCACTAATTAAACATATCTCAAATTTTCGATTTTAGAAAACGTGATTCCTTGAAAAGATATCGAATTTCAATATGTTTAGTTCGATTATGACGAACCATATTTTGAAAAATTATAATCATCGGACTTGTTATGAAAAATATGGAATAAAATCCCGAAAAATATGGACGTAAACCTCATTCAATATACATTTTTAAAATTTTGGATATAAAACAAAGCCATAAGAATTAAAGTGCTCTTTCAAATATTTGAAAATTTCTTTTACGATTAAGACATATTTTAATGAGATTCGATGGGATAGTTTTGAAGTCGAGCATAGACATAGTTTTAAGGCATAGAAAATGTCGAGTCTAAAGAAGTAATAAACGTAGATAAACATACCTCGAACTTGCTTGTCAATATGCCTTCCTCAACCTTTGTCAATTTTACATTGGTAGCCATAGAGGTTGAGATGGTTCTTCCTTCTTCAATGCCTAACTTCTTCAAAGGTTCTATTTTATACTTTGAATGTGAAATATAATCACCTCATTGTTTAACTTGAATTCCAATGAAGAAATATGAGCTCCCTCATTATGCTCATCTCAAGTTCACCTTGCATCAACTTAGAAAACATCTAGTACAAAAATTCATTAGTAGCACCAAATCAACTTCAATTTGCACTAATAAGCAATCTTGCCATTTTTTCAGAAACAAAGAGAATAGTTTCAACTTTACCTCTTGTAAAATTATTTTGTAATAGAAAATATCTAAGTCTGTCATACCATACACGGGGTGCATGTTTTAAACCAAACAAGGCCTTTTATAAAGATCACTTGGCCTAGAAAAATTTTCAAACCCCGGTTGTTTTTCATAGACTTCTTTTAGAGTAAAACCATTTAGAAGAGTGGATTTAACATCCATTTGGTAAAGCTTGAAATTTTCTTAAAAACAAGAATGGGCAAGTAGAATGCGAATAGCTACAAAAACATACTACGGGAGCAAATGCTTCATCAAAATCAATACCTTCTTCTTGACATTACCTTTGAGCTACTAACCTCCCCTTGGTCATCAAACTTGTTCCAAGATATCAAAAAATTTCTGCAAAATCTTAACAAGATATCTTGCACACGAGCATAGTAATATCGAATAATAGAGATACAATAACAAGTAACACATACTATGCTTTCAAACAAATCATCAAGGGTTTCATAGAACAAGTAAGTTCAAATAAGCTTATAGGAAGCCATATAAGGTCTCTTTTGAAATTTGAAAATCAAAGAGCATATAGTTGAGACCTCATTTGAAAGAAGCATTTGAACAAGAGTTTTGACAAGAATGAATATGAGCAATCAAATGCATAATTTTGATATACTGAGAAAATCAAATGTTTTATCAAAATAAAATATAATCCTTCACAAGTCTCGGATAAAACAAGCTTTATAGAATAGTGCCTTTCAAAAATTGAAAAATCCTCTTAATGGCACTTATGTGAAATACAATGAAATATCTTGAAATGCAAGCACATAGGCATATGACACATATATATCGAGTCTATAAGATGAATACCAATAATGAACGTACTTCGATAGCTTAAGGTCCTCTTGACACATTATGACAAATATCCATTGGTGGAGATGTATATATCCTACACAATTCTTTAACCAAATTTTGTACAACCATAATGATACAAGAGTAGGCAACATATATGTCTCAAGTATGCTCATGAAAATCCATAAAAAGTAATAAATCACAATGGTCATATTAAGTGCACAATAGTTTTAGAAACATCATGCAATCTCCTTTTTTTTTTTAAAGAATTTTAAAGACACAAATATAAATATAAGACCTTAAAAAATATTTTGAAAAATCATTTTGCAATTATGACACAAATAAAAACATAATAATAAAACAAAATGCATATTTAAATGGGGAGATACGGTTTACCAATTTCGCCATTTCCATGGGTTGTGTCTTTCCCATTGTTGATGGTATCTTCCTCTTTGAAAATTATTTTGTTGATGATGGCTCTTCCTATTGCTCCATTTCCAAGGATTATGTTCTTGATAGTGTCTTTCTCTTGGAAATTCATTGTGGTGATGTCTTCTCATTTGATCAAATGAGAAGGTCATTTGATGTCTTCTCGACGGTATGAATTTTCCTTGATTATTATCCCGTCGGGTACCTAATATGACATTGTTTTGTGGTATTCTCAAGTGTTTGGGTCCTTTGGGATTAGCTTTGAGACTTTTAGGTCTCCAATAATAATTAGAGCTATTTCTAGCTCGACAAGTATTTACCGTATGACCCTTTTTACCACAATAAAAACAAGAAGCAATTCTAGGAGCATAATAACCAACATGCATAGAGACTTGATCCTTTTTCATATGATTGACAACTTTAGGCTTATGATCAAGTTCTATTTTCAAACTATCACAATTATGAACATCAACAATATTGGATATTTTATTGGTACTCAAGTTGAATTTTAATAAATCCTTTCTCATACAATCAATATCCTCAACAAGAGCACTATTTTCTTTCTCAAGGTTTCTAACCTTATCAAGTGTGGTGGTGTGAGCACATGATAATGATTCATAACAAGTGAATAAGCTATCCTTATCATTTTTCAAAACATTGACTTCCTTTTTCAAATTTTTTGTGTTTAACAAGTAGGCTTTGGAATTCATTTTGAAGATCACCATAATCATTTTGCAAATCACTATAATCATTATGTAATTCATTATCATAGGAAGTAGAAGGTTTACTTACCTCGTTCTCTTCGAAGCCCATAAGACAACGTTCATTTTTATCGTCGTCGGAAGTTGTAGGAAGCTCATCCCAAGATGCTTTTGAGTTGCTCCTTTCATTTGCATATACTTCTTCTAATTTTCTCCATACTTCATGTGCCGATTTAATTCCTACAATATGATCATATTCCAAATGGTAAGTGAACAATACAAAATATTAAGAGCTTTACCATTTAAGGAGATGATTTTCTTCTCTTCATCATTGAGCTCCTTGAGGACTTTGGAGGTGTGTGGTGTATCTTTTATCGGAATAGATTCTCCATTGACGACCGTGTTCCAAATATCGAACCCGCAACCTTGTAGATAGCATTCCATTCTTTCTTTCCAAAATGTAAAATTTTTGGAATCAAATAGTGGTGGCTTGGTGGTGGAGGCGCCGGTAAGGTAAACTTCATTCGTAGCCGTTGATCATTCCTCTTTACTCGCGATGTAGAACGAGCTTGCCAAAGAGTTTGGCTCTGATACCACTTGTAAGTCCAAGCGGCTACGATAATCTAGAGGGGGTGAATAGATTATCTCCATTTTCTCGATTACGCACTCTTTTTCGAATCAAACAAGCCAAGACAATAATAAAGGTGCGAGAAGTAAATAACACGCATCGATTTATAGAGGTTCAACCCACCTAGGGCCTAATCCTCTACCACCCCAGTATCTCCGGGATGGATTTCAAAAAGAAAAAAAAAGTTTTATTAATTACCACAATTAATACATCAACACCTTACAACACCTCTTTTGAGATTACCACAATCTCACTTGAAGATTACCACAATCCTCAACGGCACCTTGTGAAGATTACCACAATCTTCCGACTTGAAGAATACCAAATTCTTCAACACCTCGAAGAGCACCACACTCTTCAATAAGAAGATCACCACAATCTTCTTGCACCTATCACCTAGATCATCCAAGTGTGTCCTTACCACAAGAACACTCACAAGGATATCTTGTGCTGAATGATAACCCAAAAATTCCAAGATTACAACTTAATAATGAATGATACAAATTTGAGTGCAAGTGTAATCAAGAAATAAGCCTAGACCTCAAGATGTGAAAGTGAAAGACCTTAGGCTATTACAACAAGAATAATAACAATGAAGAACAAATATGTTTGATTGATTGTATCTTGTTGTGTTGTAGTATTCTCTCTTGTTGTTGTGCTTCAAATCTTCCTCTATTTATAGGAGATGATTGATCATTGATAGGCTCCTCTTGGGAACTGATTTCTACAAAAAATTGCAATTAAAATCAAGATTATAGCTGTTAGAAATCAACCCCATAAATTAGGGAAAAGTTGTCTGTTGCACAACGGTTAGAATTTTCTTTGTAACCATAGGGCGGCGGTAGCGCACAAATAGAAGTTTGAAAATAATACAAAGCAAAATAACACGGGGTGACCGGTCCAGTCGGGGGTCGGACGATCGGCGGGGTCCAGGGTCCGACCGGTCGCCCACCCCTGGGGCGGCCGCCCCTCCCCATTACTGATGCGTTCGTAATGTTCCCTGTGTAATTTGTCGCTTTACAGGTCGACCGGTCGACGACTCTGGATTTTTTTCTCAAATGTCTCGTTTCTGTTTCAAAACCAATCTTTCAGACACGGGTTGTCCGGTTGAACACGAGACAAAAGTGTTGTCCAATATTTTATCGAAAATAACCTTCAAGAAATACTCCAAAAAATAGTAAAAATATTTTAAACCGATCAGGAGTATTAGGACAACATTTTAACATTGTTTTGATGTAAAAGCATATTAACACAAAATCATTGAAAGTGTTGTCCAATTTTTGTCTAAAATAAATTCGAAGAAATACTCCGGAAAATTAGTAAAAACAATTTAAATCATTTAGGAGTATTTGGACAACATTCAAAACATTGTTTTGGTATAAAAACAAAATCATCAAAATCATGATAAAACCATTTATCAAACAAGTGCAACAGTAACTCTCAACCTATCTCTATTTTCCGTCTCTGCTCCCAAAAATTTTCCGGTGATTCCGACTTTTTCCGGCGTCTTGACTTTATTGTGACCGCCGCTGTCTTTGCTCGGACACTTCCCTCTGCGTCGCGCTGAGTATCGTGGTCATATTCCACTTGGGAACGACTTTTAATCCTCTTTCGACCGCTTCTGACATCGACCGCTTGTCTACTTTTTCTCTTTCCGGCGTCCATTGTGAAATATATTTCCCGGAAAGTTCGATTTTTGTTATCTTGTTCTTCAAATCTAGGGTTTTCTAGGATTTTTTGTTACATTTGTATTTTTTTTTGTATTTTTTTTTCTTCAGACAATGGATTGTGGTATGCTTGAAGTTTTCATTTTTGGTAAGCATTTTTTATTTTTATAGTTTAGGGTTGTTGGTTTTGGGTGAAAGACCTCTGTATTTTTCCCAAAAATAATGTTAAGCAATTTTGATATTTTTTGTTGGTTTCATGGGTTATAGGTCGTTTTGAAAGCATGATACTGTTATTTTAAGTTTATTTTTGATGTTTATCAGTTGGTTAGGTTTGATTTTGGATGTTGTTTGCATTTTTCGACTTCTGTTAGTTATATTCCTTTAATTTCCTGGTGTATGTATGCACTTAATGCCTTTCGACCATGTTTTCGACTATCCTACGACCATTTTGTCGACCATTGCATGTTTTTCGACTGCGTATTCGACCAACGTTCGACTACTATTTCGACCTAATATGTTGTTTTGGTGTAAAACAGGGATAAAATAGCACTCGTTCCAGATGATAAAGATCGATTTAAAGGGAAGCTCTCCTGTAGGTCTTGTTTCAAAATTAAAATCATCCCGACTCACTTTGGCGACTATCCATGTTGATATATTTAAATGTGAGAGATGTGTAAATTGTAATGATACAAATGACGTGGGATTCGCAAGTTTTGATCTAAGTGTAATAATTATGTATTGGTTTTAGGATTTGAGTGTAATTACTATGTATTGGTTTTCTAAATTTCTTAAAACTTATAGGAGTAAAAATTAGATAAAATAACATGATTTTAGAAAATAGCCGAAGACATCTACTTATTATGGTACTTGTTTGAGTATTGTGTGTTTGATAAAAATGCCACTCCAAATAGTAAAAAAAATAAATAAATAAAAATTGTACATTATTTCATTTTGGTAATAATATAGAATAAAAATATGAATGCTTCTATGACCGATCGACATGATCATGGTCCTCATGGAAATGTCAAGGCTTAATAATAAAGAATATGAATGCTTGTTTGCCACCCTCTTATGGATTCTCTGGTATTCGAGAAACGTGTTGATTTTTCAAGGAAAAGTGTTATCCCACAAGAATGCTTCTCCAAGGCTTTGTAGACTCTCCATACATATCAAAAGGCTAAGGAGTCACGTCCCTGCTTAACCCAACGTCTGTCACCTAATAGATGGACAAGACCTCCACTTAATGTGTTTAAGATCAACTCGGACGCATCAATTTTACACGGCAAAGGAACGGGGATCGGTGTCGCGATTAGAGACCATATGGGGAACATTGTGCAATCCCTCTCTAAGCGCTTAAATCCCGAGTTTGGCATCGAAATTGCGGAAGCTGTTGCATGTCGTGAAGGAATTTACTTGCTCGTAATCTAAACATGAGTCATTTGAAGTGGAAGTGGACTGCCTCCAGCTAGCCCAGGGGCCTAACAATAAAGAAACAAATCGATCATACTTGGGAAGTATCATTGAGGATATATGGACTTCAGTTCTATCTCTTTTACCCATATTTCTAAGAATAACTAATGAGTTAGCACATAATCTAGCTAGATATGCACTCTTTTACCCACTAAAACACCAACGGCGATTAGTTAAATCCAACTCCCATGCATCATCCCAAAGAATTAATATTCTGAAATCAGAAACCTACAAAGGCAAGGACCACACATTCGACTACAAACGACCATACAAACGACTGTCAACCTTACACCAACTATAACTATCGACCGCACACCGACCAACAAATCGACTACATAGCAGACAACAGACCCACAAACTACAACACAGAGCATATTTTGCCAAAATCGAACTAATTCTACAATTTAATCACATTTTCAGCTTCCACACGATTACATTTGCTAAAATTCAAATAAATACATGTTATCCACTACATAACATGAACTACATTGAGTATTTACACTTGTTTACAAATGAAAAATAACCAAAATAACAACAAACATTTGTCGAAAAATAATACTAACCTCTTTCCATATTTTTGACCTAATGTAGTGAAAAATTGGAACCCAAGCACCTCTGCTCGAAACAAATCAGTTGCAAGTGACCTTTGCTCCAAAAAAATCGTGAAAAAAAAATCAGAAAAATGCACTGCTTTCGGTCCAATAAAAGCTTTGCTCGAACATTGTAGTCAAAAATGACGGACACGTGAACAATGTCATCCATCGTCGCTGGAAAATGCTTAAATTTCAGAGAAAATGGGAGCTCAATCGTGAAATGGAGTTGAGAAATGAAGAACTAGGTCAACTGGGTTTCTTTAGAAGTGAAGAAGAACCTTTGGGAAAAAATTAAAACTTTGAGCTAAAGGATATCTTTGACATTTCACAGGGATTAGGGGGTAAAATTTAAAAGATTTAGGTTAAGTGGCATTTTTTAAAATTTTTTTTAAAAAAGTGGCATTTTTGCAAATTTCCCAATGAGAAACGTCCATTTTATGTTTATGATTCTGACATCTTTTTATGTTTTATCTCATTATTCACTTGATTTTATGTCCCTAAAACACTCCCACTCCTCTCCAAAATCTCACTAAAACCCTCACACGTCGCATCGCATGTGATCACCTTCACCATCAACAATGGAGTCGCTTATCTTGCAGCTCCACGACATCGCCGCCGTGAAATTCGGAAACTTCAAGCTGAAATCTGGCATCTCCTCCCCATGTACATCGACCTCCGCCTCGCCGTCTCTTATCCTTTCCTCCTCCGTGAAATCTCCAACACCCTTATCGCCGTCCTCCCTACCTCCGCCAAATACGATGTCGTCTGTGGCGTCCCTTACACCGCCTTCCCCATCGCCACCTGCATTTCTGTGTCATCTAATATTCCGATGGTCATGCGCCGCAAGGAGGTCAAGGACTACGGCACCGCGAAAGCCATTGAGGGGGCATTTGAGCAAAATCAAGTGTGTCTGATAATTGATGACCTCGTTACGAGCGGTGCCTCCGTGCTTGAGACGGCAGCGCGCTCCGCGCTGCCGGGCTGAAAGTCACCGACGCGGTTGTTATGATTGATAGGTGAATTATGAAACATGCTGCGTTTATTCTGCTTATTGTGACGTGTTAAGCGTTGTTATTACGCGGTTTGAGTGTCAATGTCACACGAGTACTTTTAAGATTTTAAATATGGTTGAGAGCTGAATTGTCATTTTTTTCTTGTGCTGCCCCAGGTGCTCAGGCCTGGGATGGAAAATGTCTCTTTATTTGCAATAAAACAATCCAGATATAGAGGCGTCTAATGTTTTGATTATGAAACAAGTTAAATACTTGCAGCAGTAGTTGAATCATGCTGTTTTAGAAGCTGCCATTTAATATCACTAAAGCAATATGGTAATAATGTTGGATTTTGTACTGCATCTTTATGCGCTTTCATCTCTTTTGTGGCTTTTAGATTATGTCACAAACTTTGAGCCAAATGATGCAATCTTTTGACAATATGGTACTTGTATCTATGAAATTGGTGTGCCTATGTTTATTATATGAGCTTAATCATAGAGGCATGCCACTTATTTCTTATACTGTACCATTGATACATATTTTCATGCATTAGAACATCTATCCATGTGGTTTCTGGGTGCGCATGGATGGGCGTTCATTTTGCTAAAGTATTTAACTTTATCATATATCTGTTTCAAAATGAATGCGCGTTCGTTTTGCTAAAGAATTTAGTTTGATCATATATCTGTTGTACATGAATGTGCATTCATTTTGCTTAAGTATTCAGCTTGATCATATATATGTTTGTACATTAACATGTGTGTGTAATCATACTATAACCAAGTGTTCTGTTTCTTTTTTGTATACATAACCTTTGTGTTTAATAATTTTCTTGTGAGTTCTTGTTTCTTACTATTATTTGAGACAGGGAACAGGGAGGAAGGGAGAATCTAGCGGAAAATGGGATCACATTGCACTCAATGGTGAAGCTGAGCGAAATGGTAAGGATATTGAAGGAGAAGGGGAGAGTTTCAGAGGAGTCAGAGAAGATGGTCATGAAATTCTTGGAGGAGAATCAAAAGCTGCCAGTACGAGTGGAAGCAGCAGCTGAGAAAAAGGTCAGAATTAGACTTCCATATGAAGAGAGGTCAAAGATGGCAAAGAACCTGACGGGAAAGAAATTGTTTGAGATAATGGTGCAAAAGGAGACTAATTTGTGCTTGGCTGCTGATGTTGCCACTGCTGCTGAGTTGCTAGACATTGCAGACAAGGTGAGGGAGAAGAAAACATATACTTATTTTTTCTTTTTCCTTTTTTATTTGTTTATTTTATAATATCTCTATTTCACGATGCAACTCTCCCACACATACATGCATGTATCTGGGGCAGCCATAAATACGAGTGTAATATGAATAGGAAGGCGTGTTATGTGTACTACAATCTGCTATGTTCTCAATTTAAAACTTCCTTTGCATTTGTACATCTTTGCAAACAATGAATTAAGAAGTTGTCCAGGAGCTGGAAGCCCGCTTACAGCGCACTAGTAATTTCTTCACTTTCTTATAGAAGATCATGAGGCCTTGCATAAAGATTAGTGGATGTTATTAGTTAATTATCCTCTTTATATCTCAATATATAATCCCGTGCGACCCAACATATTTGTACTTTTTGCTACTTAATATATTTTTAGGGCGGAGTAACTTTACTAGGCATCTGGATTTTCATGCCTAATATCTTGCTGACCTTTTCTTTATGCATTTCTGCAGGTTGGACCCGAGATCTGCATGTTAAAAACCCATGTGGATATATTGCCGGATTTCACCCCCGATTTCGGATCTAAGCTTCGCTCGGTATCTCCTTATTCTCTGAGCTTCTTTACCTCCTTACGGCTTAGAGTCCTAATGTACTCCTATCTCATTTTGAGGCAAATAAGTCCACGTGGGGCATATATTTTTCTTTGTAGTTCAGGTAATAATGTGATGGAATAATTTTATTATATTATTATGAGTTCATGATAATCCTGCCTGGATGTGGATTTTTACACCCTTGTTTTAACTCTCGTAAGTTCCAATTAACCTGCCAAAAAGGGGAAAAGCAAGAAAATAAGTTGATGGCAACACATGTTGTCACTACCTTTTATAGGAGTTTTACGTGTATATCATACGGTGTTCTTAAAGGCTAAACCTGGTAAAAGTTTCTCTTGCTCCTTACTTCCACATCAAGTGGAAACTTTTTGGGAATTGGATAAAGATCCCATATTCATAGTGTATTTTTAATTAAACCAAAAAATATAGTTTTCATGTTCTCTCCCTCTTAGACAAATTTTGCTTGACATAGAATTCATGAATTCACATGTTTCACTCTATTCCTCTATTTCTAGATTCTAGTAATCATTTAATGAAATTCTTCGACATGTAAGAGGAGGTTTATGCAAGTCATCAGGAGTATCTCTTGAGGAGAATACCTTATGTGATAAATTACCTTCTAGAAAAATTGCTTTTCATATTTTATGGGCCACCAACTCTGGTTCTTACAGATATTTATTGATACTGGAAGTTATCGTTAACTTCATCCCTGATAAGCATGCCTTACCTAGACAATACTTCTGCCTTTTTTGCATGAAGATTGAAATAATGTGTTTTTCCTAGTAAATAAAATTTGTGAAGTGGCAAAAAGTAAATTTTGTGCCTTATTGTGTCTTGTTTTGCATATACTTTACAGATTGCAGAGAAACATAATTTCTTAGTTTTCGAAGATCGCAAGTTTGCCGATATTGGTAACACAGTCACGATGCAGTATGAAGGGTGAGATGTTTTTCTTACTTTGTATTTGGTATCGAGATTCTTCTGCTGCTTTCCATGAGTTCTCATTTGTTTTATGCAGAGGCATCTTCCATATATTGGACTGGGCAGATATAGTTAACGCTCATATAATTTCAGGTCCAGGAATCGTGGATGGGCTAAAATTGAAGGTGTAGATTTGTTATGCTTTTTGTCCCAGTCCGGGCTATGCGATGTTATTGAAATATTCCATCTCTTAATTTAACTTTTATGCTGTGAATTGTGATAGGGTTTATCACGTGGCAGAGGTTTGTTGCTGCTTGCTGAAATGAGTTCATCTGGTAACCTTGCTAAGGGTGACTACACAGCTGCAGCTGTGAAAATTGCCGAAGATCATTCAGATTTTGTCATTGGCTTCATATCTGTGAATCCTGCTTCATGGCCTGGTGGATCAGGAAATCCATCCCATATTCATGCAACCCCTGGTGTTCAAATGGTAAAAGGTGGAGATGCATTGGGCCAACAATATAACACTCCAAATTCTGTAAGTTGCATTTGCATTATCAAGTATTGCTCTTTTCTTTTATCGTAAGCTAAATAAGAAGTAGTTTAAAAATGTGCCAGGTTTCATTTTGAGACTCTAATACTAAGTGCTTATTGGTGATAATACCAAAAAAAGTTAATATATATTGTGGGCATTACGCGATTGAATTTCTTGAATTTGTGATGGAGATGGTCTAAAAAGCCAACCAACAGTTCCTAACTGACATAATAGCATCATAACAGTTTATCTGCATGTGAAATGGATGATGTCCATATTTAATTTTAGCAACTTCATCTCCAGGAAAACAAAGATTTGAAAGTAGTTAAAGGTATCCTCACGTTTCATCTTGTTGCACCAGAAGACAGGGCTTTTATTGCTGGACCTGCTGGTATGAAAATAATTAAATTTTCACTTTGGTTCTAGATGTAAAGCTGCAACCATTTTACAGACAACTTGTAATTGTGGGAAATAGGTCATAGCTATGCATGCAATTGCATTGGCATAAAAGAAATTTGAAAGTATAGAATTTATTTGATTAAACTTTCCTGATAATATTTCCTGTTATTTTTACCTGAGATTCTGTGCTTGACAGAAATGTTTTGAGTTAAAAAGATGATTCTTTTTTCTCTCAGGACATAATTATCTGGAAAGAGGATCGGCTAAGTGTCTAGAAAGTTGATTAAGTACCTTGGGTTTCTTGAATTGTTACTTGGTCTTACTGGAATGTATGGTTTCAGGTCATTTCAGACAGAGGCAGTGACATCATTATAGTTGGCCGTGGGATTATAAAGGCAGCAGACCCCGCACAGGCAGCTCGGGAATATCGGCGTCAAGGATGGGATGCATATTTGGTCAGTTGCCAATGAAACTTCCTGTTTGCTTGCCAATCCGTATAAATTCTCCACCAGGTACTGAGGGTAGAGTTTCATGATATGGCGAACATTACTTTCGTTCTGATTTGGAACTTTGTTGAGCTTGATGGTTGACCGCAATTGAACTAGAGATGGCAATGAGTCCGGTAAAATTGGACCACGGGGCGAGTTTTAATAGTGTAAATGAGTCTGGATTTGGGTTTTGTTTTTCAGACCGAACGTGACGTATACTTGATCCATCAAACTTCTTTTATTATTCAAAAATTCATTATATATTTCATTTAGCGTTAGACGGGTCTACACATCGGATTTTGTTTGATTCTGGCCCTAAAAATAGTGGGTTGGGTCTCAAGTTCCATCAGACTCGACCCATTGCTACCCTACATGCACCATATGATTCGGAAAAATAAGAGTATGTTTGGTTGGCTTCCCCAGAAGCCAATATTCTCATTTCCTTCTCTCAATCACTAATCAAACATTACGTTACGTTACGCTTCCAGATGCATTTCTATACTAATACCCGCATTTTCCAATACATCACACCAAACTTCCCTTTCCCCAAATCACTCCCAAAAACTTCCCTTTAGTCACCCTAGTCACTAAACACACATACCCTAAGTGATCCCCTGATCGATTAGCACTGCTGGGCAAAAGCAAGACGCAATGTTAATGACAAGATCTTCAACATTACATTTCATATTGTTGGGGTGCCACATATTACAATATCTCATTTCAAGAAATAATACAGTGAATTTTTCTCTAAAATCATCAACTCCTTTCAAGCTTGGGAAACACATGAGAGTCGCCAGGCTCTCATTCGACACGGCTTTGTTTGATCAAGAGCAAGACAGCAACTACAACAGGAGCAGAAATAATAAGCAAGGCAAGTATTAGGTTTGGCTGTGTGATTCCTGGAAATATAATGCTTCCATATTTTATTGCTGCTGCACCTGCAACTGAACCAGCCCCTAATTTCACCAAGTAGTTCAAGTCCTCCTGTCCAAAAAAACATGAAAATAGCATATTTTTTCTTTTCTTTTCAATAACTAATGTGTATACAAAAAATGGGGAAAAACTCAGTGAGATAGAAACCATACAAGGCCTTACAGACTAATGACAATAATAATAGATAACACTACAAATGCTTATGAAAAAATTTAGAAAAAAAGAAACAGTATCTACCAATGTCAATAGTAACATTTGAATTGACCTCATTTAAATACTGTAAAAAAATCAAATCATTTAATATTTTAGTAACTCTTAACACCAATATGAGAAGGCTACTTATATCATCGTATGAATTATTTAAAAATCATAAACCAGACTATCAACAGTTTACATTTAAAAACACAAAATTATAAATAGAACTCAAGAAAAAAATCTTAATTTTACCATTTGGACACTTGACTGACCTGAGAAACAAATGGTGCCTTGTCATTAGCAGCATCGGCTCCTTGTCTTTGGGGCTTGGAAGAAGCTAGGACCAAAGATATTCTCCTGGACGACGTCGTTGTTGTCGAGTGAATACAAAGTCCAGTTTTAAGCACAAACGAATTATGTAGCTGGAGAGCTGAAATTGAAGGGCAAGATCTTGGAATGTGAGTGGCCAATGGTGTGGCTGCCATTGATTTATCTTGAAGCTTGTTAAACTGGATTTTCAGTTGAAGAAGAGAAGAAAGATGAAGTGGATTTTGAGCTTGACAATGGGTTGCTTGTACTCAAGGCCCAAAGGGCTGATTATTGGAGGAAATTGGTCTGGGGTTTCATTTTGGGCCGTTGTCTGTTTTCTTAGAGGGATTTCTTGATAGATAAAACAGGCAAAAGTGCAAAATTGGTCATGTTATGGGTTTGTAACAAATAATCCTATTTGAATTTGGGGATAAGGATACAATTGTCCAATGGAAAAAATACTTTTACGTTCTCGGGCTTTTTCTCGAATATTTTTAGAGGAAATACCACAAAATACCCTGATTTTTAAAAAAAAGACAAAAATACCACCCTATCACTAATCTACCCCATCAGGTCCTAAACTTCCCAAATATACCCACCCCTTTACTTTTCTATTTTCTCTCTTCTTTCTCATTATTCACAACCATTCACAGCTATATATATAAATCCCCTTCGCTTAATCTTCACACTTTCGGCCTTCTCAACCAACACACACACACACACACACCATTTTCAAACATTTACAATTTTCTGCAATTTTGTTTTCATTTTTTCGTAAATTAATTGATTAAACAATTTGATTCTCGGAGAGAATTTGGGTTGGTTGTGGCCGAAACGATGCGGGTAAGTTTGTAATCTCGCTCTCTCCGAGCTTTAACAGCTATTCCAACCCTAAACTCGCCGAAATCGCAGCGCGAGTCGTTGAGGAATTCGGTTTTGAGGAGTTTTACGACGAGTTTTACTTCGAGAGGGAAGAAAACACAGCCGCCGGACGAATCGAAGAAGAAGAAGAGATGCCGGTGAGGACGAAGAATTTGAGTTCGCTTTCGTGACGACGAGAGATTCGGAATTACCTTCCCCGATTTTGGCTTATGAAATCTTTCAAAGCGGTCAGATCCGACCTGTTTACCCTATTTTTAACATGCAACTGTTTGATGAAATGTCGAGCGAAGACTCAGAAGTTAAACCCAATTTTCTGTGTTCTTTTATTATTTTGTGATTTGAAGTTTTTCGTTTGTTTCGATGTTGTTTCGAAGTTGTTTCTTTTATGTTTCTGTATTTCCATTTATTTGTTCTTCTTTATTGTTTTTGATTTGTTGTGTTATGTATCTGACTGTGTATCTTTTTTTATTTCTTTTTGTAGTGAATGTGGGATTTTTTGTTGCTTGTTATGCAGAGCACTTTATTGGTGGGAAAGACTATGGACGTCGAAAGCATTTGAGATAGAGAATGAACAAGCAAGAAAATCATCGCTTCACAATCATGCTAAGTTGAAGCTGCAAAATGGTGATGACGATGACAACACATTGAGTTTCTACTTCCACTTCCTAATGATTTTAGAGAATTGTTGTTATGTAAATCTTAATGATGATGTAATTAGTTGAAACATGTAAGAAACATAAATGAAACATGTAAGAAACAATTGTGAAACAGGGGATCATGTGATAAAAGTTTGTAGTAAATTGCTTTTAAATTTAGAGAAATAGTGTAGTTTCTCCCCATATACTCTTCAACTTTTTTTTTGTCATCCTTGTAAATGTTGATATTTGCTTCATTTCGATGTATGCATGTCTAATCTTGAACTAAAGATCTCATGTACTCTAGCAAATTTGTTACTAGTAAGTCTTTCCCAGCTACAGTTGATGCATTCAATAATTCTACGATGTTGGAAGTCAATACAAAGTATTTTTTGGTGTGACAGTGGAGTCGTGTCCATTTCTCGTAGCCGATGATGGACAAGTAAGCTCAAATTTTCTGAATTGAATTTGTTGTTCCAATATTTCGTTTAGGGTGCTAAATGTGCAGTCCATTGGAATCAGTATTCTTGTTATTTCAAAGTTGGTATACTCTCTATTTTTCCCCATTGTCCATTGTGGCATACAACAACTGAGATTTTCACCATGCAACTGTGGAATATAATGAAAAATTGGCTAAGTGAAATATATAAGAAACATAAATGAAACAGGTATGAAACAACAAAGAAACAACAAACATGTTTGAAACAACAAAGAAACAAAAAAGAAACCAACGCAAAAAAATCAGCGGAAAATGAGTATTTTTGTCAAAAATCAGCGGAAAATGGGTATTTTTGTCCAAATTCAGCGGAAAATGGTATTTTTGTCCAAAATCAGCGGAAAATGGACATTGTGCAGGGATTGGGTATGGAAAATGGGGTATTTATGTCCTTTCCCCTTATTTTTATGCTCTCGCATTTTTTTACACTCTATTACGCTCATGTATTTTCTGCAGACTTTTTGACGTCGTTTCAAGGAGGAGTGACAATTTCGGATCCGACACGAACCTACATAAAATTAATGGTTATAGATCCAGATTTCATGGGTTCGAATCGAAATCGGTTTGAACCTGAATAACCCGCCAATTAAACAGGTCGGTTCGAGTCAACCTGCTATGACCCATTTAATCGTCTAACCCGTTTGTGAATTTAAAAGAAAACTAAATAAATAATTAATTGTAAGAAAAAATAAAAAACAAGGCATGTCCTTAAACCTTAAATACTAAAACTCATGTTATTATTTAGCATGTCTTTTTGTATGTTGTCCTCAAAATATGATTATTATGTTATGTTATTTATGCAATTATATGATTTCTTTTTATATATTGTGAATTGTGATATTTTTATTGATAGAATATTGTATTAGCGTGATTGGTTTTAGAAAATTAAATTTATTCAATTGAAACTATTAAATGTGCATATAAATGATTTCATTAGATGAGTTAAAAAGAAGGGTAGGGTTATCTGTAAAATAAACAGGTTAGGTCCGAGTTCAAGATTCTGACATGAATAATTGAATGGTCGGGTACCGATTAGCTGATTTTTGACCCGCGAACCCGGACCCATGAACACGTGCCCAACTCAAATTGGCACCCCCAGTTTCAAGGTTGTTTAGAACATATTTTATCTAATTAAATTCCAGTGAAATACAATTTATGCTACCATTATATAATCAATTTAACACTCAAAATCCTATAAATAACCAAGAAATATACACATAAACAACCGCATGTGCCTCGTTCTTCTTTCCGATTTCAGCATATGTGGATACGTCACCATACTTTTTTGCAGGTTGTCAAGGAAGCATGGGGGCATCCCAGTTGTTTGTTTCGAATGAGGAGCTTGCAAAGACAAGTTGAATAGGGTCAGCGGAGACTCAAGATTTGGAATCACCGGACATTTGGTAATGTTTTTGATCGGGTTAGGATGGCCGATGAGGCGGTTTGATGGCTGTTTGTATATGATAGTGATCCGTCTCCGACTCATTGGGCTGAGCTACATCGTCGTGTGGCTGAGTACGAGCTACGTTTGAAAATGGAAGAGGATTTTTGGCGCCAAAAAGCTGCAGTTAAGTGGGCAGTCGAGGGGGAGCGCAACACTAAGTTTTTCCACGGATTTGTTAAGCAGAAGCGGTGTCGCGCTAGGATTCACTCGATTGACGATGATGGAGTGGTGATCACACAGGATTCTGAGATTCGAAGTCGGCGATTCGATTCTTTGATCTTATTGACTTCTGACTTGGAGTATCTGACTCCCCCTGTAGATGAGTTCTTTCCCCGGCTTCCTGATTCCGTTGATCTTGATGGACTTTGTGTTATGCCGACGGCTCAGGAGGTTCGCGATGCGGTGTTTGGGATTGATCCGTCTAGCGTTTCGGGGCCTGATGGATTCTCATCTTTGTTCTTTCAAAGACTTTGTTGGGATTTCGTCGGATCGGATGTTGAGGATGCGGTGGTTGACTTTTTTCTCGGGTAATCTCATGCCGTCCACGTTCACGGCTACATCTATAGTTCTCATTCGAAGGTTCCTCACCCTCGAGAAGTGGGTGAGTTTGGCCGATTAGCTTTGTGCAATGTGACGAATAAGATTATCTCTAAGATTATGAATGCGCGGTTGGTCTCGATTCTGCCTTTGATTGTGTCGCCGAATCAGAGTGGTTTCACACCCGGTCGTGTCATCTCGGATAACATATTACTCGCGCAGGAGCTTATCCATGATATCAGCCTAGCCACGGAGATTCCTAATGTGGTGATGAAGCTGGATATGGCTAAAGCTTATGATAGGGTGCAGTGGGATTTCTTGTATACAACTATGATTCACATGGGGCTTCCCTGCCCGTGGATTGATATGGTTAGCAAATGTATTGAGCAACTCGGCTTCTCTCGTTCTAGTTAATGGTATCCCTTTCGGATATTTTCCTTCGACTCGGGGGCTGCGGGGGGGGGATCTCTATCTCCGCCTTGTTTGTTTTGGCGGCGGAGTATTTATCCGGGATTGGATTCCATTATTAGACGACACGGGATATGATTTATCGGACGCGACGGGGTTTTCCGGTGACTCATTTGGCCTATCTTGATGATGTTGTTATCTTCACTAGGCGTCGACGATGGCCTCGTCACGTTGAGGCACTTTCGGAGCACTATTCTCGCTCTTACGGCGGTGGTCGGTGTCCGAGAAGAGTAGATTCTTTCGGCCCCACGTTACATTGATTACCGGGAGCACATGGTTCATGGAAAGCGAGGCTTTGTTCGCGATGACTTGCCGATGACTTATTTGGGTGTCCCTTTGTTCAAAGGGCGAATGACGAAAAAGAGCTCTTTCCCCGGTGATTGAGAGGATGTTGGATAGAGTTGTTGGGTGGTCGATCGACATCTCTCCTTTGGTGGTAGGCTCGCTCTTATTCGGAGCACGCTAATGGCCACCCCGCATTGCATATTCTTGGTCATGCGCAGCCGCCAAAGACAGATTCTGCAGCGATTGGAGCAGATCATGGCTAGATTCTTACGGGGATCCTATGCGGGATAGAAGACTCATTGGATCGATTGGGATATTATCGCCATCCTATTTATGAGGGTGGGTGGGGTTGCGCCGACTTTCGATATTGTTGACGCCTTGATTACAAGTTGTGGTGGAGGTTACGCGAGGGCCACTCGTTGTGGGCTCAATTCTTGATCGCAAATCTTTATTCAATGGGCTTCGGTCTCCTGTAGAGCCTCTATAACACATAATCATAATCATCGGTGGAGGCGCTTGAGACGGATCGGTATTCGAGCCCAGGAGCGGATTTTTGGTCTATTGGCGTGGTAGCCGTGTCGGTTTGCCGGGATGATACTTGGTTTGTGCATCGCCGCTTGCGGATCATTGTTTGGATCGGCCGTTGGGTCATATGACGGTTGATTGGTTCATTCGCGATGGTATGTGGGATAGAGATAGATTGTATCAGTCTTGGTCTCCGGATGTGGGCTTCGAGAGTCTCATTGAGGATATATCCAGGGTTCCGATTCTCTTTGGGTCCGAGGATATCATGCGGTGGATGTTTACCTCTCATGGTGGGTTCTCTATGTCTTCCGCTTGGGATTCTCTCCAGGGTAGAAATGCTCTTAACCTTCATGTATGGTGCCATTTGGAACGATGCTCTTATTCCTACTATCTCTATATTCCTTTGGCGCCTCCTTCGTAATCGTCTTCTGTGGATATCAAACTTCGGCACGTGGGCACTTCCTTGCCTCACGTTGATGTTGTTGCTTGAATAATCCACATTCATCTCCTCAGTCGAATCTATCCCTCACCTCTTTTTGATGAATGATATTGTTCGGATCCGTGTGGAATCACTTACTTCCTTGGTTTGACACTACACTTCCACACACCACCGATATGATATTGTTCCTTTCATTTTGGAGGAATCGCACACACGGATCACACACGAGGTACTTGAGTTTCTTGGTTCCCTGCTTGATTTTATGGTTTGTCCGGACGGAAAGGAATAGTGTCAAGCATCGACACCTTCCTTTCTTGGCATCTCACATTATTTGGCAAGTGGAGCGGTATCTACGGATTCTTGTTTTGGTCGGCGTCGAACCCATCAGATTAGTCCGGATGCTTCCCTCTTGTTGGCTTTTTTGCGGGAGTGCTCCACCACGGGTTCCACGCAGCCGAGGATTGTGATTTGGCGAGCCCCTCGGTCTCCTCGATCAAGCCGAACACGGATGGTTCGTTTGATTGGGGACACTTTGATTCTTTGGCGGAGGGGATTGATTCGAGATCATTGGGCGCAGACTTATGTTGGCTTTTCATTGTTCTCTCCAGGCGGTGTCTAGCTTTCATGCCGAGCTTCTAGCGCTGGAGATGGGGCTGCATGCATGCCCGTCTTTTTTTTCTCTTGATTTGGATCGAGTTGGACGCACGCGGCGGTGGTCACCACGATCACTTCCGGTGGCTTGGCTCTTGGCGAGGTTCAAGACACCCGATTCACATTCGGAACATCTTTGAGGACCTTTATATTCGATTTCCCACATACACAAGAGGGAATCGACCGCAGATCACCTTGCGAGTTGGGGGCTGCGCCTTGGCGATCACATTGTTGATGAGGGCACGGCTTCTCACCACCTCCTAGCGCTCATTCGGATGGACCAGCTGGGATATCCGAGCTTTAGATTTTCATAGATCATTGGTTCTCATTTTATTTTTAGATATCTCATTATGATAGTCTTTCTAGATATCGTAGTGATAGGTTATTTGTTCTTTGATTTTCTCCCGCCTTGACGGGCATGACATTGTATGACATTTTGATTTTTTGATATACAGGTAGGGGATCACGCCTCAATCCCCCACCCTCCGGGGTGTTATTTTGCCAAAAAAAAAAAAAACTGAAACAACCAAAAACAACATTGAAAAATATATAGAGAAATAACTCAGAAACAACAAAACAATATATAAAACAACACATGAACAAAAAAAGCATAAAACAGGTAAATGCATTGAAATATAAAACACAATGTGGAAATAACCAAGAAACAATAGAACAACATTGAAATCAATATAGGAACAATCCGCAAACAACATGAACAATATGTTAAACAACACAGGAACAAAAGAGCGTGGAAACAGGTAAAAGTTGCATTTAAACATCGAAAATAACATAGAAATGACCATAAACAATAGAACAATATTGAAAACAATATAAAAACAACAAAAATAATATAGAAAACAACACATGAACAAAAATAACTTAAAAATAGGTAAATACTACATTGAAACATCGGAATAATATAGAAAACAACACAAACAAAAAATAGCGAAAAAATAGATAAAAATGTAAAAACTTGGAAAAGAAATATAAAAAAAAAAGACAGAAGTGTAAAAGTATCAAGAAGAAAAGAGCCTATTTCCTCAAAAAAAAAAAAAAAAAAAGAAAAGAGCCTAAACAATGTATTTTCTATACTATCTATAAAAGTGTGAATCACTTAAAGGTTTCTTGAAACTTTTGATATACCTATTATAACCCTGATGACTAGGTATTAAATAGTGTGAGAAGGGTATAATTGAACTTATCTTTAATAAAATAATTTAAATATAATTTCAAGTGTCCATTCATATACCAAATTCTTTTCAAATACTAAAAGTCTATTTTTTTGTCATAACTTTTTGAGTAGTAAGATTTTTTAAACAAAATTAAATTCATATTATAATAGGATTTTATAGCTTTCCATACATATCTCATAAGCATATATATGAAATTTATATGACAATATTATAGCCTTCAAAGATTAATACAATACATAATGTATAATAATTTATAATACTTTATGAACAAATGATATATCTCTGTTGTGTTTTTAGAGAAAACAATAAGATAAAATTGAAGTAGAAATAAAAATTAAAAACAAAAAAAAGTTAACTCCAAATGCTTTGATTGTAAATAATAGTAATTTTTTAATTTAAGCAAACTAAAAATCATAACATAAGATACTTTGGTATCTAAGTTTTGTATTAATATTTATCTATTATTTAGTTACAATGGATGTATCCTTTGACCTTTTACGTCCTAAATTAGATTCAGTCATCAATTTTATTATTTTTATAATATATTCTTTTAATTAAATAAATAATAATTATGACAATATAAATTCTAATTAATAACAAAAAATTAAAAGGTATATATATATATATTTATGTTATATAAATAATTTAAATTAAAATAAAATATATGAAAGCTATATTTTTACTTAATGTGACTAGAAAAAAATATATTTTTAATACAAAAGTTCAAGAAAAATAATAGAGATGAATACTTTATTTGTTAAAGTATTTTTTGGCATATTTTGTGTTAACTAGAAGAAACTCACTTTTAAACCCAAGTAGAATTATAAAATATTTATACATTTAGTTTCAAAGTTTGAATTTTTATCCATAACATATTATGATTTTTTATTATATATGTGTGTGGAATTATATTGTTATAGAAACTTAAATCTTTTTTATCAATAAGAGAAAATTTCAACCATTTTAAGTTTATAACAGAAAACAAAAAACAAAATCCTTTAAAGGTTTTGATGTTTAATAAAAAAATAGATGCAAATTAATTATTCTCCAAATCTTCACATACGGAATCAAACTTTTCCTTCACTTAATAATATGCATTTTTTAAATTAATTTTATTGATGGTAGTTATATAAATGATATAGAAAATAAAATATACTTATTTAATTTTTGTTGTATGTTCATGCATATTTTATTTTAATATGCCATATATATAGTAAGAAGTAGACAGTAAAATGAATAAGATTAAGATGAAAAAAGAGAATCTGAAATTTTTTTGTTGCAACACAAAAATATAACCTTTTAAACTTAATTTCTATAACTATGTGTGAATCTCACTTTTACAAAACTTTCTAAAACTAACATTTTAAGTTTTAGGTTTTAATTTAAATAGAATGTATTATGATTTCAATCTCTCAATTATTCTCTTGCTTACATGAAGATATATTGTTAGAAGTCTTAAATCTATGTTATTGATATATAAAATTAATTTAACAAAATAAAAAATATATATAAACTAAAATAAAGTATAAAAATAGATAGTTGAAAATAGTATATATGCTATTGTAAAACATTTAGAAGACAAACTGGAAAAATATTTTAAAAACTCAATATCGCTGAAAACATACACCCTTAAAGATCTATAAATTAAAATATCATCATGACATTAATATTAAAACTTAGGACCCAAAATAATTTGATTATATAAAATTATGTAAAAGGATGAAACAAGAGCTAAAATTGGATTGAGTCTAAAAGATCATATATAGACGAAAAGAAAAACTTAGTAACTCATTTAATACGAAAGAATTCAACATTTTGTGAGAAAGTAATGCATTACTCAAATTATATATTTTCCAAATACTAATATGACATTAATGGGAAATTAAATAAACACAACAACTTAAAGTGAAAGCTAATATAAAAAATATTGAAAAAATTAATGGTTATATGTGAAATTAATGAGATGAGAATTCAAAATTAATTTTTAGGGTTTCATTTCTATTTGAACGAAAATTCATTGAAAATTAAAATAAAGATTAAATTGTTATATACCTTTTGTTCAATACAAAGCATTAACCTTTGAAAATGTATTGGTGATTTTATTTTATAATAAATAATAATATTTAGAAATGTATATTTATTAAATTTGAAATGTTATAGTCTCTTCAATAGCATAACAATTAGATTAATTTTAGTATATTAAAAATAATTATTATCTTATAACAATATGGTTCACATGGAAAATTTACACCTATGTAAATGTTCTTATAAACTGAAAGAGCAAAATCCAATTACGATTGCAATATCTAATAATATATAATATCTTTCTAAAATTTTTATATATGTATAATTTTTAAGTCATTTTAATAAATAACTTCAAATTTTCAAAAATCTCAAAATATCATTTACAAAATATGTAATACTATAGTTTTAATTTTATACCTATATAATGATATTATTTGAGTTTTACATACTCCAAATTTAATGCTCGACCTGAATACTTCTAAATTTCTATTTTATTAAATATTATAAAAAACAAATGTTTTAAAAGTAATTTTCAAAGATAAAGGTTAATTAGTGGTATTGTATTTAATTATTGAAGAGTGCCTTCATATGAAAAGTGATAAATTATTATTTCTTTTTTAAGGCTAAAAACCAAAAATTTTAAAAGTAATTTTCAAACATAAAGGTTAGTTAGTGCTATTGTATTTAATTATTGAAGAGTGCTTTCATATGAAAAGTGATAACTTATTATTTCTTTTTTAAGACTACATTTGGTTTTATTATTTATTAAGTGAAGATATATTGTGTGCAATTGAATATATAGGTTTTCAAAACTTAGATCTCGGCTTATCACATTTTTATATTTGAAAAGTATTTTTTACATATACTTTATATTGTAAATTTGTTGTCATACATTTCTTTAATCAAATAAGCGGTCAAAGAATGGAAAAAGTAAGCATAAGAAGTTCAAAGATAAAATTAATATTTAAGTGAAATTTAAATTTAAAATAGAAATTACAAATAATATTTGGTGTTATGCTTAATTTTTGTAAAGAAGTTATTTAATTAAATTTTAATTCTTTTCATGAATGTGACAATTGATTTATCAATCTTTAAACATATATTGCTAAAAAAATTCTAAAATCAATTAAGAAAAAATATTAGCATTGATCGTACACTCATATAAGATTTTTTTTTGTATAAATTTAAAATTATATTGGATTCCATTCTTAAAATATTTTTTTGACCATTTATTATCGATCTATACTTGCAGGAAACAAATATTTGTTATACTTTGAAATATTCCAATTTAAATAATTTGAGTATTGAATGAATGTTCATTATTTGTAAAGCATTTTTTAATATTTTAATATTCATTAATAAAATTATTAAATAATGTAATTAATTTAGTGAAGTAATATGGATCACGTACGACGCACGTGTTTCTTACTAGTTTTTCGAAAAAGATGAGGAGTTGATCTGGAATTTTAAAATACAAATAGCTTGTGTCCCACTTTTTACTTTTAATGTCTCATTACAGGGCAGGCCTATTAGATTATATTAGACACTATTCCAAGAAAAATCATGTATGAGTACGCGCCGCAAGTGCGCGTCTCAAGAAAAGAACTGGAAAAGTATATTGGTATGTCCGACGATTCCCAACCACCAAAAAGAAAAAAATGGCATTTTCCCCAAATCTTCTAATTTATCAATGTTATCCACCTTTGACTCTTTTGTTAGGTCATCAAATAAAATAAATAATATATTAAAATTTCCTTCAAGAATTTATAATCCTAATTAAAAGATCAGGAATCTGCTTTCAAAAAAAAAAAAAGATCAGGAATCTAATCTGTTTTATTTGTAAGTATCCAATAATCCTGAAAGCGGTTCTAAAAAAACAAAAGAAAAAATAATCCTGAAAGCTCCATTGTTCAGTTGTATGAATTGATTGATGCTTGACAAGTTGACGTATATTTAATCCATGCAACTAATTCTGTTGAAGTGTTTCGTGATGTTACAATGATCGAATAAATCTCAATTCTCTCATCTCCAGCCGACATAACAGCCCAGATTTTTATCATGTAAGAATTGCTTTTACTTTTTTATTTCTACATTTATGTTGTTGTTGTTATCGTCTGATTCTGGAATATTTTTTCGACAAAATTCAATCTTGCATTCTTCATCGCTATTTTATTTGGAGCCAACGATTTTTCTGAATTTCCAATATGAGCATTTTTTAATAATGCAGAAAAGGAGGTGATAATATGGTTTCTTTAAGATCATAGGGCTGTTCCCTGATCTGGGGCCTTAATTTCTGCGGCTAAAAATGTCTATTCAACAAGGAAATGCAGAGACCAAGGACAGTCCAGGTACTTTTCTTCTATCTTTTGCCAAAGCATTTTGGGTATTGGAGATTTTTGGTTTTATACTTGTATATTATGATTGGGACTGATTAAATTATTAATGAGAGGCTTCAATAATTGTTTACCTAGTAAAAATTCATTGGATTGAAGGTGTGGGTTATGATTAATTTTAACAATAAATTACTTAGGTGGTTAGAAATTGTTCGTTACTTTGGTGCTTTTGTAAGATTGATTTTTTACATGATTATCAGCCTCACACTTTGATTTAGATTGTTTTTTTAATCTCACAAAGGGCAATGATTGAGACTAGTAAATGGCTCCTATTTGGATATATCAACCTTTTATTCTCTTTCATTTGCATTCCTTAGACTAAATGAGTGTTATTTTGAGTAACTCCTTTATTGTTTTTCCCTTAGCTTCGGATACCCGTTGACGCATTGATCATATCATATCATATCAATGAACATATGTTTTTTTTTTTTGGAACATTTAGTGGATTTACCAGTTTATAGTCAAAGTTTTCACAGAACTATGATATATATTGCCAAGATGAGTTTTTTATAATTACTATATGCATCAACTGAATCAGGTTCTTGTCTCTATGACCTCTTAAGAATGGAAGCCTCGTCAAAGTGGGGTCATGGCTCATGCGAATGGAAAGATTCTGCTTCCAGTAAGTAAAATTTTATTTTCTTGATTTCTGTCCCGCCATGTTGTTAATGGTTCTGTTGGATCCCTTATATTGAATTCGAAACTGCCTTTACGGCCGGACTATGCTTTTCGTACTTTCTTTTTCCTCTATACATCAAGAACTGAAATCTTGGACCAAGTATCTAATTATAATTTCTCCCTATTTTTTTCTTCTACTCTAAAATCCTTGCAATGATAACAATTAACAAAGGTTACATCTTCAAACGTGACGCTTTATATGCATTGCAGCAAATCTATCCATGTTTTCTTGATATTACTTCCATTACTATTCCAAATTCGAACTGGTTACATAAGCTTCCCACTTATTGTAATAGTTTATCCCGAGTAGATACATAAATATTCTGTCTTCATCTATATCAGGGCCGAGTATGTTCGTATATTTGTTGATATGTCTCGATTTTCTTTCGTGTCCCAAAGTTAATCTGTCAGAAGTCTACTGAAATCTTAGCATGCAACTTCGAATTTTACTTTTGCTTCCTATGAATTAGGTCCAAGAGGAAGGCTGGAAAGTTTGTTATCTGAAGCTGGCAATAGATTTTGTGCAGATTGTGGATCACCGGATCCAAAATGGGTGTAAGTCTAAGGCTTACCACTTTATTGAATTCCTTGATTTATGTAATATCTATGGTTTTTGAAGACTTAGTCGGAATCATATATGATCGAAAAGTTCCATTAAGTCGTATGTCAGTTTCTGTTAGTCTCTTAAGGTTCTTGGAGGATTTATGGATGGGATACCTCTCAGTTTCTATTTCGTCTGTAGTTGTACTGAACATTCTGCTAGTTATGGCAATTCAGTTCATATGCGCTACTGTATGAATTTAGACTTCTCAATGTTCTTTTTCTTATGAGTACTTTATCTGAGGTAGGGAGTGTTTGCTTCTGCTTATGCTTTTAGAAAGATTGATTTTTGTAGTAGAATTAAAAGTAGTTAAGAATAAGAAGTTGGTAGTGTTTGCAAATAAATTAGAAGTTGAGAATCAGAAGTTGGTAGTGTTTGCAAATAAATTAGAAGTTGAGCATATTTGGTGAAAAAAGTTGTAAAAGGTCTTATTTGTTTGTAAAAATCAAACCACAGGCAGAATAAAAAATCTAAAGCACCCATTTTCCTACTTTTAGATTCTGACTGAATGATGCAGAATCAGAAGCAGAACTTGACATTTGCAAATACTAAAAACTAACTTTTTTCCAGCCAAAATGCGAGAAACAATTTTTTTTAGTGATTGCAAACACTCCCGTAATCTTGTTACTGACCACAGTTTCCAGATTCGACTTACTGCTTTTTCTCTAATTATTGTTTAATAATGGTTCAATTGTTGGTGACCAGATCTTTGAGCATTGGAGCTTTCATTTGTATCAAATGCTCTGGAGTACATAGAAGCCTTGGAGTGCATATATCAAAGGTTTGATACTCATTAACTTTTTAATTTGAGTCGTTAAGTGTTATGTATGCTCATAGCTTTTCTCCTTTCTTTCATCGAGTTCAGCCAAAGCCAGGATATATATAGGAAGAGAACTACTCATCAATTTTTATTTTCAACATTTATTATCTGTCTTATGCATGCGATGTAGGTCTTATCGGTGAAGCTCTCGACGAATGGACCAACGACCAAGTGGATGCTTTAATTGAAATGGGCGGAAACACTGCTGTGAACTTGAAATACGAAGCTAACATTCCCGATAATTATAGAAAACCAAGACCAGATTCTTCTACAGAGGAGCGTACTGATTTTATAAGGTTGTACAAGGAAAAACACTTGTCTTAACATTTTTTTTATCAGTATATGTATTTTCTGAATCACAGACTGCCTTTTCGATGTTCAGGAGAAAATATGAGATGCACCAGTTTTTGAACTGCGATTTAACGCTGTCTTGCCCATTTCCATCTCCGTCGTCCTCCCAATGCAGTTCTTCGAGCTGTTATTCTGTATCGCCCCCCGAGAAGAAACACTATGAAAAACAAACGACGGGTCACCGCATACACGGTCTAGGGCATGCGTTTCGTAACAGCTGGAGAAGAGCAGAACACAGGACGACGAAAAAAAGTAACTCAATGGTAATAGTTGCTGCAAAAAATTATCTTTTATATGGGAAGAAAACACAACTATCACAAACGCTTCCGATGACACAAAAAAGGGCCAAATCTCATTGATAATCCTCGATTTTTATTTTGTGGGTCATTATCATCCCTCATCTATCAAATGAACCGTTTTCGTCCCTCATCTATACAATTCGTCTCACTAGTCCCTAGCCACTTTAATATTGTTACTTTTCATAGAATTTTGGATGAAATATTCCTCACTGAGAGCATTTCGGTAATATTCAATATTATACCCTAATTCATATAGGAAATGAAACTAATTAAAATGCTTGTGACATAGTTTCAACTAATTCGGTAAAACAATTAGAATGCACCTACTTTAGTTTAAAATACTGTAGGTTCTTTTACAATTGGATCGAGATATAAGCCTCCAAATATTCAGTGCGTTAATAGTTTTTGATATATGTATTTAATTTATCAAGTACTATCCTTCTAAATCTGGTTCAATACATTGAGTTTTAGCTAATTAACTTCTTTTCTTCGTTTTTTTTTACAAAAATCGTGTGGTGCATGGTGTTTGGGTGTTAACTTACTTGATTTTTGTGTGTGGCTTTGCTTTTTTAGTTGATTCTTACTAAAGTGCATTGGTCGCTGCAGTTGCTTCTACTGCAGCGACCAAGCTAACGAAACGACAATAGGAGACAAAAAGTGAAGATAAAGTCCAAATTGCGCTGATTAAATAACATGTGGATATTAAATGACTAGAAATTCCGTGAAAATTAATGGTTTGGGATTATAGTGAGACAAATTGTACAGGGGGGACTAGAACGATTCATTCGAGAAATGAGGGATCAAGATGAGATACAAAATAGAGATGAAGCTTTATCAATGAAATTTCGCCCAAAATAAAAGGAAAAATATTCTTTGAGAAAATCATTTTACACACTTTTGTGTGCATAAATGAAGTAATTTTGTTTATTGCAGCTCGTGGAATTAAAAATCTAACATTTTATCTTTATGCTAATTTTTGGCATTGATGCATGATTCTTACCGTTTTCAGTTATGTTGTATAGGCAGGTATGGTCGAATTTGTAGGATTGATTAAGGTTAATATAGTAAGAGGCACCAACTTAGCTATCCGAGATATGGTGACAAGTGACCCGTACGTCATCCTCTCATTGGGAAATCAAGTAAATTTCTTCTGTTCACTCATTTTATGATGTCTGTGTGCATGTTTATAGTGATATAAGCTTATGTACTGCTTCTTCAATGACTTTTCAATTTTTATTGCAGTCGATGAAAACACGAGTCATAAAGAATAACCTCAACCCAGTTTGGAATGAAAGTTTAATGTTGTCAATCCCAGAAAACATACCTCCTCTGAAGTTGGTAAGTTTCCTACTTCTGTTATGCATAAAAGTTCCGTTATGCTTATGCATAAAAGTTAATGACAAAGAAAGAGAGAATCGTTAAACTATAAATTAAATTTGAATGAAACTTAGACTCTTAAAAGATCGAATTGGTGACAAGACCTTATATGACTAGCAATAAGTATGCGTATGTGCATGTAAATGCCCAATCTTTTCACGCCTTGTTGGGAAATTCAACGTTGTCTGTGGGAAAAAAATTAAATAGAAAGTGAACCTTAATTAAATTCTAAACAGAAGTACTACTGATGTGGAGAATATTTATCACGATTTGAATGTCTGGAAGTCCTAATTTACTCAGCGATTTGAAAGTTTATTATTATTATTACTATTTTTTTTGATATAGTGATCATTCCTTCCTATTTGCTTTCTTTAATTATTACTCGTTTTCCAAACATTACTTCTGTTTTAGAGGGTAGCAATGAGAAAGATGGGGGCAGAGCATTATGAGAGAGGAAGGAATATATATATATATATATATATATATATATATGGGGTAGTGGACGAAGCGAGAAGGAAGAGGTATCGGCAATGGTGGTGAAGGGGCACGACTGAGAAAAAAAGGGAGTAATATTGGGTGAGAGGTAAGAGGGGATGGGCACAACGGAGGGAAGGAGAAAGGTTTTACTTAGAATTTTACGAGATTGTGTCTCTTTAAATTGAGTTTAAACAACAAAAGTTGGATTGAGTTTATTCTATATAAAAGATTCAAATACTCTATATAATGGGGGTTAACACTTAAGATACTTTGGGAGTTTATAAGGCAATGGAATTCCATTGCTGATGCATTACAGAGGAATTTCTTCAGCTACAGAAACATTATAAATATCCCAATATATAAACATTACAAAGACACTCAAGTGCATACTGATCATTTAGAAAATCGAATATCGCCTTCTTTTCCTTTTTCTTCTCTAAAGTCTAGCTCAAAATATCAATTCATGACTTTATTTTGGGTTGTTTGATTGAGCAAATTTAGAAGAAACATTTTTCTGTTTTGAAAGAGGGAGGAGAGTAATTGGTAAATTAGCTATTTCGAATTGGGCAGTAAGTTTAATTAATTAAATACAAAATTGACAGCAATTTAGTGCAGAATTACTCATTGCACAACATACATATAATTTGAAAGGTCATGAAATTGCACTATGTCATATGCTTGAGAGAACACTTCATGGTCCATCTCCATAATAGTACAGGACCAATTGTTTTTTAAGGAATAATTACAAAAACACCCCTAAGGTTTGGGCTAATTACAAAAAAAACCCAGAGTTCTTTGAAAAATTACAAAAACCCCTGAGATTTGATTCCGTCTTACATTTTTCCCAGTGATTTTCGAAAATATTTCAAAAAACCCCCTGACGTTTGCGAAAATATTACAGTTATCCCCCTTAAATTTAAGACAAAATGAAACCTGAAGGGGCTTTTTGTAATTTTGAAACATGCCTGGGTTTTTTTGAATTAACCCAAACCTCAGGGGTGTTTTGTAATTATCCCTTTTTCAATTCTCTTTTCAAATTTGTTTTCACAAATAGTACTATTGTTGTGTCGAGTAAGAAATAGCAGACAGTCAGTTCTCTATTTTTTATAATTGTAGTTTATTTACATGTAAGTTATATAGTTCCATTTTATTAAAAGAGAACTAGAATGGTAAACTATTTTTTTTGTTATGTGTATATATCGGTCAAAAGTAAAATATATTTGCGCTTGTTTTTTTATATTCAATTTTATATAGTAGAATTATTTTCAGTTTTAACTTAATTTATGTAATATGCTGTCACTAGTCTAAAAATTAAGGTATACTTTTATGTGAAAGGAAACGGAAAATGCCTGTGCATTGGCGAAAATGCATTTCATAGAATAATCTTTAATTTCTATACATACTTAACCATATATAGTTTGTAATTCATAGTTGAAAAGGAATAAAGGTGATACATATCACCTAATAAAGTTAATGCATTTTCTCCTCTTTGTCGGTTTAAACCATCGAATTGCTTTGAAACAGCTTAAAATCGCACCTTTAATTTTACTTCACAAATTTCATTTTAAAATTAATCTTTATCAAAGCCACATAACAATTTGGTTTGAAGTTACTGACAAAAAACTGCAAACCGCACCATGATCACCCTCAACGTTCTTGAAGTAGTGTCAAAGTCTTAATGGCATACTATGCCAAGATGAGATTTTAACTATCTTAAGATGCATCGCTCCCAAAGCTTATATACATCCAATTGAGGGTTACAACTCTGCATCATGTGATATTCTTGCTGCCTGAAATTCTTGAAAGAATTCTATTTATGTACGGTGGCTGATTTCATTTTGTGCCCTATTTTTCATCTTTCCAACAGTTAGACCTCTCATGAAGTTGATAACTTGGGCTTCTATTAAGTACATTTATGATGGTGAAAATGGAGTTCCAAAGGTTGGCTAGGATTGGATTTGTTTTGGGATGCTTTGGAAAAATGTATATTGGAAATATGTAGCGTGTTAGGTTTATTTTAAAAATATTTTGGAGTATAATAATTAGGATGTTTCGAACTATTTGGAGGAAGAAGATTGTTTGGAGGGAATTTATTTGGCACGTGTAGATTTTATGATTTTATTTTTGGGGAATAAAAAAGGGAATTGTTGGATAACAAAACCAACATTGCCTAAGATTTTCTTTAAGTGTGTTAAATGTTGTAACATAAGGGCAAATCATTCTTTTCACAATTGAAAGAAACAGGTTTGGATCTAGACTTTCATTAAATGTGTTAAAAAAGAACGAGAAGTTGGAAAATTAAGATTAGTGTATTAATGTTGATAAGGGAAAATCAGTCTTTTCACAGATAAAGAAACAGGCTGTCAAATCTAAACAGTTAGTTATAGTATACATGTAGATATAGATAAAGTCCATGAATTGATTTGTGCCCTTCTGTGTTGTTTTGCAAGCCCATCTGTGTTGTTTATGTAAATTTTGTTCTAAGGACTTTTCTAACGTTTTTGGCAGCTCGTCTCACGACAAGGATACATTCTCAACGGACGATTTTATGGGAAATGCCGAGATCGATATCCAACCACTGCTATCTGCTGCAAAGGCTTCGGAGAGCTCCTCGATTTGTGAGTCGACTCAGCTCGGAAAGTGGAAAGCAAGCCAAGAGAACACACTTGTGAAGGACGGTGTTATCACCTTGGAAGACGGTAGAGTGAAACAAGAAATCTCTATTAAGTTGCAAAATGTAGAACGCGGAGTATTAGAGATCGAGCTTGAATGCGTGCCTCTTACACAATAGATACGGTTAGAAGAGATCAAGAGTAACATATATAATAGGGATAATTACAAAAACACCCCTGAGGTTTGGGCTAATTACAAAAAATCCTGAGATGTTTCGAAATTATAAAAAAAAAACCCTCAGTTTTGATTGTCTTTAATTTAAGGGAGTAACTGTAATATTTTTATAAATGTCAGGGGGTTTCCGAAATATTTTTTGCTTATGAAGGGGTAAAATGTAAGATAGAATCAAATCTCAATGGTTTTCACAATTTTCAAAAATCTCTGGGTTTCTTGTAATTAGCCCGAACGTGAGGTTTTTTTTGGGTAATACGTCTTAACAATATCTACAAATGGGGGCCCGTCTTTGAACTGAAGAAAATTGTGTGTACAGTAATGATATCATTTTCGACGTGGTTCCTTTGTCCCGATTTTCCATCCTTTAAGGATAATTCACGAGGAAATTCTTGGCTTTTCCACAAAGATTGCTGCTGAGGAATATTATGATGCAGTTCAATATTACGAGGAAGAATGTTGTATATTGTTCTCTATTGGTTTTCCTAATTTATAATGTATATTTTAGTGTGCAATGTTTGTTGAGAAGTTATTTGCTGTAAATTTAATGTCCACTGGTGTTATTTTGTTCTCAATGTCTTCACCAATGCATCAATTCTCAGTTTGTTAGAGTACATGGTTTTCTTGAACAGAAAATATAGCTGCAAAATACTCAAGTTTGAATTTGACAATCAACAAATTGCACATTCAAAGAAATTATAAGATTGTGAAAACAGATAAGTTCATACCTCAGAAGGGTTCGTTTGTTTTTCGTTTCCTGAATGAGTTTTTAATTCTCAATATTTGTAATCATAATTCGAAGTTGTAATGGTTTTCACGTGAAACAGGGGATGTAAATTCGAGGTTGTATTGATTTTTATGTGAAAGATTAGATAGTTTTTGGTTTTATGTTGGAATTGTATTATTTGAAATATTTTAGATTATTGTATTACTTACATTTATTTGTTAGGGGTGAGCCCATTTTAGAAAAATAATTGTAAGAAAACAATGTGTAATGCTAAGAATTATGTGTCATCCACTTATTTTGAAAACTGGATAAAACAAATAAGACAAAAATCGAGACTGTCTTTACGTCTAAATCCGTGAGACGGAGCCCCATATCCAAAACCATCTCAAAAGGCTGTGGCATTTTGGAGGTTATCAGAAAATTAGAAGATAAGCCTAAAATAAAAGAAAAAAGCTGAAGACGGCTTCATCTTCCCCCCCCCTCTCTCTCTCCAAGGAAACATGATTTGGTGAATGCTATAGGATGCCTTACAAACTTTTTCTCAATTTTTATAGTTTTCATAAATTTTTATGGCACCATCTCCACACACAGGGGACATTTGCGCGACGAATCGAACTCCTAGCCGTGCGCAAGTTTCAAATGGGACCTCAGGGCTTGACTTTCAGGTTAAGGATGAAGGCTAGGAAAAGGATAGGGCTTCGACCTGGCCTAAGGTGATGAGGCGATCGGTGGTGAGTGAGCGGCAGGGGGGATTTGAATGACAATTTACTGATAAATTAGAATATTCAACTTTTGAGATTAAGAGCCTCAGGCATTTGAAGCTATAAAATATTACTCCTTTTTTGGTTTCTCCTTGTTTCTTCTTCTTGTTCTTCTTCTCGATTCTTCTCCGTCGTTGACAAACTTCTTCTCGCTTCTTCTTGCTTTTTGTGTGTTTGTCATTCTTTTTCATGTTTTTCTCGTTTCGTCACTTCCGAAGTACTATATAGTTTGTAATAAAGTTTCCATATAAATTTGTGAACATTGATTCTTAAAAGTATCGAGAAAATGCCTTACAAGTATCAATAATTTCCTTAAAAGTGTAATCATTTTTATGTCATTTGTATTTCAACATTATATCACTCTGCATGTTAGATCTTTGATGCTTAAGGTATCCAAAATTGACTTAAAAGTATAATAGATTGACTTAAAAGTATCAGTTTGTAATAAAATTTGTGTACAAATCCGTGAAGATTGATGCTTGAAAGTAAATTACCTTAACAGTATAAAAAATTACCTTAAAAGTATCAAAATTTGCCTCTAAAGTATTAGTTTTATGTCACTGTATTTCAACTTTGAATATATGTTATATCACTCTGCATGTTAGGTGTTTGATGCTCAAAGTATCAGAAATTGCCTTTAAAATATCATTATTTGCCTTAAAAGTATCAGTTTGTAATTGTTTTTGTATGCAAATATGTGAACTTAATGATGTTTGAAAGTATCGAAAATTGTCTTAATAGAATCGGAAATTTCCTTAAAAGTATCATCTTTGTACCTTAAAAGTATCACTTTATCACTTTCGAAAATATTCATTTTATTGTTGAAAAGTATCATATATAATATGAAAAGTACCAATAATTATATGAAAAGTATCATTCAACAAGTTAATAACTTAAAATTATCATGTATGTATTTAAAGTATTTATTACTCAAAAGGTATTACTTTTTATTATAAAAGTATTAGTTTTTTTGCGAAAAGTATGGCATGTTGAACTAAAAAATATTACAATTTTAGATGAAATTATTGCACGTTTAAATAAAAAGTATTACACATTGAACTGAAATGTATTAGTTTTTTCTCTGACCGTAATAACGTTTTCTTTGAAAAGTATTAGTGGTTACCCTGAGAAGTATTAGTTTTTACTCTAAAATGTATTAATTTTTCTTATTAAAAGTATTAGTAGTTCCCTGAAAAGTATTAATTTTTTCTCTAAAAGTATTAGCAGTTCCCTTAAAAACATAAGTATAATATCAGTTTTTTTCTGGTATGAACAAGAGTTTTCTAATCATCTGAACCCGATAAATCTTGAATTGCAAATTGAACCATGGGTATACTTTGGATAAATAGTGTAGATGCGCCAACACCAATTATGCTAGTTATTAGTTTGTTATCTTCTTTGGTTAAATAGTGTAAAACCCATACAAGAACTTGATTTCAAAGACTGAAATTAGGAAACTATTGCAATAAAAACTTCAGTCGAAGGGCATTAAACTGTTTGACCTGAAAGTGATATAAAAACTATTCAAACTTTAAATTCAATATATTTTTCTACCGAAGTTAAAGTAATAGAAATAAATCCCAAATTTTTAACTGCTTAAAATACATAAACAGATAATCAACTAGAATGTCAATCTCATTGTTTTCTGGTATAAAATGGTATCCATGAGTGGAAAATGAATTTATTTAATTTTCTTCAGATAAACCAAAATTTCACCATAGCAAGAAGAGAAAAAATAAAATTACAAGAAGCTTCTGCAATTTGGTGGCGAGAAGGGGAAGGAGAAAGAGAAGAAAAGGAGGGAGGGGGAGGGTCAAAGGAGAGAGAGGGGAGAGAGCATATTTTTTTCCGTCTTTTTTGGGGACTGGGAAGTAGGGGCGGATTTGAGGATTAATCCGGGTCTAAATATGGAGATCCGTCTCAAATTAGATTCGTGAAACAGTCTCACAAGAGACTAGCTCAACAAATAATACAAATATAATTTTAAATTCTTAAATAGCTTAAAATTTCCTTAAAATATAGCTTAAAATTAAAAAGTTTCCTTAAATAATTAAACCAAATAAACTTATAAACAAGGGCTTAGAGATTGCTTGGCTATTCTTATTTAACAAATCTTATAAAGCTACTACATCTTATAAGATATTTTTAGAAAGATATAAGATGTTAGATCTTATTTTAATAATAAGTTATCGAAGTATTTAAATAAAATAAGATGGTGTAACTTTTAAGATGTTAGTAATGACAATTTGTAATTAAGATAGTCAAAATTAAAGCAGATTGTTGAAATAAGATTTTATTTTGAAAAAAAAGTTTGGATTCCCACATTTTTTTAAAAGGGGGCCGCTTATTTGACCCCTTTTTCTTATAAATATACCCCCTTCCTATTTTTATAAAATTATAATTACCTAAAATAACTATTATGCCCTTACTATGGGATAATTTGAGAACTAATCTTGCAATTTTACCTACTTTTCGCTTTTAATACCTCATGCGTTCCCAACTCATCACATATAGACCCGACATTACACTTTTTAATTAGTATTACTATTTGACGTTAGTTGACCGTCAACGATAACAATGATTGACTTGCAATTGTAGGTTTGGAGGTGAAACTCTAATCAACCGGTTACAATATGTATTTCAGTCCCAAAAGTCCAAAATGAACAAGTTTCTTTCCCCAAATCGATCCCAAACCCTAATTCCTTAATTTGAAAGCCTAATTCAATCTTTCCCCCAAATTAATCTAAATCTATATTCCCAAATTGGTTCCTAACTGATTCGGAACCCCCAAATTGGTCACCTAGGGAAGAGCTTAATGAAGTTTTCTTGCTGGGAAGCAAATACGGAGTGGAGGTCTTGGGTGATGTCGCTGCGATGAGAAATTTGTTGTGCAGGTTTATTTATGCACAATGTTGTGCAGAAGGATGCGTGCGTTGTGGCACATGGGAGTTGATTGTCATCGAAACAGAGGCAAGTGAATATTAGCTTGCTAGCCGCCGTTTTGGGAAGCTTGAATCTGCCTGTAATCTTGAGTCGTTGATAGACGAGACTACGAGCTGTAGCGGATGAGGGTTCACGGCACGTGTTCATTAGTTTGTGGGATTACAATTTTTTTGTGACTTCATGTTAAAGAGTTAAATTATTTAATTTCTCATATATCCATACGACTAAATAAAAAATATTTGGAAATAAAATATATTTGGGTAGGGAGCAGGAGCAATAATTTCAAAATAAATTTTGATCAAAATTTTAAATTTAAATTTTAAAAAAATGCAACTTTAAAGCATTTGTATATTAATGTTATTAGACAATTATATTATTTATGAATTTAGCCAATATGATTTTTTGTTATTACTTAGTTTACAATATTAAATTATTAAAAAGATAAAATCATTTTTTCTTTGAGAAGAAGATAAAATCATTTTAGTCACATGAAAATGTTATGAAAAATTAAACAAATATTTAAATGATATAGTAGGTGAAAAAATGGATGGAAGTACTGTGGGCAGTTACGTCAATGGATTTATTGGTTTTATTTGGGCAAATTAAATTTATACCTTGTTTAAGGTTTTTCTTTTTTGGTTGAGTTAAAAGTAATTTTTTTGAATATTTATCTGGTTAAAAATATTTTAAAAGTGAGTAAATTAAATTTTGTATTTTTACTTGATATTAATTTATCGATTAATCAAATTTTAATTTGTAAAGTATAATCAATTTTAATTATACTTTGCTAAGAATTACATAAGCCTCGTATGTTTAAGTTATTGATTAAGATACAATATTATTAAGATAAATCGAGTTATAAATAAAAAACAATTTTATAATTAAAATATTAATTTTGAATTAAAATTTAATATATATTATTCCTAATAAATGTATAAGATAATTAGAGCTCAATATTATTAATTTTCACTCAATATTTCCCATATTAACTTGTTGTAACAGTCACCAAGTCATTTTTGACGGTCATTTAACGGCAAGTAGTAAAATTGATTAAAAAGTGTAACGTTGGTTACCATATTTGATGAGTTGGCAAATGGGGTACTAAAAGAAAAAGTAGGTAAACATAGGGTACTAAGTCCGAAATTATCCCTAACATAAAAAATTCTAAACATACCCCATCTTTTTTTTTCTTCCGGCCAAAATTTCTTCTTTCCTAGGGCTCAAGAGATATTTTTTATTTTTCACTATCGTGCTAATAGCATTAAGTGTGAAAACGTGTCATTATTGATAGATTGAAGGTTTTATAGGTTGGGTTCGAAATGGTGTTACAAATTTTGGGTTTTTTATTATTTCAGTTCATACATTTTTTTGCCATGTTTGAATAGGCACGATGGGCATTTTTTCTCGAAAAGGGTGGCACGATTGTCATTTTTTCTGAAAAAAGGATTGCGCGATCATGCCACCCCATCTTTGAAGTGTGGCAACATCGTGCCTTATTTTAAAGTGTAGCACCACCATGATCATGCCTTTTTTAATACCATGGTCGTGCCACACTTTAAAATAAGGCATGATCTTTACACACTTCAAAAAACGAATGGCATGATTGTGCCATTATTTTTAAGAAAAATTGGCCATCGTGCATATTTAAACATGGCAAAACAATGCACGAACTTGAAACCAAAAAACTCAAAATTTGTAACACTATTTCGAACTCAACCTATAAAACCTTCAATCTATCAAAAATAATATATTTTCACACTTAGTGCTACAACTAAAGTAGCACAATAGTGAAAAAAATAAAATTATAAGATTTTATATATTGAGCCCTAAGGAAGAAGAAAAATTTTTGGGAAAAAAGAAGATTGGGTGTATTTAGAACTTTTTATGATAGTAAGGGCATAATAATCATTTTAAGTCATTATAATTTTGTAAAAATAAGGAGAGGGTGTATTTGTAAGAAAAGGGGGTGAAAATAGCAGCCCCTTTTAAAAACAACTTATAAACTCATAACATCCCAGTTTATAAGATCTTTTCTTTTAAAAAATTTACCAAACAAATTTAAACAACTTATAAGCTCTAAAACATCTTATAGGATATTTTGAAGAGCTTATAAGCTCAGCTAAACACCCTCTTCATATTGTGTTTACATTGGAAAATCAAGACTGACTGGCAGCAATATCAACTTATAATTATAAACATTTATAATTATAAACATGTCACGATATGACAAATAGTTGATGGTGCATATATTGAATCATTGAATTTTAACGTCCACTGATCTATGTCACAATTGGTCATCATAGAAACAAAGATTTAGGAATGTGTATGATGCAGACGAGTAGTGGTAAGAACCAAAACTTTGGCCCACAAAGTGAAAAAGTCACGAAACGTAAACATGGAAAATGGGGGCGGGAAGAAGAAAAAAATTTGCTTTTAATTGTGGAAAGTCGGGTCACATTGCTCGTGATTGCATTGAGCCAAAGAAGGTAAGACTCGTTCTAGCTCTTTCGACTCTTTTGTTTGTTCACATATTTTTGTTGCTAATTCTCTCCATGGTTGGATTGTAGACATAGGAGCAACCAAACATGTGACAAGAGACATAACAAGTTTTGTAGTTTATCATTGAGTGCCAGCATGTAGCCATTATATTGCTATGGGGAATTGCGCACAAGAGGAGGTTGTTGGAGTTGGGTCATACCCGGCTTAAGCTTAGCAAGGGCCCAAGCTACTCCTTAGTGATGTACTTTACGCACCTAGCATTCGATGTGATTTACTTTAAGTTTCAAAGGTGCTCTTAAAACTTGGTTTTTCTTTCTGTTTGATCAAACTAAGTTATCCATTTTTCTTGGTAAAGAACTATATGGCGTTGGATTTATGCGTAATGGATTTTTCATATTAGAATTATCCGGTGAATGCATTTCATTTGTTTCTTCATCTGTTGATGTTATTTCCGATTCTGTTAAATGACATGCGAGGTTAGGACACATATGACAAAAAAATATTGACTAGGTTTGCTCAAGGTGTTTTAGGCCGATCGCTAAAGTAAATCTTCATAGATTGAACCATGTCTAGCGAGAAAAGCTGCGAAAGTCTTTTGATAAAGCAAAGAGGTCTACTCATCCTCTTGAATGTGAGAGCATGACTCGGTGCAATATATTTTATCACTTTTATTGATGATTATTCGCGTTATGGATCAAGATAACTCTTGTCTCATTGGTCGAAGTGCTTGTTTGTTTTAAGCAATTTTTGGCGAGGTTGAGAACTAAAGAGAGCGAAACCTCAAAATTTTACGTCTTCGACAGATAGCGAGAATATAAATACGATCGATTCAGAACAATTATGTGAAGAAAAAGAATTATTAGACAATTATCCATTCCATATACTCCGCAACAAAATGGGATTGCAGAGAGAAGGAATATGACTCATCCGGAAATGGCGGATGAATGATGGCGCAAGCTAATCTTTGTATATTTTTTTCGGGGGAGATGCAATTTTAATTCCGCCTACATACTAAAGCTGTGTGCCTTCAAAGTCGGTTTCTACGACATTATATGAGTTATGGCATGGTAGAAAGTCTACCTTAGAAGGTTTGCACCTTTGGGGGTCGATGAGGGTTTGTTCACAATATTTCTCATAAGCACGGAAACTTGGTCCTAGAGAGATCAAACATGTCTTTATAAGATATTGTGATCACTCGAAAGACTATGTAATGTATGATGAACATCCCGATGGATGAATGACTTAGATTGATTCTCGTGATATTAATTTCATTGAGGAAGAATTTCCGACAATTGGAGAAGTAAAAGGGAGTCTAGAACTGTATGAGTTGCAATATCCCAAGGACAATATTAAGCTTCCTGGAGGGTGAGATTTCACAATCTCATCCAGTAATTGATGGGGATAATTAAAGTGGTCCTAGAGTTAGTGGGAATGACCACTAGAAGAAGACTCTCAAAATCTACATATGCGTAGAAGCAATCGTGGAATAATACCCCGACGACTTTTGAAATTGAGGGGAATATTTCATGTGCGCTTTTGGATGTTGATGAGCCAGTCACTTACCAAGAGACTGTTACTTCTCCTAATACTAAAGAATGGATAATTGCCATGGAAGAAGAGATGAGCTCAATGGCTAAGAACCAAGTCTTGGAGCCAGTTGATCTTCCATCTAGATACAAAACCATTGGGAACAAATGGGTTCTTAAGGTCAAACAAAGGCGAGATGGGTCGATCGACAAATATAAAGCGCGTCTCGTGGTGAAGGGTTATACTAAAAGAGAGGGTGTAGACTATAAAGAGACATTCTACCCAGTGGTGAGATTTACCTCGATTCGCCTCATTTTAGCCATTCTCGCCCACCTTGATCTGGAATTATTTTAGATGGACGTCAAGATAATATTTCTAAATGGAGATTCGGATGAAGAGATTTTTATGGATCAACCCAAAGGGTCCAGCAGAAGAGACAAGAATGCAAAATATGTCGATTAAAACATCCTATTTATGAACTGAAACAATCATCCAAACTGTGGTACCATCGATTTCATCAAGCTATCACGTCGTAGGATTTACGATGATCAAAGAATACCATTTTGTGTATGCCAAGAGAAATGGGAGAAAATTCTCGATTCTCTCACCATATGTGGATGACATATTATTAGCTGGAAATGACATGGAGATGATTGTCGCCACACAAGAGTAGTTGTCCTCTACATTTAAAATGAACGACATGGGAGAAGTAGAATGCATAGTTGGTGTTAAGATACACCGAGATTGTTCTAGAAAGTTACAAAGTTTGTCTTAAGAGACTTACATAAAGAAGATTCTAGAACAATTTCGTATGCATAATGTTAAACCTATTGACACACCCATGTAAAAGACATGTGTTTTGAGCAAATGTTTATACCCAAAACAGATTTAAGAAAAAGAATGCATGGCTAATGTGTCATATGCAAATGCAATAGGAAGTCTGATATATGCAATGATGTGTACTCGACCAGATAAATGTTTTGCAGTCGGAATGGTGAGCAAATATCAAAGTAATCCTGGGCGAGCCCATTGAGGTGCTGTCAAGAGGATACTTAAATACTTGAAAAGGATAAATGATATTTCTTTATGCTATCATGTGGGTAGTTTAAAGTTGGTTGGGTACAGCGATGCCGATGGATCGATGGATAAAGATGAATACAAATCCACATCGGGATATGCATTATTTTGGGAGGCGCTATTATCACTTGGTGTAGTAAGAAGCAACTCAGACGCTTTATCCACAATGGAAGTGAATATATTGCTTGTACGCCGGCAATCCAAGAGACAATCTAGTTGAGAAGATTTCTTGAGTTTGCGCATTACGATTGCATGTTGATGATGCGATTATTGTCTATTGTGACAACACCTCTGTACTAACATATGCTAAGGATCCCAAGTAACACGGGAGGACCAAACATATCGACACCGGATACCATTTTATTCGCGAAAGTGTCGCACAAGGTCAAATAGTTCTCGGCATGTTCCTACTAGCGATATGGTCGCCGATCCTTTTACTTCCTTTGCAGAGATGTGTTCTAAAAGCATGTTAGAAGTATGTGACTGTGTAGGATTTGAAATTGTGAGCCTGTGTGAACGTTTTACTAATTAATAAGATTTTCATTCTTATTAGTTTGTTATAGTATTGTGTTTAATGATTAATAATATAAATCCTGTAGTCTGTCCTTAAGAATTACCAATATTCTCTTAAGTGTTTAAGGTGTGAAACTTTGTGGATGCTCTAGTAGTATTCACAATCGATCATAGTGAAGCACATTGTGAAGCACGATTTATATTCGAGCGCAGTTCGAGAGGGGCTTATAGACGAGCTATCAAGATTATGGGCTGACGAAAGTGAAATAGTGAATCAGTGAATTTCTTTCGCTACCTAATTATAAGGTATTATCGATTCCTAATTACGTGATTATGTATAAATATATGTGTCTATTTGCTAACAAACTCAAACACACACATACACACAATCTATCAATGGCGTCACCAGATATAAAATAGGGTTGGGCCGATACACAAAATTGGAGTGGGCCGGATGAAATATTAAAAGAAAAACCATATAAAAATTAAATAATTTTTTTGAAAAAAATTACGACGTTTTTCTTTTTTTTTTTTGGGGTTGTCCCCTAGCTACACTAGTGAACGCTATCATTGTAATTCTTATCACATATATGATGTATCTCTTTCTATCACCTTTTCGAAGAAAATCTTTTGATCATTCAATTTCTCCGAAAGCCTACACCAAATATTTGTTTTAATCTTGCACGTTCTACTTTAAGATCAATATCTCTTTCTATAACCATTTTTCTAGAAAATCTTTTTATCATTCAATTTCTAAGAAAGCCTACACCAAATATTCGTTTTAATGTTGCACATTTTATTTTAAGATCAATATACATTTTACATTATGAACAATATTTATTCAATATTAATTAGAATTAATTAAGATTTAAATTTTAAGTGCATTAGGAAAATTATATAGATCACATGCCTTGCACATGCATCTTAGTAGTCCATCAAAAGATGAATTAGGAAACAAACAACCTTTTTTTTGCACGGGGATACTCAATTACAAGGTTCAAGGAGTGTCTGTTGAGGACGAAACATATGAGACCAAGGCAAGTATTATCGCCTTCCTAAGGAATATTATGAAGAGCACCCTCCGGATGATCCAATATGTGCAAGTATTATCATTTTTTAATATCCTTTTATTATGGTTTCCAATTATGCATATGATACATGTTGTCAGAATGTAACGACTCGGGGCTATCTCAAATGTGCTTTCTTTCCTGGGCTTTTTTCTTGGGCTTTCTATCCGCGTCGCCACTCATGGACTTCCCACCCCGGAAGTGGGTTTCATATCTTCCCCACACTTGAACCCAGGACCTCAGCTAAAGTATTGAGTTCTATGAATGTGAGTACCGCTTGATTGAGCTAGCCCAGCTGGTGGTACTCGCACTCTTAGGACTCAATACTTTGTTGGGTAAATGGTGTGTGGTTTCTATTTTCGGAAAATGGCTGAGTGTATAAGTGTTTAGGCTTAAGTCGAGGCCTGAATTATATTCGATTCGCAAGACGAAAATGCCCCGTATATGAGTGCTTACGGTTTCGGCGCTCGTCTCTAAGATACAACGACTTTTACGAAGCGAATAGCAACACTAGCAAAACCGGAACAACAACGAACAACAAGAGTTTGAACTTTCAAGATTTGAAGAAGGGAAATGTCAATATGATGATGATGCAAATGACCAATTATTATCTGATGAATTTCGTGTCTGTTTTCATCTGCAGGGTCGAGTAATATAGGCACCAGGTGCCCCGTATGGAAAGATCACGTCTTTTGGCTCGAAAAGACACATTTTGCACTGACAGACGCACCTGTTCATCGGCACACGACCTGACGCACGGGCCATGTGCTGCCGTGCGCTGGTGCGCGAAGGTTCGACAGGACGCACGACCCGACGCATGGGCCGTGCGCCAACCCGTGCGCTGGTACGGCAGGTATGGCAGGACGCACGACCCGACGCACGGGTTGGCGCTGGTTCAAACCTCTTCCAGGTTGGAATCCGTTTAATTAATTCAAAAATTAATTAAACATTTATTTTAAAGGTTTTTGGTCCAAAAAGAATAAGATCCCAAGCCCAGGCCCACGACCCGGGACGAGCCGGCGGGCGGGCGGCGGCGGCGGCGCGCGTGCTTTGAACCAAACCCACAAGCATGTAGGTCCTCACCCCTTTAAAAACTTGGGTGCCCCCAAGGGCCCAAACCCATAAGTCCAACTTGGGATATATAAATGTGCAAACTTTTCATCCTTTTCCTATGTGGGATGGAGCATTTCTCCTTCCCCACATTTCCTATTTTCCATACCATTTATTTGTATTAAGTGGCTAACTTCTAGCATTAATTTCTCATTCACCCAGAATCGGTTTTGAGAAATTCCAAATGCTATTCTCATCTACTCTCTTAGTAGAATTTTTACAAATAATTTAATTTCATTTTACACTAATGGAAACCACTTAATTATTTGGTCAAAATTGGGTCAACACCCATTTCTCAAGACCAAATTCCAACAATCCCCTACATGAATGAAATCAATGCATGCGTGTATGCAGATTCGCTTGAAAGTCTCGGCGAATCGTTATTGCATCAGGATAGGTAGCTTGTGGCTTTGAACCTTCCTTAGTAAAATACTATAGCTGCTTAGTGACGCGATGTCTTGAACTACTCAACCGTTCGTGTAAACCAAGACAACAGTTCTTACACAATAACAACTTTAACACTTGTTGTTCTCACGTTGTATCCATTTCGTCCCTGGACCATATCTTAGATTCGTAAGTGTTTCTTTTGAAGCGGCCATTACTTCTCACTTATATAGGTGATCTCCTATTGAAGAGTATCCTTGCCATACTCCACCTTTCGGTATAGGAATCATTAAAAGTCTTAAACTTAACCTCACCACATTCAACAGGTTTACATACACTTGGATGTATCGAGAATGAGCTAACACATTTTCCAAGTGTTCAGCTGAACATTCATAACTTAGTTGTCCCATTGAACCAAGGTCTTGGGATCTCCAATTCACAAGGTTGGGTTACCGCTATGAACATTTTTTAAGTTGTGGATTTTAAACCCATTCCCTTAACATTTATACAGAGTTGATCTCGATTTATGCCTTTCGTAAGCGGATCCGCAAGGTTTTCCTTTGACTTCACGTAGTCAACCGAAATAACCCCATTCGAAATCAACTGTCTAATGGTATTGTGTCTCCGACGTATATGTCTAGACTTACCATTATACATACTACTTTGTGCCCTTCCAATTGCTGATTGACTATCACAATGTATCATAACAGTAGGCATAGGCTTATTCCAACAAGGAATATCCTCTAAGAAGTTTCTAAGCCATTCAGCTTCTTCTCCAGCTTTATCTAAAGCAATGAACTCGGATTCCATAGTGGATCGAGCTATGCACATTTGCTTAGAAGACTTCCACGACACCGCTCCTCCACCTATTGTGAAAACAAATCCACTTGTGGACTTGGAGTCTTTTGTATCTGATATCCAATTGGCATCACAATATCCTTCTAATCTCGCTTTGGATATCTCGTATAAAGTATTCCATATTCATGGTATACTTTAAATATCTAAGTACCTTTATCACGGCTTTCCGGTGATCCGTACTCGGGTTACTTGTGGTCCTACTTAGTTTACTCATTTGAATATGCAATGTCCGGACATGTACAATTCATTAAGTACATCGACCGCAATTACCCATGCATATTCCGGAGAAACTGGTTCGCCTCTATTCTTGGCCAAGTGTAGACTTAGATCTACATGTGTCTTAGCCTAGGAGGATTATCAAAAGCATTAAACCTTCTTAGTATGCTTTCGACATAATGGGATTTTGACAAGACAATTCCATCCAAGTCCTAGAGATTTTAATCCCTAATATAACATCGATTCTCCCATATCCTTCATGTCAAAGTTCTTCTTCAACATGTTCTTAGTATTCATGATTAAATCATGACTACTACCCATAATCAACATATCATCTACATAAAGGCATACTATGGCGTAATCATTTGTAGTACTTTTAATGTAGACACATTTGTCACATTCGTTGATCTTGAAACCGTTTGACTTCATAGTCGAGTCAAACTTTTTTTGCCATTGCTTAGGTGCTTGTTTTAGTCCATAAAGTGACTTAACAAGTTTACACACCTTTCGCTCTTTCCGGGTGTAACGTACCCTCGGGTTGTTCCATATAGATCTCTCTTCAAGCTCACCATTCAAGAAGGCAATCTTAACGTCCATTTGATGTATCTCAAGGTTATGCAAGGCTGCAATAGCAATAAGAACACGAATAGACGTAATCCTCGTGACAGGAGAATATGTATCGAAGAAGTCATATCCCTCATTTTGTCTAAACCCTTTAGCTACCAAACGGGCTTTATACTTGTCAATAGATCCATCTGCTTTATACTTCCTTTTAAGGATCCACTTGCATCCCAAAGGTTTGCAACCCAGTGGGAGATCAACCAACTCCCAAGTGTGATTTTGCATGATGGAATCTATCTCATTATTGATAGCTTCTTTCCAGAGAGGAGCTTCTAGACTAGACAATGCTTCTTGAATAGTTCGGGGTTCGTTTTCTAACATATAAGTTAGAAAATCAGGACCAAAAGACTTAACTACTTTTGTCCTTTTACTGCGTCTTGGTTCCTCTTCATATTCACTTTGAGGTAACCGTGCAGTTTCATAAGTTCGTTTACTCGAACTTTCTTCTTTCCGTTCTTTGTTTGGAAAGATATTTTTGAAGAATACAACATTCCTTGATTCAATGATCATACCTTCATTTATATCGGAATCGATTTTGTGCACTAAAAAGTGATATGCACTACTATTGTTAGCGTATCCAATGAAAGCACAATCGATCGTCTTTGGACCGATTCTAACTTTCGGCTTAGGTACTTTGACTTTAGCCAAACACCCCCACACTTTGAGGTATTTATATGACGGTTTACGTCCCTTCCATAACTCATATGGAGTTTCGTTTTTACCTTTGTGTGGGATCTTATTAAGAATGTAGTTTGCAGAAAATATGGCTTCCCCCCACAAGTTTTGGGGTAAGACAGAACTTAACAACATCGCATTCATCATCTCTTTAAGAGTACGATTTTTGCGTTCTGTAATACCATTTGATTGAGGTGAGTAAGGTGCAGTTGTTTGATGAATTATACCCGCTTCCGAGCAAAATTCTTCAAACGGAGCAACATACTCTCCGCCTCCATCACCGAATCATCTTAATTTTCAAATTAAGCTGATTTTCAACTTCATTCTTATAAGTTTTAAAAGCTACTAAAGCTTCATCTTTGCTTTTCAAAAGATACACATAGCAATATCTAGTGCAATCGTCTATAAACGTTATGAAGTATTTTTCCCACCTCGAGTTTGCACAAGTTTTAAATCACACACATCTCTATGAATTAACTCGAGTGGTTTGGTACTTCTCGTTACCAAATGAAACGGTGCTTTGGCCAACTTTGCTTCAACACAAATTTCACATTTGTCTTGTGAATCGGTTTTAAACGTAGGTATTAATTCCAGATTCACTAACCTTTTAATTGTGTTGAAGTTTACGTGTCCTAATCTATCATGCCATAAATTAGAACAATCCAACAAGTAAACAGAAGTAACGTTTTTATTCTTCGCCTCTTGGCGGAAAACAGACATTACAGACATCTTAAACAGGCCCTTATCAAGGTAGCCTTTACAAAGAAACTGACCATTCTTGGTCATTACAAACTTGTCGGACTCAAACACTAGTCTAAACCCGGCCTTACTAAGCAAAGGACCGGAAACCAAATTCTTGCGGATGTCCGGAACATGCAGCACATCTACAAGCGTAAGCTCCTTTCCGGAAGTCATCTTGAGCACCACTTTCCCAAGCCCAACGATATTGGAAGTCGAAGTATTCCTCATGAAAAACTTCCTTCCACTTATTGGAGTGTAGGAGGAGAACATCTCCTTGTCGGCACAAATGTGACGAGTAGCCCCGGTATCTATCCACCACTCCCTTGGGTTATCCACCATATTGGCTTCAAACACAACGGCGGTGAGATCGAGCTCCGACATGTCGATTGAACCGATTTGTCCTCCATCACATGGCTTGTTGGTTGCCACCTTGATTGCCCTTTTTCGGTGTCGTAATCCTTCGCCATGTGATTCGGTTTGCCGATTGTAGCAATTACCTTTGAACTTTTTGGCCTTTCCTTTCTCTTTCCCGGAGTGCTTGCGTTTCTTGCTAGTGCTTGATTCAGCAAGATTGGCCTTAGCCTCCATTCCAGACTTACTGGATTTTACATCTGATTTTCGGTTGTCTTCTTCGATGCGAAGCCGAACAATCAGATCCTCAAGCCCCATCTCTTTACGCTTGTGCTTGAGGTAATTTTTGAAATCCTTCCACAATGGCGGCAATTTCTCGATTATTGCATCCACTTGAAAGGATTCATTCAAAATCATCCCTTCGACACTAAGTCGTGAAGTATGATTTGAATCTCCCGAACTGGCCGATCACCGTCTTCTTGCCAACCATCTTGTACTGAGAAATTTGCCGACAACAAATTTCTTTGTGCCAAGCATTTTCCGTCTTGTACTTCTTTTCTCCAAGGAATCCCACAATTCCTTGGACGTCTTGAATGTGCTATAGACATTGTAGAGGGTGTCGTCTAGCCCGTTCAACACGTAGTTGCGACACAGAAAATCGCTGTTATGCCAAGCATCCACAGCGATTCTCCGGTTGTTGTCGACTTCTTCATCTCTAATGGCGGTAGGGGGTCGTCTTTCAAAAAATGATACAACCCCAAAGTGGTAAGGTAGAACAGCATCTTCTGTTGCCAACGTTTGAAGTCAAGACTAGAAGAACTTGGGCACTTTTCGCCGTGGCGGGGAGCAAGAAATTGCCGTTGGTGTGAACGAGATTGATGTTGATGCCATCATCTTCAACAGAAACAGAAATTTTTGTCTTGCGATTGTTGGGTAAATGGTGTGTGGTTTCTGTTTTACAGTTCTGGTTAGCAGCACTAGCAAAACCGGAACAACAGCGAACATCAAGAGTTTGAACTTTCAAGCTTGAAGAAGGAAATGTCAATATGGCGTTGATGCAAATGACCAATTATTATCTGATGAATTTCGTGTCTGTTTTCATAACCCATAAATCCAACTTGGGATATATAAAGTGTAACGACCCGGATTTTTTATGCCTTAATAAGAATGTTATTAATTATGTTATTTGTTTATTTTATGGAATAATAATGGTGAATTATAAATTTTATTAATGATTTACTCATAGTTAATTTATTAAATTACGGATAATAAAAGAGGCTTCTTAATTGGATTGTGATTATTTAATTCGAGCCTTATAATGAATAATTGGACTTTTAATTAGTTAGAGTATTAAACCAGACCCACATTGTTAGTAAGTTAATTATAAGCCCATGTACTCTAAACCTAGCCCGATTAGGAGTAGGTTAAAATACGATATAAGACGCGCAAAACACACACGGAGGAAATGAATACACGATATATGAGACGAGAGGGAGCAGAATGATCGTCCGCAGAGAGAGAGAGAGAGAGAGAGAGAGAGAGAGAGAGAGAGAGAGAGAGAGAGAGAGAGAAAAAGAAGAAGAGAGGTGGTTTCCCAACGTGAATCTTCTAGGGCTACGTTTGATCCCAAAGAGCCTAAAAAGATTTTAGTATCCTTAAGTTGAACAGGCAAGTAATCTCCTTAGTTTTCACGTAGATTTAGGTTTGTAATATTGTTATATGATTTTCATTATGTTAGCTTTATCATAATTGTTGCAAGGCTTGTAGTTCTATCATATTTGACTATTACAAGAATTGACTCTGTGTATGTATTGACTTGCCGCCTTATGTGAATTTATGTGTTGATGTGATAAATTGGTTTGCCGCTTTATGTGATATTTATCTATTGATGTGATAAATTGGGCTTGCCTATGATTTGAGTGTATGCTTTCTTAATTAAATGAATGTATGGTATTCCCTAACTAAACGAACATAGAACTTTTCCTAGTATATTTGAATCTAGAGTTCACTAATTAATTGAACGTAAGGTTTTCTGATTAGTCGAGCATTAGTTTATCCCATGAATTGAATGTAGGATTTTCCTTTAATAAGTTTGAATAATAGAGGTGTTGATCGTATAACGACATGCTTAAATGCCTTGAATCTAACAGATACATATAAGATATATACGCTATGGACACTTCTAATTATCCTCTCAATCCGTGCATGAAAGTGGTTATAATCAATATATCTATCTAATTGAATTTGTTAGATTCCTACTCCACTGCGTACAAGCTAGCTTAGCAGGTTATTTATGTTTTTGGAAGGACTCTATCGTGATACTTTTATAGTTCAATTATAATAAATGGTCAATCTTTCTTAACAGTTAGATAAAATTAAGCATAAACCAAACTCGAACAGTAGACCTTGTTTCAAGAGTAGTTTACACACATCAATTCCAATTTCGTTAATTAATTTAGAAAAAGCTATGTTATGCTCATTAACATGATTAGTTATTTTAATTAGTTATTTGTTATGTTGGTTGGAAGTTATATTAGTTGAGGTATCCCTAACTAATTGAATATATGTTTTTCCTTAGCTAATTGAATATATGGTTTTCCCTTGATTAATTAAATGTAGGGTTTTCCCTTGACGAATTGAACATATGGTTTATCCCTAACAAAATGAATGTAGGCTTTTCCCATAACTAATTGGAGCTAAGGTTTTTCTCTAGCTAACTGAATATATGACTTTCCCCTTAATAGTTTTGAATCATTGAAAGTAGGGTTTTTCCTTTGAATGAGTGGTTTTCCTTATCTAGTTGAATAAAGAGTTTTTCCTTAACTAGTCGAACGAAGAATTTTCCCTTAATTAGTTGAATGTAGGGCTTTTAATCTAATAAGTTCATCATGTAGGGTTTCCCTAATAAGTTTAATGTGGTGTTTCGTTCTCAAATTGTTCAAGTTAATGTGATTTAATTATTATGCTATGCGTTTATGTTTATTCTCGTATTCAATGAAAATTGCATCACTTAGGTTCATGCATCATATTAATGTATGTTCATGGCATTTCATAAGCATATGAAGACTAAGTCAAGTCAAGTTTTAATGTTTATACTAATAATGTTTTTCAAAAAGAAATGGGTACACATTGTTCTATGATGCTGGAGTGAGTGGGAAATGAGCGCGGGGGACCGGCGTTCCGACCATGTAATGTTAATGTTCAAGGAAAAGGGTCTTCGGGCAAAACGAATGGAAATGGGCCTTCGGGCAAAACGAATGGAAATGGGCCTTCGGGCAAAACGAATGAAAATGGGCCTTCGGGCAAAACGAATGAAAATGGGCCTTCGGGCAAAATCACGGGTTCCAAATAACAAGGCCCACCTGCGACCCGATTAGAACAATGTGTTACCAAGTGAGCTCACGTCCTAAGAATGTTTCATGCAATGAAAGGCAAAGTTTTATGCAAAAGAAAGTTTTAAGAAATGAAAGGAAGGTTTGTAAGTAATGAAAACGTAAAGTCTTTTTAAGTTACTAGTAAAGTGCTCACGTGTCATAGAATTTTGTTGATTTAATTACAAGTAAGTTATAAATTTGATTTATTTTAAATTTTGTTCAATATAATTTTACTAATTTGTTGTTAATCTAAATTAATTTAAATTTTGTTCATGTTGTACAATGCAGTTTGATTTGGAGAAAAATCTACAAGATTAACAATTTATATTTTATGAAACAAAGTCTTCAATGAGTTGGGAGGAGATGATAGATCTCAAAGAAACTAATTAAAAGACTCAAAGTTTGAACTCTAATCAACACCCTTGTAAAGAGTGAGCAATACCAATTGAACTATAAAGTTCGTGGTTATTTATGGAATAAAATGTTGGTGAAACAAAGTGAAGGCATTGTAGATCCAAAAACTCATGTTAATTGTTGTTTAAGATACAAAGGTGAAGGCATTATAGATCCAAGAATTTAGAAATTGTCATATAATATACAGTTAATTATTGTTTAAGATAGATGTAAAGAACTTTTAGAGTTTGTAATACATAATTAATTCCGATAATGCACGATGTACCTTTTGAAGAGAGAAGAGCAAATCATGGATTCATCTCAATGACGAAGTAGTATGACTTGTGCTAAGTCTAGAAAAGCTTTATTAAATGTTTATGAAGCTTCAAACCGCCTAAGAAAATTACTTGAAAAATAACTTAAAGCATATATATACTTCAAATTAGAATTACATCATTCCAAGTCATAGTTCTTCAATAATATTTGAATTCAATCATAAAAAACAAAGAGGATATGTCCCTAAAACCATGAAAGTAACTACAAATAAAGAAATGTATTGCATGAGCTTCGTTAAGTCTTCTTTCGCTTTATTTTGGAAATTGACATTGTCTTCTTCTTACTTGAATTTGAAACCTCTTTCCATATTTGTTTTCGATACATTGTAGAGTAACTCCTAATGGTTCCATGTGAAGCACATAACATTGTGCGAATTGAGCCTCCACCTTTTATTTTTTCATTTGTTGGTCCAAAAAAAATTGTTGTTAAATGTCACTTTATTCACAAAATTATTTTTTTGAATTTCCCTCATATTGCAACAATCATTATGAACCAGCTAGAACTGAAAAAACACTTATCCGTCCAAACAAATTTTTGTCACAACACCCATTAGACCAAACCATAAATTGGAAAAAAACACTAAATCACAAACAATATTTAAACTTGATCCAAGTAAATCTGTGACCTGGCACTGATTTTTCATAAAAAGAAAATTTGTGCACTATTCACTTTACTTCATGTACTATTCTTTTTTAACTAAATTATATTTGTAATTTGTGAGTTTATATAAGTTAAAGTCCAGACTTATTCCTTTTTGCTGCTGAACAAATGAAAATTCAATATATCACAAGAAAAGAAGAAGATGGAATAAGAAAATCTACAGACAAACAAGTAGGGTATAGAGGATACCCACAGGGAGAAAGAGCATGGGTGAGAGAGAGAAAACATGATCAAAGAGACCAGATTTCCTTGTAAATTATAGAGAAATTTTAGTCAATCAAATTTTTTATACTTTCATAAAAGTAGTAGATAGTAGATTAATTTTTTTTCTAGTACCACAATGCAAATCATCAGAGTATACCCTATTTCCATAATACATGATGTAGGTTAATGGTGGTGGTTCACAAAAGGTTCATTTCGTGGGAAAAAAATAATAGGTATCTATGGTATATTTAAATAGATATCAATTATAAGTGAGGAAAAAAAAATTGCCACCGAAAATGTTCGAACATCAACGCCGAATTTAAGCTAAGGTAAATACATGAAGAAGAAAAAGAAGAAACACCAAGATGAATGACAACACATCCTACTTAACTACATATAAATGTAATATCTGATAGGGTGAGAATTCAGCGAGTTGACGGTATAGATGTCATTACCATCCCTTTGTCATTTGAAAGTAAAGTTTTTACTTGATTGTGAATCATCAAGATGATGTACGCCAACTCTCCCTTCAATTGATCCAACCTAACAAAACATAAATTCAAATGTAGCAGTATTGTAATGAGCTACTTTCAATATTTTTGAGTTATGGTGTTATCATTAGTGCAAATCAACAAAAGATATATAACTTGAAGTCATGTTCACTTATTTGAGATAACTTCCATGCAACTTTTCACATGTTAAAATCCACTAAAATACAAATAGATATAAAACACAAGAGTTAATAAATCTAACATCCAAAAACATGAAAATGAAAAAAAAAAGGTTAAAAATTAAAAACCTCTGCAGCATGATAGGTGAAGCAAAAATATTTAGCACCAGATATAAATGGAAACATGATCAGCATAAGCTGTAAAATTCATGTACTTTCAATTCAGGTTTCACAAGCTTTAATTACTGTCTCTAAACTTCGACATCCATTTTTTTTTCCAATTTCCTATACTATAGATTTCTAAATAGCGAAAATTGGAGAGTTTCTTCGATAAATCACTGACCAACGACATTGATATAAAACAGAGCAAACATAAGAGACTTGTTTTAGTAGTTTACAGTGGAAACAAAGAAAACCAATGTAAGAATTATGGAAAAACACCATATTTCCAATTAAGATTCCAAGCTAAAATACCAATAAATTAACTTCAAAGGGGAATTCCTAGATTTCCATGTGATTCCAGCGAGGTAATCTAAGATGGAATCCATGAGTAATAGATAGAAAAATTACTAGGAACTTTGATTGAAATTAAGTCACAAAAAATCTTTGGAAAACTTCAAATGGGAATTCTTCGATTTCCCGTGTTTCAACTTTCAAGTGAGTAAATCCGAGACGGAACCCCGGAGTAAGGAAATTGTAGAAATCGATTGAAAACACCGATTAAATTTAAGAAAACAAATAAAACCAATATAAGAATTTAGAAAAACACATCGATTGTCATTTAAAATTCTAAGCTAAAATACCAATAAACTTCAAAGGGATTTCCTAGATTTACATGTGAATTCCATGGAGGAGAAAAAATGAACTGGTGAATTCATAATTATTACCTTGATTTCTGAGATGGGAATCCCAGGAGTAATAGCAAACACAAAAGACTTGTCTTTAAATGGGAATACCTAGGTTTTCCTTGTGTTTTCAAGTAGTAAAATCGAGATAAAATCCTAGGAGTAATTAAGCTCAGTAGATATGTGTAGTTACGATTTTACAATTAAACTTTGCGATCGTAGGGATATTTTAGACAATGTAATTTTTGCGAAACATTCTTTTAGGATAGGTATAGATATAGATATAGATAGATAGATATAGATAATTCATTGACACTTAACACATGAAGAAGAAAAAAATTCTTATAATTTAGAAAAAGCTGCTTAAATAGGCACTGTTGTAGAGGTAAATATAATTCTTATAACACTTATTCAGATTGCTTAAAGATCAACATTTTTTTTCACAAAATCATATAATTATATGATTAAGTATCATGAACCAATTTAATAGGTTTCAATCTTAAGAGGATTTTACTCAATCTCCTGATATAACATGTTTGCAGCAGTACAAGGAAACATTAATTTTGGGGGTTGGGTGGGTGTCGGGCACTTAAATATAAAGGCAAAAATACATTCAGTCAAACAAGACATACATAAATGAAGGAGACAGTAATCCTGGAAACTCAAGAATCTAAATCCATAAGCATTATCGGATAATGAAAAGGCTATATTATCCATCAAATTGTTAAAACCAACAATTGAAATTATTCTTTATTTTTGTGCTCACGTTGTAAAACTGAACCAACATGGTTGAGTCCATTGTCATGTTAATTCCCATATTCAAGAACAAGGGAAATTGCACCAACATCAGCGCAAATGACTGCTAGTAAATGTTATTTTTATTCAAAATGATACCACCCTATCAGTCATATTCAAAAGAAATCATTTTTCTAGCATTTCCTAACAACATATGAACATGAGCAAGTATTTTATGCACCAATAACAAAGGTTAGCAGATGTATCCCTTGGCAAACCAGTTTGGTTCTGCTAATTGTGCCTTTCAGCCTGGATATAATAGCATCACATGAACATAAAAGTCCAATAAAGTATTGTGACCAAACCAGGTGGTGATTGCCTGTCACTGGAAATCGACCCACTTCAACATTTCTTAATACAACAACAACAATAAACTAAGCCTTAATCCCACTATGTGGGTTTATATCGGATCATATCGCACCATCATTTACGGTCATAAGCCATATTTTCATTAACTTCAAGGTATAACATGTCTTGTTTAATAGCTTCTTTCCAAGTCTTTTTAGGTAATAACTTCAACATTTCTTAATGTAAAAAAGAAAAGAGAGAGAAATATTGTTAGGAATTTTATTGTTTAGATTTTGATGAATGCCATGTAAAACTTAGAATAGAAAGTTGGCTCCCAATTCTTGTTGTAAATTGTATTGTAACAATTAGAGCCGGCCAAGCCGAAAGTTAAGTCGCCTACGCCCAACATGCAAGAAGACAATCAAGGCTTGAAGGAAAACTTTGAGAGACAAATTGAGTGACAAAGAAAGAAGAGCAGACAGAACTCGATCAAGAAGAAAGCGGTGAGATGCACAGTGAGTGGAACATCATCAAGTCAACTCAAGAGAAGCCAAGTCTCAAGTCAAGTGACGGAAGAGTCATCCATGATTGGAAGCTGACTCTAAGTCACCTGGGGAAAGCAAGGAAATGCGGTCAAGTCGAGATAATCAGTAAAAGAACCCGTTATTTAAATCAAGAGATTTACTTAAACAAGTAATATCTCCATACCACCTTTCTTGGAGTGCTCAGTCCCGAGCGTGCAAAAGGAATGAACCAATGGGAAGCACTACACCGTGTCGAACTCGAAAAAGGTGATAAAATAATTCATACGAGGAAATGGCAATTCCAAGAATCGCAAGCCAACGATCGCAAAGTGACTTTCAAAAATGAGCCTATCTCTTCAACGGGCAAATTTTTGAAAGTTCACTATAAAAGGCCGAGGAGTTTGTTTGAGAAGAATGATGAATGACACACACGTGAGATATACAAGCTTATCAAAATGAAACATTCTCAATCCTCAAGCCTACATTTGAAGTACATCAATCCAACACTTACCTCGTGAAGGAAAGAGAACTTCAATCAGTTGAAGAGGAAAATACGAAAACAAGGGGTCTACATTCGGGAAGGATTGTAGAAAGGTTCAAGGTGAACCAAGTCTTAAGCTTTTGGAGGGCTTCGTGATCAAATCCAAAGTGCTTGAGCAAGTGAGTGTAGTAGCAAGGCAAATTGCCCTGAAGAAGTTCCGAGTCGCACGAGAAGCCATTTTGAGTGATCAAGGCGTCTCAGATCGAGTCCCAAAGGATCAAGTCGGCCTGTTGTGATCAAGACTTGTATCTGGACTGTTACCACTTTGTAAACTGATCATTACCTAGTGGATTCCTCCAGGAGTTGGAGAAGAGAGGAGTAGAAGAATTACCCCATCTTCGAACCTCTATAAAAATTTTATTGTGTCATTTACATTTCAAAGATTTAAATTCTCGCACTTTTAATCGCTTATATCTGCTGATAAATTTGCTATCCATTTGATAATTTATAAGTACTAAATCAAGTGTAAAAACTTGCTTAATCAAACTTAAGGGTGTTAAGTCTTCCAATAAAAACAAAACCCACAGTTGAGTCAAATTATAGCCAACGGTGAGTTACTCTATTACATGCTCAAATGAGTCATGTTGAGAGATTAACTCTACTGAGTGACTAATTCGACTGTCCATCAAGGACACAGCTGTGTAGAACTCTGTAGATTTAAAAGGACTAAATCGAAAATTTGGTAAGGTTTATTCAACCCCCCCTTCTAAACCTTACACTTACACCCCTTGGGACCTACAAGTGGTATCAGAGCGGTTGGTTCATTGAACCCTCCGCACCGGTTCTCGAACTAGATCTCCAAACTTTTCAAAGTCTGCTTTAGTACTTAATCTTTCAAAACTCTTTTCTATCATTAAAAGTTATTATCATGGAAGCAAATCTAACACGCATTCCTATGTTCACTATTGAAGAATTTGATGATTGGAAAATTCGTTATGCAGCTCATCTATCAAAGATTACATGATGAGATGTGGATAGTGATAGAAGATGGGCCTCTGCAAATATTAAAGGTGAAACACACGAAGAGTTGCGGTTTGAAAGGGAAGAAGATCAAAGACCTGCAGTCATGGTTGAAAAACCAAGAACCGAGTGGACAAATGATGAGAAAAAGATACAACCTGGACAATGTAGCCAAGGACATTCTTTACAAAACCTTGGACAAAGCCATGTTCAATAAAGTGAAATCTTGCAAAACGGCTAAGGAAATCGGGACAAACCGACATTGATTTGTGAAGGCTCGTGAGCAAATCAAAGAAAACAAACTATCAAAAATTGGTCGTACAAAAATTTGAGAACTTTAAAATGATCTCGGAGAAAACCTGGATCAACCGGATGCTCGGTTCTGTAAATCACAAATGAGTCAGTCTACACTTGGAAAGGAATATACATGTAAGGAAATGTGTATGAAGATCCTAAAAAGTCTTCCGGTGAATGGGAAATGAAGGTCATGGCATTGAGACACTCCATGGACCTATCAAAGACATCCAATCATGAGTTATTCTCGGACCTCAAAGCCTACGAGTTTGCCGAGAAGGAAAGACAGGAAGAGACAATTTTGTACCCAAAACAATTTGCTCTAATTGTTAAAGATGGGAAGAGAGCCGAGGTCAAAGAAGTCATTGACCCGGAAGAAATAAACGATGGTTAAAAGGTTCAACAAGTTCTTCAATAAGAACTACAAGAGAGGAAAGGGAATCTTCCGAAGACACTCACCTCCCTCTAAATCAAGGGAAGACAGGCCAACCAAGAGAACAGATCATCAAAAAGTTGAATATCAAAGGGCTAACAACTCAAGAATGGAAAGAGTCGATCAAAAAGTGAATATCTATGTTTGAACTGTAGACAACCAGGTCACTATGCAATTGATTGCTCATATCCTGTAGTCAACAAGACAGGGATGAAGAAGAAAGGAAGGTCTTGAGAGAAAGAAGACAGAAAAGAAAAGGGCAATGATGGTCTGCAGAGACTGCCGAGACAAAAGCCAAGGGAGAGGGACAGTGACTCAGAGAACAAAGTGAAGCCGACTACTCAAGTGACTCGAAGAAGAAGCCTTGATCCGCTTGATGGCCAAAGAACAAGATCAAGAAGATGAGGTACAATCTAACTCAACAAGCTCGGACACTACTTAGTGGTAGTGATCGTGACACACACACTTCATCACCTACGGATCTTTATGATTCATTAGGCAAAATGATGAAAGATTTTGAGCACATTAAAACCTCACACACACTATTGAATGAGGAAAACAGCCTACTCAAAAGTCAAACTCAAAGTCGACTAAGGAGCCGAGTACTCTAAGTCAAATAGCCGATGAGAATAAAAGTTTAAAGGTAAAAATGCTAAATTAATAGCGTAAATTGCCGCTATAGAAAAGAGGAGAATGACCTCAAGAATGTTATTGTCTCATTCACCAAGGCATCTAAATCATTGGATGATCTTATTATGAGTCAAAGAGAATGTGGAGACAAGACAAAGCTTAGATTTAATTCCTCTATGCTATGTCAAACCTCAAGAATAATTTTGGAAAAAGGATCTTCAAGTCATGAAGAGTCCGAAAAATCCAAAACTATAAATGTTGCACACACATTCGCTCCAAAGCACAATAATAAGCAAACCGGCCTTGGTTACAAAGGAAAAGGAAAATGCCAGTTGAGAGTCTTGAAAGATACGGTGAGAAGAGATTCAAATGAGTCCTCAAAGAACTCCAAACAGTAAAATACTCAGAAAGAAAAAGCAGAGCTACCAAAACCCCTTAAAATCCATAAAAGAAATACATATAATGGGAATGGTAGAAAATATCCAAGCCAAGCCGATTGGAATAATGTGAACTATCAAAGATAGACTTATGGAATATAAGCCAAAATGGCAAAGGCCTAGAACTCAACAAAGGCCATTCCAAAAGTATAAGAGCTTTCATCAAGACACACATATGCACCTAGGCACTACACTCAAAGACACCACAATTACCCAAGAAAGGCAATTGCTAAAACACATATGCAGCATACGACAAAAGAGACAAATTGTATGAACCTAGACTCCCCAAGCAATTTGCCAGGATTAATTATGATTATGGCATCGATAGATGGCAACCTCTTAGAGTCAAATCATTTGGCTATAAAGTTGGTTGGATCATCTTATAATTTAACCCCTCAGACCTGACAAGCATGGGTACCTAAAACTTAATTTCCTTGATTGCGGGTTCAAGGAACAGTGAGTGGCAAGGAACCTGGTACATGGATAGTGGTCATTGCCGACATATGACAGAAATAAGAGAAATGTCAAAATTCAAGGAAGTCAAAGGAGCAAAAGTCATATTTGGAGGAAATGAAGCTCGAGGTGAAATAAAAGGCATTGGATCCATCAAGAGGAATGGATTAGAAATTACAGATGTTGCATATGTTGAAGGACTAAACTTCAATCTACTAAGCATCAGTCAACTTTGTGACAAGGGCTACAATGTTGGATTCAACATGGGTATATGCCAAATCAAGGATATTGAATCAAATGAAGTTGTCTTTGCAAGGATGTAGACAAAAATATGTATGTAGTGGATTGGTCAACCGCAACACCCAAAGACTGCCTACTAGCAAAGAGCACAAATTGAATCAAGTTGGCCGTGGCACAAAAAAGCCGAAAGTCACCCGAATTTCAAAACAATTAACAAGTCGGCAAGAAGTCATCTTGTGGAAGGACTTCCGACTCAAGATATACAAGAAGGAGAGTATATGTGATGCATGTCGAAGGGAAAACAAATCAAGTCGTCATTTAAAGAAAAGACATGCCCATCCTCAACAAGAATATTGCACTGCTTCATATGGATCTATTTGGCCCAAAGTGGAACCGGCCAAAGATAAGTGGAAAGAAATACACCTTGGTGGTAGTAGATGACTACTCAAGATATACATGGACAATATTCATGTGCAAGAAGAAAGAAACTCTACAAAAACTACCACAATGATGAAGAGGATTCAAAACGAGAAGAGTCAAACCATTATCAAAATAAGATCGACAGAGGAACCGAGTTTGTCAATGGAATAATAACTCGATTGTATTGAAAATGGCATTGGTCATGAACTATCGCACAGCAAAGGACTCCACAATGCAGAATGGAGTTGCGAAAGAAGGAATTAACCCTCAAAGAAGCAAAGAATGACCATGTTATGTTGACGGGGGTTACAAAAAGATTTTGGGTCAAGCAATCAACACAACTTGCTACACCCAAAACAGATGTATGATAAACAGACAAACCGACAAAGACTCCCTATGAAACCGGATCGGAAGAAAACCAAATGTTTCATATTTCGAATATTTGGATGTAAATGCTTCATTCACAACAATGGCAAAGACAACCTAAAGGCCTTTGATGCTAAAGTCGATGAAGGTATCTTCTTAGATACTCACCAAAGCAAAGCCTACGAATACTCAACAAAAGAACTATGGTTACGTAAGAATCCATTCATGTAGTATTCGATGAGCCAAATGTAAATGGAGAAGACATTGAAGAGTCAATCGATAAGTCAATCATCCAACCATACGTAAGAGTCCCTATCTTCAAGTTCAAGCCGGAATTATCAATTGGAAGAAGATGAGATAGTCGAATCTCAAAAAAATTTGGAAAATTTGCAAACTAAGTGATTACGAGAGAGTCGATAACAAAGAAACAAACCGCAAGTCGATCGAACCCGCTTAACTCACTCCAACCTCGATGTAAGATGGCCGAGAGACCATCCACCGTGAGCTTGTCATTGGAGATATAAGAGAAGGTGTCAAGACAAGATCTAGAACTCAACAAGAAACCATGTTCACATGCTTCATCTCACAAATTGAGCCCAAAGATGTGTCACAAGCATTGGATGACACACATTGATTCGGCTATGCAAGAAGAGTCAATCGTTTGAGAGAAATAAAGTATGGGAATTAGTGCAAAGACCATACATCAAAATGTCATTGGAACCAAATGGGTGTTCGTAAATAAAATGAACGAGGAAGGATCTGTGGTAAGAAACAAAGCAAGATTGGTAGCCAAAGGATATTGCCAAGAAGAAGGAATAGATTTTGATGAAACATTTGCTCCTCGTAGCAAGATTGGAAGCTATAAGGATGTTTCTTGCCTATGCGGCTCACAAGAACTTCATTGTATATCAAATGGATGTAAAAAGTGCATTCCTAAATGGCTTATTGGAAGAAGAAGTGTATGTTGAACAACCTCCAGGATTTGAGCGTAAGACTCTTGGAGACAAGGTATACAAACTCAAGAAAGCCCTGCACGGATTGAAACAGCACCCAGAGCATGGTATGATACCCGTCACAATTCCCGATCGAAAATGGATTCACAAAATGAAAAGTAGATAGAACACTTTTCGAATTCAAGACAAGAAGAGTATCTTTCGCTTGTTCAAATATATGTGGATGACATCATTTTTGGATCCACTAACAAAGAGTCATGGTGAAAAATTCTCAAACCTCATGCAAAGTAAATTTGAAATGAGCATGATGGGAGAGCTAACATTCTTCCTTGGACTTCAAGTGAAACAAAGTGAAGGATGGAACCTTCATAAGTCAAACAAAATACACCAGAGATTTAATGAAGAAATTTGGTATGGAGGAGAAGTCTTCTCGTAAAAATACCAATGAACACATCACCAAAATGGACATGGATGCAGATGGCAAGCTCAGATCAAACAAGATACTGAGCACTTATTGGATCATCGCTCTATCTCACAAAAAGCGGTGCCGACATCACCTTTGTAGAGGGTGTATGTGCAAGATTTCAATCTGCTCCAAAAGAGAGCCATATGACAAAAACTAAGAGAATATTGAGATACTTGAAAGGAAGCCAAGAAGTAGGCCTATGGTATCCAAAGGAAGGTGGATTCAAGCTAATGGCTATTTGATTCTCGACTATGCTTTGGATGCAAGAGTGGACAGGAAGAGCACTTCGTGCACATGTCAAATGCTAGGAAACAGACTAATTTCCTGGTTTAGCAAGAAGCAAAACTCAATAGCCACCTCTACTGGTGAGGGAATACATAGCTCAAGGGCAATTGTTGTGCCCAAATCCTATGGATGAGACAAAGGTGAGAGACTATGAAGTTGAAGAAAAAGAAATTCCAATCATGTGTGATAACACAAGTGCCATTGCAATCACTCAAAATCCCGTGTTGCACTCAAGAACAAAACATATTGATGTCGATATCATTTCATAAGAGATCATGTTGAAAAGAAGGACATTATCTTGGAATATATCTCAACCGACAAACAACTAGCCGACATCTTCACAAAACCATTATGTGAGTCAAGATTTGAAGAACTCAAACATGAGTTGGGGTTAATTGAGTGGTGACATTGACATATCAGATTTAATCAAAGAAGAGAATTAGAACATAAAAGGAGTGAAAAAGAGCCGAAAACAAAAATCACCAAGAAATCACCAGACGTAAAAACAATTTACACCAAGTCACCGGTGATAGTGAGTCACTAAGAGAAATGAGAGAGTAGAGTTAAATCGCCTAAGAGATAAGTCGAATAACTTATGAGCTAAGTGACAAAAACGCCATCGTTTTGACTAAGCGGGAATGTTTTAAGAACACGTCAAAGATAATGATGATGTGTACTGGACATAAAGCTCGCACACTAAGCTTATGATTGGATATAAATCTGCCGCATTAAATACGAGACGTGAAATGCTCAATAGGCGCGAAATCCAAGCCGTTGATTTCGATCACGATTCAAAACCGTCCGCACGCCCTTTCATAAACCATATTTAAACCTTTTTCATCCGTTTCTCTCTCACACTTCTAAAAACTGTTCAATCTCTTTCTCTCAAAAGGCAAAGGCAAAATACTCGAAACCCTATCAACCTTCAAATCAATTTCTCGAATTTTTTTCTTGATATAATTCTCGAGAAATGGCACCAACTTATGACTTTACCAAGCTAGGAAAGCAAATCCACACCGGTTCGACGGTGGATTTCGATGGAATGGTGAAGCAGGGTCCGACAACACCCTGGTGAAGAAAATCGCCGAGAAGCGGGAAATGACCCAGACTAAAACCGTTTCTAACGCGGAATATCCTATGACCTATGTGGAGGAGGTCGCACAATTCTACGTGAATGCCGAGATTCACGATGAGGGGAATCAAGTCATCTGCTCACGGAAGCGGTGACTATCACCGCCAATGATTTGGCTGAATATTGCTCACTACCGCCAGTAAGGAGCAACGAGATTAAGGAAGCCGATGTCAACTTGGTCGACGCATGGAAAGAGATAGCCAAGTCCGACTTTGCCGATAAAATTATATACACAAAGAAACAAGAGATCGGCCAAGGAGGATTATCACAAATTGTTGGACATAGTTGCCAAATGTATCGACATCAATTTGGCACTTTGACCAATCACAAAGGCAAAGCCGATTGTGATGGCTGCAATCATCGAGGAAAAGAAGATAAACCGGGCTGAGTTTATCTACAGCAGACTCGCCTTAACGTGGGAAACAAGTCCTTCAAAGAAGATGGGTCATTTGGAGGATCCAGGATATGGCCTGGTGATTGGCCGGCTATTGGAGGTGAAAGGAGTACCTCTTAGACATGGGAAGGCTTTCCATGTTAACAAGAGGATGTTCGAGCTAACCCTCTCGGGTGCTCAAGCGAGCTTACGCCAAGAGAGCCGACACCGGTGAGGGGAATCACTGACCCGAAGACACAATCGCTTCCTCTCCAGCCTAAGAAGAAAGTCGCCCGCAATGCTAAGAAGATCGCGCCCCGCAAAGAAAGAAAACCAAACATGCTCCCCCCCGCAGTAGTGTCACCCGCCCCAAAGCCGTGTCACCGCCCTGCATAGCCGGGGTCGAGAAGGACTCCCAAATACCTTCTCCGATCGTCAAAAGGAGGAGAATCGACAAGCCTAGACGGCGGCTCCTCGTAAACAAACACAAGCACGCCCCACTGGCCCGCCAAGACTCGAGAGGACACCGCCTCCGAACGAGAAATTCCCGGTACAAACCAGAGACGAAGAAGACTTGTCAAGCGGCCCGAACAGAGAAACCAAATTTGAGTCGATTACATCGCCTAGCACATATACCGAGACTATCGGGAAGTAGAGTCTCCGTGATGTAGTTGATGAACCGGCCAAGTCTGTCAAGAAGCGTCCCAAGAGAGGCAACCAAGACACAATCAGAGCTCATACAAATTGAAGCACAAGAAGAACCAAAAGCAGATAGTGATGTAATGATCCTCTCTCCACCTTACCCGGACATCCAAAATCGTGCGTGAGTGGAGAAAATGGAAGCCGAGCAAGTCAAGGAACAGTTCCAACGGCCCGAATTCATAGAAGAAGAAGAGGAATCGCTAAATTTCCTCGATTAACTATTTGTGCTCCTGACTCCGGATGAAGACAATCGCATAGACATTCTGCAGATATACAAGGACAAGGAGAGAGAGAAAAGCAAGTCAAGAAGCCGAAGCACGAGAAGGCAAGACCGCCTCTATCTCCGGCACCACGTAACACACACATCCTCTCCTTGATGTCTTCTCCGAAAGTGACGAGGAACTGAGAATGTCGCCGCTACGTAAGAGTTGCAAATGCAAAGAAGCATTGCATGAATCAAGAATCCTTCACGAGCAAAGATCGATGGAGGGACCAGGGAGTCCTCCGTAACACAAACTGAAATCGATCCAATGGGAGTGGTTCAAAGAAATAGCCACCGATGTTAGCCGCTACCACTTCCCTCACTCACCGAAGAAGGCAATAAGGGAAATGGCGATGAACCGGGACAATGGGGACCCCAATCGAGCCAACCCCTATTGAAGGTGTGCTACCACCGCCCCAACTACCGAACCATCAATTGAAACAAATGGGAGTTTGGATACGAGTGACCCCACTCCAAGTCACTCACCGGTGCGCCACCGAGGGGGAAACTCCTCCACCGCAGCAAAGGCCGGAGGATGCCGCAGATGACTCGACAAAGAAGCAAGGAGGCGAAGAAGAGAAATTCCAATCACAAGAAGAACAACAAGTTGCCATCAACGAAGCTCGCACGCTTGAGACTGTCTGGTGAGGTGCCAACCGCTCCAAGGCTAATGACGCCGCCGATGCGTCGAGGCACGAGGAAGGAACAGCCCCCGGGAGTTAACACTGGCGATGAAAGTGCAATCCATGGGGTTGAGACTCCAATGGATGCCATCAGAAGACCCAAGACAAAACCGACAGTGACCGAAAGGGAGGACTAAGACCTCGCAGCAAGAGAGACCGCTTGGAGGAAATGAAGGCCCACGGGAGGTTGAGACTTCCGGGGTAAAGACCAAGTAGAGAACATCCCTCCCGCTATCATCGACCCATCCGAGAAGGAGATCAGCGCACTTCATGATTCCCAGTGACAACCCCGATGTCACTTTTCTCGGGATCGAAGGCGAAGAAGAAGCCGAGTCATCCCCATGACAAATCCAAAAGACTCAGTGCGGATGTTCCAGGCACGAGCAAGTCCGATCCCAAGACTACTCGTCAAACCTTTAACTTTGATGATGAGCCACCACTAGAAATCTCATCATCGTCCGATGACGCCGCCGATAAGGCCGAGGACAAGTCTCATCGAAATGGAAAAATCACCGAGACCAACGGTTAAGACAAATTGAGGCTCAGCCAGTTCGGGTCTACTTCACAACCAAACCGGTGAACCTGAGACCACCGCTCCGCTCCTCAAGCCGCAGCAGATCGATTCCCAAAAGAACTTCACGCGCACCGCTCATCATCGAATGGATCCCGGTCGGCGGTGATGAATCTTTTGTGGAATCTTTCCCTTTCTCACTGGAGATACCGTAACTCCACGAAGAGTCGGAAAATGAACAAGCACGCTATCACAAACCACCTCCTCGTTCTTCCAATGAGACACCATTGTTCAGTGATTATGACTTCGATGTTGTATGGCCATCACCGCAATGTGTTAATCACCAAGTTCGAGAAGTGTTCAAGGCACTCTTTGGTCAAGTTGAACGGATGGAGAGGCATCAAGCCCTCTTTGGACATGCTACCGACAACAGAGATGCCACCCTTACCGACTTAAGAGGCATAACAAATTCGAATAAGGGAATGGTGGCAACAACAAAAACAATGCGTGTGGAACGGTGAGATACTTCAGACAATTGTTCAACAAGTCCGGTGTGGAGAGTCGAAAATGCCGATCGCGAAACGTTCGAGGAACACATTGAGCATATGCATGAAGCTCACACCGCCGAGATCAAGCGCCGCGTGAGCGTAATGCAAATGATATACAACGCTTGGAAGAACACATGACAAGAAAATTCAGCCTTCTCATGGCCGAGATGAAGCCGATTTTTCAAGCAGAATCCAACACTACTCGCTCAATTCCGCGGCCGCATACACCGCAGACTTGAAGCGTAATTCAACCATCGAAGACTCGACTTCATGCTTGCCAAAGATGTTCCCGGGGTTCCTCTATCCTTTGATGATGCCAAAAAGGGGGAAGAGGAATACCTTAAAGCAAAGAAAATCAAGCCGAAAAAGAAAGGAGGAGCAAATGAGAAGGGAAAATCACGGTGAGGAAGTCCTAAAAATGAGAAGAAAGGAAAACTTGTTGAGGGGGAAGGATCGGCAGATGTAACATTGATGATTGCACAAACCCCCAACAAGGTCCTCACGGTGACATTATGAGCAAGAAACTCCTCAGTGACTCGCCACTCCAACACACTGTATCTATGGCCGAGAAGAGAAAAGCAATTGAAGCAGGGGATGAAGGAAGTGGAAGGAAGAATGGATGCCAGGGTGATGAACATCTTGAAAGAACATGGAGGCATTCCGGTTGACAGAGACACGTATGCCATTTCGTATGTCGGACAGACAAGCCAAGATCGATTTGACGAATTCAAAACGCTCGAACCGAAGGATATTTTGCAAATATGTCCATGGCTCAAGCTTGGGACCAGATCGGGAAAAGTGGTCTCACATTATGTGAAGAAGTCGACAGAGACAGACTTCCCGATCCTCTACCTGGTCACTCGCTAGTCAATCACCGGGGAAGAAGACCAAAGACAAAGATACGCCCAGGTAGAGGAAGAAGCGGCGATGGAGGAAGAAGCTTGCACCCAGGCCTCGCCCAAGAATATTGAATACGAGATCCGAGGAAAGAAAGGAGGGATCTCGGGCCGGGCTTGACCAAGTGGCGAATTTGCGAGTGGCTAAAACTAACGCCGAGTATGCAAAGAGAATAGAAGAAGAAAACAAAAGACAAACTCGGCTATGGCGGGAGAGACAGGGGAAAGAACAAGGAAAGATGAAGCCGCCAGGAAGGCATATGAGAAGAAAAAGAAGGCATTGACGACGAAGAAAAGAAGAAGAGAAGAAGATCGAACAAGATGAAAGAAGGAGACAACGAAGGAGATGAAGTGTTCTTTGTCAACCCTTCGTATTTTATATGTAAATACATACAATGTAAGTCTTCCGTAATAAAGCTATAAATTTTCTATTTTTTTGTGAAGACAATTATATATTCCGATACACCTTGTAAACATTGTGTTAAGTACAAGAATGATATGATCAATAAAAAGATTGATTTCAAGATACATTCTATGTCAATACACTATCGTATGTATCTTTGTTATTTGCATCTTTGTATGGTTTAAGTTTTGGCATCATCAAAAAGGGGGAAATTGTTAGGAATTTTATTGTTTAGATTTTGATGAATGCCATGTAAAACTTAGAATAGAAAGTTGGCTCCCCAATTCTTGTTGTAAATTGTATTGTAACAATTAGAGCCGCCAAAGCCGAGTTAAGTCGCCTACGCCCCAACATGCAAGAAGACAATCAAGGCTTGAAGGAAAACTCACTGAGAGACAATTTGAGTCACAAAAGAAGAGCAGACAGAACTCGATGAAGAAACGGTGAGATGCGGTGAGTGGAACATCACCAAGTCAACTCAAGAGAAGCCAAGTCTCAAGTCAAGTGACGGAAGAGTCATCCAATGATTGGAAGTCGACTCTAAGTCACCTGGGGAAAGCAAGGAAATGCAGATCAAGTCGAGATAATCGTAAAAGAACCGTTGTACGTAAATCAAGAGATTTACTTAAACAAGTAATATCTCCATACCACCTTTCTTGGAGTGCTCATCCCGAGGAAGCGTGCAAAAGGAATGAACCAATGGGAAGCACTACACCGTGTCGTAACTCGAAAAGGTGATAAAACAATTCATACGAGGAAATGGCAATTCCAAGAACGCAAGCCAACGATCGCAAAGTGACTTTCAAAAATGAGCCTATCTCTTCAACGGGCAAATTTTTGAAAGTTCACTATAAAAGGCCGAGGAGTTTGTTTGAGAAGAATGATGAATGACACACACGTGAGATATACAAGCTTATCAAAAATCGAAACATTCTCAATCCTCAAACTTCCACATTTCAAGTACATCAATCCAACACTTACCCGTGAAGGAAAGAGAACTTCAATCAGTTGAAGAGGAAAATATCGAAAACAAGGGGTCTACATTCCGGGAAGGATTGTAGAAAGGTTCAAGGTCAACCAAGTCTTAAGCTTTTGGAGGGCTTCGTGATCAAATCCAAAGTGCTTGAGCAAGTGAGTCAGTAGTAGCAAAGTTTTGCCGCCCGTGAAGAAGTTCGAGTCGCACGAGAAGCCGGTGAGTGATCAAGGCGTCTCGCATCGAGTCCCAAAGGATCAAGTCAATTTTGTTGTGATCAAGACTTGTATCCGGATATTGTTACCACTTTGTAAACCGATCATTACCAGTGGATTCCTCCGGGAGTTGGAGAAGAGAGGAGTAGAAGAATTACCCCATCTTGAACCTCTATAAAAATTTTATTGTGTCATTTACATTTCAAACATTTAAATTCCCGCACTTTTAATCGCTTATATCTCACGATAAATTTGCTATCCATTTGATAATTTATAAGTACTAAATCGTGAAAAAAACTTGCTTAATCAAACTTAAGGGTGTTAAGTCTCCCAAAAAACAAAACCACTGAGTTGAGTCAAATTATAGCCAACAAATTGAGTTACTCTATTAATTATTTCAAATTGAAATCATGGAGAGATTAACTCTCTTGAGTGACTAATTCGATTGTCCATCAAGGACACAATTGGTGTAGAACTCAGAGATTTAAAAGAACTAAATCGAAAATTTGGTAAGGTTTATTCAACCCCCTTCTAAACCTTACACTTACACCCCTTGGGACCTACAAATATATTGGTGACCTTCAAATAATGTAATTCAAACATTCCTACCAAAAAAGGTAACAAATGTCTTTTGGAAAAATGAATTCCCCATCCGCACCACCATGTAATGTTATCCTCGAATGCTAAACTCAAGAAATAGAACCTAAGAGCTTTATTTTGAATGTTCATTAAAAAATAAATTTAAGCCCCATTTAATTCACACCAGAGTGTTCAAAGGTCCATCTCTGATATTTTTGATCTAGATTAATTTAATTCACCCTAATGAGTAGTTTACAGGTTTTTTTTATAAGCCCTTAATTCCGGGCACTGAGATGTTAACTTCGATTATCCGTCTAGCTGAAGAATCGTTAATTGACTCTTAAACATAACAAACCATGAAAATGAACAGAAGAGAATATATCTATCGACGGAAGTTAAGCAACTTCCGTGCACAAGGAAACAGACTTCAGTTTCCGGAAACACCTTTTAAGTCATGATGTTCTCTATAAAATAAACACATGCTTGCTAATTAGAGGCTCTGAAGAAGAACAGGGTATATATTGTTATATCTAGTATGCCTATGCATATATACCTGAAGTAGGCAATCTCTCAAGAACCTTGTGCACATGTGCCTTTCATTTTGCAGCTTTAATCTCATTAAAATTTAATATGGACATTTTCCAGTGATAGTCTAGAAACTAAAATAAAACATACGTCTAGAAAGCTTCATCAAAATGCATTTAGTAGAATTTATATCAAGAGAAAACATGGTTAAGGTGCATAGTAATATAATTCAGGTAACAAGAAACTTCTCTACATAGTAAATCACAAATCAACTGAGACATAGAAGAAAGATGAACAATAGATTTTGTAACTACAATTTAGTATGAATGAGGTAGTTTCCCGGTGATGTTCCCATTTGATTTTTTAAAATACTTTGCCATAAAATGGTTCTAGTTGAGCAATGAGAATTAATAAAAACAGTATTAAAGTAACCATGTATCAATAAATACGAGAGACAGTTGAAGGGGGGACATAGACTTGCCTGACAGAGAAGCTTCTCCATGCAAAAGACTATCAAAGAATATCCCGAGATCGGACATTTTAACAAAATTTGTTCCCTGGAAGTCTCCCTCTCGGAAACACACTTTTCCTTATCCCATCGATCCTTCAAGAGCTTCTTGGAATGCCACCTACACATGAAATCAATATAGTAATCGAAGGGACCAGTTCAACAAAACTTTCAACACACAAGAAGAAAATAATCTTGCTCCACAATAAATAAACCGCTAAATTTTTTGATTTACCACAAAAGATCATATTTTTAAAACTTAAATAAATAACATCAAGTAAAAAAATAAAACAAAGGAAACCAAAAAGAAGCCCGAATCTTGACTTGTTGAAGCAATTTTGAGCAAATGTCATTTGGTATAACCACGAAAGGACTTCAAATTTCGATTTCTTCACGCTCATTGGTCGGATTCAGAACAATGAATCCATTGCATCGTTTGCATGGCTCGCATTTCAAGTGAATGTTTTCGTCAGAATGTAATACATTCAATGATTTATTAGATAAAGAAGTAATATATTATTTAAAGAAGCAAAGACTACAAAAAGAACTCTTGGTTCTTTTCAGTCAATGACTCAATGCTAAAACAAATAAAATTTTCTTTTCTGGTGTAACCTTGTCATGTAAAAATATACTCATATAGTAAAAATTAGTTTCCAATCGAATAATAAAAGTTGTGTTTCATATTTACTCCATTAAAGCTATTTTTATAGAAACTGGAAGTACATTTTCACTTAGAGCTAGCTTCACAAAAGCAAATGAAAGGCAATTTTCTGGACAAAAAATATGGCCACATTGTTTATGATCTGAATATAAATAACAAAAAGGATTGCAGGTTTATCCTATATTTTGCTAATCCGAATTGTTTGATAACTAATGATGAAATAATTATTATTTCCTCCAAAAAACAGCCCAAAGATTGTAAACAACTCATCAAATTGTCATGATAGTGTTGGTTTAATATGATTATATTCCAGTTATGCAGACTTCCAACACAAGATAGCAACAACTGCACAACCTTGCCGGAGTTTGATCGGAAGCTAAACGTACTGTTCTTCCTCAACTTCACAAGGCCACTGTCGGGCAGTGGTCCAAATGAGGATCTTCCTTTATGTTTCAATTTGAAGAAAACCACTTTATCATAGAAGAAATGATCACATATTAATAATGGCGTAACATTCATCATAAACAAAATATATACGTAGAAAATAAAATAGGAAACATACCAAGCTTGAATTGAATTGAATTTCTCAAAAATATCACCAACCCTTAATCCAATCAGAATATCTAAATGGAGCTCTTGGGCTCCAATTCCCTCAGCACCGCACACACCTCGGCAATTGCCGCGTTCTGCATCGTAGATAATCAGTCTTAACCAAAACCTAGATATAGATGGAGTGGGAAAAACACTGAGAAAATCTTAGAACCACCCATATATATCTCCCAGTTTTACATATGGAGTGTGAAAACTCATGAGAAAATCTTAGAACTACCCACATATTTCCCCCCATTTTACATTTCTTTGGATTTCTTATGCCGTTGCAGATTTAAAAATTCAGAAAAATAAAGAAGTAGAGATTGTGAGAAATAGGGGGAAAAAAGCCGACCTTTGGATCATCTTGTGCATTGACCGGTCAGAATTTAAAAGAAGAAGAAAGTAGATCTCCTTGGATTTTCTGGTGCCTTATTTTTTCTTGCCCAATAGCCGACCATATTTCCAAAGAAGAACCGCTCAATCTCACCAGTTTCTGCCATAAAATTTCATTCCAACCCATTTCAGAGAATATTTTTATGATTTATGAAGGAAGAGAATCCAGAACGACAGAACTGGCAGTTTTTTTTTTTGACGTTAATCAGCATAACATAGAAATACATTTTTGCCATTAACCTAAAGGGCATTTTAGTCTATCCAAAAATTTACAGAAATATTCAGCCTTTTAGGATAGTAGTAGATAGTAGATAAAAGTTAAGATATTGCATTAGGCATGCATTCATGCATGAGGTTACTTGTTGAGCTCCTTTAGCTCATTCCACGAATGTTAAATTTTCCAGATGAGAATGCAGAAGAGGAAGGAGATGGTCGGGTGCAGTGACTCGGGGAACCCATGTCAATGGAATTCTTTTATTTTCAATGTTTTGACTTTTTAGTTTATTAAATGTCGAATGTCGTTTTATTTTTAGAATGGATATTTTTGGATAATTAATTAATTCAGTTATAAGCATTTATTTTCGCTGCAAAGTTTTCAAAAGGGCCTAAAACAATCGATTGCATTTTCATTGGATATGCAAATAACAGTAGTGCATATCGATTTTTAGTGCACAAATCAGCAATTCCAGATGTACAAGAAGGTACAATTATTGAGTCAAGGAATGCTGTATTTTTCGAAGACGTGTTTCCTTGTCATGAAAGGAAAGAAGCTAGTTCTATCAAAAGAACACGTGATACTGCCGATGGTGATCATCAAAGTGATGAAGAACCAAGACGCAGTAAAAGGGCCAAACAACTAAGTCTTTTGGTCCGCATTTTCTAACCTATGTGTTAGAAAATGAACCAAGGACAATTGGTGAAGCATTCAGACATACCCGTAAGCTCCATTCTGGAAAGAAGCTATTAATAGTGAGATAGATTCCATTATGCAAAATCATACTTGGGAGTTGGTAGATCTCCCTCCGGGAAATAAACCTTTAGGATGCAAGTGGATCCTTAAAAGGAAATATAAAGCTGATGGAACTATTGATAAGTACAAGGCCAGGTTAGTAGCTAAGGGATTTAAACAAAGAGAAGGCCTTGATTTCTTTGATACATATTCACCTGTGACAAGAATCACATCTATTAGAGTTCTCATTGCTATTGCAGCATTGCGTAACCTTGAGATACACCAAATGGATGTGAAAACAACTTTTCTAAATGGTGAATTAGAAGAGGAAATCTACATGGAACAACCCGAAGGGTTTGTTTCTCCTGAACAGGAGAATAAGGTGTGCAAACTCGTTAAGTCATTGTATGGCCTTAAGCAAGCTCCAAAACAATGGCACGAAAAATTTGACACAACTATGCTGTCAAATGGTTTCAAAATTAACGAGTGTGATAAATGTGTTTACATTAAAGACACACCTAATGCTTATGTAATTGTCTGTCTGTATGTTGGAGCATATTACAGCTCATTCCTGTCCAAGTGGAGAAACCTGCTGAATGTGGTGAGATTAAGTTATAAACTTTTAATGATTCCTATACTTTAAAGAAGTGGAGTATGACAGGATACTCTTAATAGGAGATCACCTATATAAGTGTGAAGACGGGCCACTTCAACGAAACACTTATGAACCCAAGATGTTGTCCAGGGCCAAAATGGACACAACCGTGAGAACCAAATGGTGTTAGGAAAGATATTGTGTGGATGTTATTGTTTTGGTTTACATAAACAATCGAAGCATTCAAGACATCGCGTCACCATGCGGCTTAGTAAATGAGATAGTATTCCACTAAGGAAGGTTCAAAGCCACAAGCTACCTCTCCCGATGCAATAGCTTTCCATTTAAACTCTCTTAGTGTCGCATTCTCATATGCATTTATTTTCATTCATGTGGGGATTGTTGGAATTGGTTTGATAAATGGGTTTTGACCCGATTTTGACCAATTATTTAAGTGGGTTCATTTATTCGATGTATGAAATAAATGAGATAAACGTCATCTACGCCGGGTAGATGAGTTTAGCATTTTGAATTTCTCAAACCAATATCGGGTGAATGCGAAATAAATGCATAAAGTTGGCCACTTAAAATGCTTTTATATATGGAATATAAAAGGGTGGGAATATGGAAAGTCATATCTCACATAGGAAACATAGTAAATGTTTGACTAGTTAATAAAAGAGCTTCACCACTAATAAGGAGTAATCAGTGAAACTCTTATGGTGCACTAGTGGACCAAGTCAATTTTGACTAGCTTCGCTAGCTCAAAGGCACCAAGGACAGTGCAAGGAGCACCGTCGAGAGCCGGGCCCGAGCCGCGCACGCCGCACATAGTCGCATTGGCGCTAGAGGCGCACTTTGCACTTCGCGAGGAGCTTTGAGGAGCCTTAAAGTTTTGGAGAATCGAACCAGGGTTGACCAGTGGCTCGGTGACGTGGCGAAGCGGCTCGGTGTGGTGACTTGGCAAAATCGTCGAGTGGCGACACGTGGCGCTTATTGACGCGTTTCTTGCCGACGGGCACCGCGATCGATCGTCGTCATCCGGTGTGCGTAGGTGTATGCCAAATGTTGTGTTCCTTCAGCAGATCGATCGGGACCATCGGACGTATTGCAACTAACCACAGGGCGCGATTGTGACGGTCAAGGCCGATCCGGACCAGGGTTGCACCCATCAAGAGGCACCAAGAGCTCTATATAAACCAGCCTTTAATCATTTCATGGAATCGATTTGAAATCTTTAAAAGCATTCAACATAAAAAGTCTTGAGAGTTCAAAACACTAAAAGTTCGAAGTGTCTTGTGATTTGTAGTGTTGCTATCGAAAGACGTAAGTCGTTGTATCTTGGGAGGCGATTGCGAGTTTTCCGTTCACACGGTGAGCGGGGCAATTTCGTCTTAAAGACAAAAAGTCCAACTCTTGCCTCGACTTTCTCATTTTCTCGCTTCGATTTTCTTTAGCCATTCGGTATACATCATCCAGTTTTTCTAACATAGGTTGCCACCAAATGTTGACGAGCAAGATAAGATCATGCACCAGATTCCTGCATGAGAATTATCTGGGAAAGAAATGGTCATCACTCATCAAATATAGAAACACAAAAGTTCCTGGTAGTTTTGTTCTTTTCTGGTCATATCATAACATAACATTTGGTGGTATGATATGACCAGGTAACATATTCCCTTTGTAAGTTAAGAGTTATTCAATGCCCGGGAGAATACACATCAAAACAAACATTTTCTTTTCGGATAATTACCAAAAAAAAACCTGATGCTCGAACTAATTACATAAAACCCAGAGTCTTTTTAAAATCACAAAAAAAGGCCTGTAGATTTGATCCATCTTACATTGTACCCTTTATAAGCAAAAAATATTTCAAACACCCGACATTTATACAAATACTACAGTTACCCGTAAGACATAATCAAACGTAAGGGTTTATTTGTAATTTTAACATATCTTGATCAACCGAACTCCTGTTAGTTACAGTTTCTATGAGAAAGTGCAATATAAAGATATTGTCAATCAACAAGATGATGGGGTAAGTCAGTTTACAAAATCTATAGGACTTATCACGTAACAAATTAAAACTCAATTATGGCCTCATCCTCATATATAATCTGAAACCTATGTCACAGTAGATGATACTAGTCAAAGTAAATGATACAGAACAGGTGCAAAGAAAGAACTTTGAAGTCATTAAAAAGTTCGTATCAACTCAAGTAGCACTGTTCTAAAAATCCCCGCCAGGCGCTAGGCCCCCATTGTCCGCCTACGTTATTTTTCGATTAGGCCCCGCCTAACCCCGCCCAAGTACCGCCTAGCCCTACCCAGGCTCCGCCTAAACACTAGGCCCCAGTCTACCGCCCAACTAGTGCCTAGCGATTTTAGAACACTACTCAGTAGTAGATATAATTAACCACACAACGCCAAAAAAGAAAATTATCATTAATAATTTAACACAGTATTTCAAAAGTACAAGATCAAGAGCAAAGTAAAAATATAAGCAAACGAGTAAGTTTATCCTTTCAAAGAAACATCATGAATGTGGTTCTGTAAGAGAAATATTACCAACAGTGTATAAATTATCAAGTTTGCAGACAACTAGCAAGCAACAGCCAGAAATATGGGTAAAGAATCATCACATACAAATTAAATACCAACAAAGTTCTGTACATTTGATTGCTTGAGTGCATATAGGAAAGCAGAAATCACTTGATACGACTACGGACTAACCATATTACAAATGTAAAATGATCATTAGTAGTATTCTCGGACTAAAACTACATTAGAGGAAGTATTTCACTAAGCAAGGCTATTCAAAATGTTAAAATATAACTTAAGCCCATTCTCTTGATGTTCAATTGTGTAGCTCAATGAAAGTACTGATTATGCCACTGTAGAAAAACTGTGAAGCAAATAACCACTGGAGAATAGAACGAAAAGACAGAGAAATTGAAACTTAACCTAGTATTAGATTAGGGCAAGGATTCAAGTAGCTCATTTAAATTCACCAAGGTTGCATTTGGATGGGAGAATTGGATTTTGGGGAAGGATTTCAAATGACTCCATCTAAGATGAATTTGAAACCATCCAAAATGGACTCGAAAAATAGGTTCCAAGAATTTGAATCCATTATAGAATGACTTCATCCAAACCACCTCAATAGATCTGTTATTATGGATTTGAAATCATTGTCTCCAAATCCATCAATTCAAATGGAGCCCAATATCATAATCAAATAACTTTCAGTTATATGTCACTGCTCTGAGCACATATTATGCAGCAGTATATCCATGCTTCCACGTTAGACTTCACCATACCACTCCATGAAAGCAAACAATTTCAAGCTCAATCTCGCAATATGATTCATCTATTACGCGAACAAACCAGAAAGCAATTCAAAACTTAAAAGCGAAAGCCTGAGAAACAACATCACTGAAAACTGTTGAAAACATCAATGATCCTCTAAGGAGAAGTAAAGAAGAAACAAGGTGGTTATATAAACATATGGTATATTTATTATTATATCTCAGTATAAGCCGCAAACACGCAGCATACTAGCCATAAGTGCATACCTGAGCACAATTGCTATCCATATACAAGGAGTTAAAAAAAAAAAAAATACAGCCACCCCGGTGAACAACCAATCAATTCACCTAGATTTAATACACAAACACTTTGTACACAGCTGATTTCCTCAGCAAAGAAACAGTTATCCTGCTTTCGCAATATTCAGATAAACTATCCGAAGCAAACTAATTAAAATTCGCCACTTACAAGCAGCAGAGCGGACAACGCACAAGCCCGTTTTCGTTGCATTCATGGCACCTCTTGGGCTGCTCCTCGTCCTCATCAAACACCTTGCGGCTACCATTGCAATTCGTGCACGGGATAAACCTCACGTCATCACAAGCATCGCAAGGCTTCATCGGACGCAAAGGGAGCCCTTTGATCATCCTCGCCAGCTCACCGATCTCCAGCAATTGCTTTACCACATCTGCTCCTCCAATGTATTTTCCCTTAATAAACACCTGTGGCAAGCTGACATTATTTTTTTCCCCAAGCACTTTCTGTAATTCCTTTTTATAAGCGATATCCATTGAAATGTCCCTCTCATCAAGATTGACACGAAACCCTCGAAATATCATTCGTACACTGTGGCAATCCTGGAACGTTCTTCGTATTCCTCGGAGGCTGGTGAAGTAAATTACAACCCTGTCCTCGGTGCCCGGCAGCCTGAAGGGATAATCGGGAAGCGGAGAAGGGGCAGTTTTGTGAATGAAATTTGGAGAATCTGATTGGGTTTTCGTGGGTGTGGGCGATGGTAATGGCAAATATTGTGAATTAGGGTTGATTGAGGGGTGTTTTGGGGATTCGAAAACAGAGCATAATTTCCTAACCTTTCCCTTGAACGAATTTCCGGCGGAGGCCATGGAGCCAAATGAGGAGCTGTACGTACTCTTGATCGAGCCATTGCGCTGGAACGCCGGGGTTGTATAGAGGTTATACAAGGGATTATTTAACGCCGCCGCGGAGGAAGAATTGATCGTCGCCGAGCGATTGAAAAGAGACGAGGGATTGCTCTTGGCATTGTTTTGGATTTTCTTCGCCGCGTGTCCCGTTCCTGGATTTTTATAATCAGCCATGAAATTAACAGCAATGGGTCGAGAAAATCAAGGGTTTTGAAGGGGCTTTTTCGTGTATGTACAAAGATCAGGGAAAATTTATCGGCGGCGGAGGGTGGTCGTAGCTGTTTTTTCCAGGCACACGTAATGGAGAAGCGTGGGTTGGAAGAAAATTATAGAAAGAGGGAATACAGGATGATATCCAATGCAAAAGGAAAAAAGGAAAGAGCTTTTTGAAGAGGTGAATGAAATGCAGAGGTGATGTCACCGTCGACGACACCCACTGTATATGTGTACACGGAGAGATACGCGGACGTTGGGAAATGGTTGGGTGGGGGTGTAGGGGGTGGAGGTGGGATATGCCTCTCGGATTTATTTTCATGTATATATGAATTTTATCTAGTGTTAATTACAAAAATTCCTTGAGCTTCGGACTAATTACTAAAAGTATTCAAATTTTGTCCAAAACTACAAAAATATTTCAACAATCCGCCTGCCTTTATAAAAATATTACAATTACTCCATATATACAAGGACAAATCAAACTTTAAAGAGTTTTTGTAATTTTTAAAAAAAATTGAATTATTTTTGTAAGTAGCCCAAAACCTCATATTTCTTTTCCTCTAATTATCCTTTTATGTAACATCTCAATTTCATAAATTAACAATATACGATTTTATAAGGTGCTAAAAACAATCCAAAACTTAAAATCGCATTTTAAAGAAAGCCTAATATTAGGACTTGTCAAAAACTCCAAATACTCATAAAATATGTCTTAAAAAATTAAAACGAAAATTCCAAAACAATGTCATAGTCTTGTATAATATTAAATAAATTAAATCTACCATCTCCTCTGTGCACGCTCCTACTCCTTCATTCATCCGAAAATTATAGATGGGGTGAGCATTTAATAGCCCAATAGGGTCACACAATGTCCAAATTAAATACAATTAAGCATATCAAAATGAACACGAATTTCCAAAGCAATAGTTAGCACTGTCGGAAGTTTCACCGGAGGGATTCTTTTTTCCCGAACCACTTTCGTCCCTCGGTTCCATAATTAATAGTAATAGTTTCATAGCCAATAGCACATACTTGCAACATACACACTAAAAATATTTAACAAGGACATAAATTAAAAAAAAACAACTTAAATGCAGTAGCTTTGTGAATGCAAACGTGAATGTCTAGCATTCAAGTTCCTTGTCTCCTACAATGAAATAAATTTTTAATTAATGAAACTGTTGTAGAAGGGTAAAATAGAAGGAATTAGAAATTTTGAAATAAAATAGGGTTATAGAGAATTGGCTTGGTAAGTGGTTTGTTGGGCCAAAGTTAGGCTTGGTCAAAAATCAAGGATTTTTGCTTAATTCCCTTCTCGTTCTCTTATTCTTTTTCCTTTTTCTTCTTTTCTTCTCTTTAATCTCTTTTTTTCTTCTCTGACTCACTCCCAGCCCTCCTATCTCTCCTCTTTTCTTTTTCTTTTCTTCTCTCTTCTCTCCTCTCTTTTTTCTTCTCTGATACTCGCATCCAGTTCCTCCCACCCCCCTCTCTTTTTTTTTCTTCTCTTTTCTTTCTTCCTGGGTTTTTATCTATAGGTTTTGAAAAGGTGGTGGCCATGGCGGAGGTGTCGGTAGCGGAACATGGCGGCGACGGTGGAGCATGGTAGCGGCAGTTTTAGGGAGAAAAGAAGAATTTACCTTCTTACTTTGGTATAGAAATTGTGAGGAATAATCATAGGGGAGGATTTCAATTTATAGGCCAAGGGTTCAAAGAATATATGGTAAGGTTTTTGCTAACTTTTTTATGCCAAATATACTTGATTTTCATACCCTAATGCATATTTGATTTCTTTCTCTTATTAACATGATTTTCCTTTTTTGTAAAAATTGACTTTTCTTGAATTTGATTCAGAAATTAAATCCCTAAATTAGGAAAATTAGGGTTTCGAAAATTCTAAATCATTCTCAAAATTAGTTCTAATCAAACCCTAATTTTATCCCCAAATGCTAGGTTACGGGTATTACATCCTACCTCCCTTAAGATAATTTCATCCTCGAAATTTGGTTTCTTACCTCAACTTAGAATGTCTGAATACTTAGCTCGAACTTCCTCTCCACACTCTCAAGTTGCCTCATTGCTCCCATGCCATTTCCATTGTACTTTAACTAGTGCCACATCCTTGTTCCTTTGTTTGTGTATCTTTCTTTTTAATATAACCTCTTGTGCTTCTTCACAGGTTATATCCTTGTTTTTATCCAAAATCGTATCGTTAACAATGTGACTTGGGTTATGAACATACTTCCTCAACATTGACACATGGAACACCCTATGAACGGAAGACAAGTTTGGCGGTTGGGCTAGTCGATAAGCTAAATCTCCAATCCTTTCAAGAATTTCAAACGGCCCTATAAGCCTTGGATTTAGTTTCCCCTTTTCGCCAAAACGGATAACACCCTTCATGGGTTCTATTTTCAGAATACTTTTTTCCCTACGTTGAAGTGCAACTCTTTCCTCCATTTGTCGGCATATGATTTTTGCTTATCTTGTGCGATTTTGATTCTGTCCCGGATCTTTTCCTATCATTTATACTATTTGCTCCACTAGTTCCAATCCCAATATCTTATTTTCTCCAACTTTGCTCCAATACAACGGTGATTTACACTTCCTGCCATACAGGACCTCATATGGTGCCATTTAGATAGTCGTTTGATAGCTATTGTTGTAGGCAAACTCGATTAAAGGTAAAATTGTATCCCAATCATTCCCCATATCAAGAAGGCATGCCTCAACATGTCCTCTAATGTATCGTCCTTTTCGATTGACCATCTGACTGTAGATGATAAGCTATGCGAAAATTTAATTTCATGATTAGAGCGCTCTGCAGACTTTTCCAGAACTTTGAAGTAAATCGTGTGTCTCTGTCCGACACAATTGACATAGGGACCCCATGAAATCGCACTATTTCCTTGATGTTGAGCTTCGCATATTGATCCATAGTAAAGGTCATCTTAACTGGTAGAAAATGCACTAATTTGGTTAATGTGTCCACAACTACCCATACATCGCACTATTTCCTTGGTAGCGTGGTAATCTAACCACGAATCATCGTTATGTGCTCCCATTTCTATTGGGATATTCGGGGTTTAAGTAATCTTGTGACAGTCTACGGTGTTTGGCTTTCACTTCTTTGGTGTCAAACACCTTTCTACAAAAAGACCAATGTCCCTTTTCATACTTCTCCACCAAACTACTTCTCTTAGGTCCGAAACATCTTTGTGCTTCGGGGTGTGCCGCATATGGCGTACAATGAGCCTCCTCTAGAATCTCTCTCCCAAGGCTTTCATCCTTAGGGACACATAATCACCCTTCAAAAGTCAAGACACCATCACTTGCCAAAATGAAACTCTTAATGTTCCCCTCTTGAGCTCGCTCTCTCATCTTACTCAAATACTTAGCCCGAGGTTGAGTCTCCTTAATCCTATCACGTAGTGCTGGGCGTACCACCAACGTTGTTATATGGCTTATGTATTCTTTGGTGGTTATACCACCTTAATTCTCATTATGGCGAACTTATCCACCAATTGTTTTGGTTCAGTTTTCAAACTCAATATCTCGTCTCTGGTTTTACGGCTTAGAGCATTAGCGATCACATTAGCGTTACCCGGGTGCTAGTGCATGGTACAATCCTAGTCATTTACTAACTCTAGCCATCTCCTCTGTCTCATATTCAACTCTTTTTGTGTGAAAAGATATTTAAGACTTTTATGGTCCGTGTATATCTCGCATTTCCCCCCATACAAATAGTGGCACCAGATTTTCAGTGCATGAACTATCGCGGCCAATTCCAAATCATGTGTTGGATAATTTGTCTCATGTGGCTTGAGTTTCCTAGAGGCATAAGCAACCACCTTCCCATGTTGCAACCAAACACATCTCAATCCTTGTTTTGACGCATCACTGTAAATAACAAATTCCTTTGCCGAGTCCGGAATTGCCAATACTGTCGTGGAGGTAAATCTTTGCTTTAACTCTTGAAAGGTTCCCTCGCACTCTAGGTCCATTTGAACTTCTCTTCTTTCCTGGTTAATCGCGTCATAGGTGCGGCTAATTTTGAAAAACCTTCAATGAATCTCTGATAATAGCCCGCCAACCCTAGAATACCGCATACATCGTTCGCATTCTAAGGGCTTTCCACTTGTTAACTGCCTCAACCTTGATCGAGTCAACTTTGATTCCCTGAGTAGTCATCACATGCCTTGAACTTCGCATACAACTTCTCTTTGCAAAGCATTTCTAACACTATTCTCAAGTGTTCATCGTGTTGTTCCTTACTCCTTGAATACACCAATATATCACCGATGAAGACTATGACGAATTTATCCAAAAAGGGATGGAACACCCTATTGATCAAGTCCATAAATACCGTTGGGGCATTGCTCAATCCAAACGGCATCACAACGAACTTGTAGTGTCCATAACGAGTCTTAAACGTGTTTTTGGGATATCACTATCCTTAATCCTCAGTTGGTGATAACCGAACCTCAAGTCAATCTTGGAAAATGTGTTTGTGCCTCTCAATTGATCGAAAAGGTCTTCGATCCTTGGTAGTGGATACTTGGTTTTCGCTGTGTGATGGTTTAACTCCCGATAATTTATGCACATTCTTATTATCCCGTCCTTTTTCTTTACAAATAGAGCTGACGCTCCCCATGGCGACACGCTTAGCCAAATAAACCCTAACTTGAGCAACTCTTTAATATGCACTTTCAACTCTTGCAGTTCTTGGGTGCCATTCTGTAGGGTGCTTTGGATACCACTGCTGCCCCAAGTACCAAATCCCAACCCAAAGCCAAAGGCCCACCCATTTAGAACCCTTTAAATACCCCCAAAACCCTAACTTTCATTCATTTTCAGATTTACACACACACACTAACACACACCACAAGGTGCAACCTCTCTCCTCCATCTCCACCATCGGTCACCACTGCCGGCCGCCGACCGATTGTGAATTCCACTTGCCGATCCAGTGGGATTCCTGGAAAATCTTCAGGAAACACATCCAAGAATTATCCGACGATTGGTACATCAGCGGGAGTTATCTCTAATGGTGCGCCTACTATGTTCACAAAATACCCCTGACAATTTTCTTTCTTCAATGCTTTCAGCATCTCTATTACAGATATAACTCGAGGCACCGTCCTAGTCTTAGTGTCATAGAACTTTATTTCCTCATCTCCAGGCAATTTTAATATTATCTCCCTCTCTAGACACTTGATGCCTGCTTGATACTTGCTAAGCTAGTCCATACCCATAATTACATCAAAATCCTTCATATCAATAATATACATGTGTGCCTTAAAGTCCTTCCCACCTTTGTTGACGTCTATGCCATTAACCCTTGAGTCAGTGAGTATTGATTTTCCTAATGGCAGGCCAAACTCAAGTGATTCATCTACTATATCTTTCTTGCATATAGTTAAGACATAGAATTTTGCAGATAAAAGCATGTGTGGCACCAGTGTCGAAAAGTACAAAAACAGGTATATCAGAAACTGGTAGCATACCCGACAATGTACATGGTTCATTCTCTGCCTCTTGCTGCATCATGGCATACATCCTAGCTTTCCATCCTATTGCCTTCTGACCATTGCCTGTCTGTGCTTCTTCATACTTAGCACATTCCCAAGCTTTGTGTCCCTCCTACTTGCATCAAAGACAAGCATTCTTTCCGAACAGACACTCCCATAGTGATTTTTGCCACAAATAGCACAAAGTGGTTTCTCCTTCTATGGTTAGGGTGCAGGTTTCCTCCGGTCTTTGCCTATTTATTCTAATTTCCACTACCATTCCAGTTAGGGCCTTTCCATTTCCTCTTGGGTGCCTCAATCTCCTTATGGGGGTTCCCATCCATATTCATATTCACAGCCACAAGTCAAGCCCGGTCCACTACTTGAGCATATGTCACATCCCCCAGGAAACTTATCACTCCATTCGTTCTGGGCTTAGGCCTGCCACGAACCTTTTCACCTTCATCCGATTCGTGTCAACCAAATGTTTAGAAAATGGGATAATTGGTTCAACTTATGCTCGTAGTCGAGTACAAACATATTTAGTTGCATCAAATCTAGGAATTCCCTTTCCTTCTTGTCCATGTATGTATGTGGAAAGAACTGTTAGATTATGGGATTCTTGATAAGGTGTGCCAATGCGAATCCCACCAATGCCTAGCATCTTGCGTGAGCTGAAAGCTGGCATAGGAGAATCGGTGTGCATCAGTACACACAATCAGTTCAAAAATACCTTCCAATTCCCCGATCCATTCTTCCACGGCAAAAGATTTCTCTAGCCTGATCCATTCTTCCATGGCAAAAGGGTCCTCTAGCCCAGTAAGGGTGGGCGGCCTGTAACGTCGAGATTGTTCCACAACTTGCGATGTGTTGTCAACTGTTGTTGGTTGATTCTGGCCATTCTGAGCGGTTGTCATATGTTGAACTAGTCATTGCATTGTTGTAGTCAGGTTGGCTACAAGGTTCTCCAAGTTTCCCTAAGCATCTTGTGTTGGAAGGTCTCCTCTCCTAGGTGGTGCCATCCTATAATCAATGAAACAAAACATCACGTACATTCCATATAATTCTATAGCTTAGGAAAAATGCCTGAATGCATATATAATAGACTTTAAAGGAAAATTCACTTTTGTTCATAAACTTCATAATATAACAACCAAACTTTAGAAATAAACAATCTACAAGAATTGGATAACGTCGTTCTTATTCATGTATAGCTATTTATGCTAAGTCAGTGATAATTTTATCCATCCATGTAGTCATCTTCTTTTTCAGGGTCCTCTTCCTCTTCAGAGTCTTCTTTCTCCTTATTTTCTTCTAGCAGCGAATCCATCCACTTGTCATATAGTATGATAGTAAATGCTGTATAGTTGATCTTAAACTCATTCTCAATCTCATCATATTTCAACAAATCAACATACAACTTCTAACCTCCACTCAGGAGTCAGCGACTCAATCACCCTCCTAGTAGCGAGGAATTCACTAAGAGCCCGGATAACATCTCTGACTTCATACCACTCTTGATGCACCCCTCACGATGTACGTCCCTACATTCTCACCTTTCTCCCATTCACATTTTAAATACTTCTCCATGTGGATTTCTAGAGGTTATCCCTTCCAGCTACCAGTGTTCTTCCTAATAGCTTACATGATTCTCTTCATATGTTGATTATGGGATACTTAGTGTGTTGTTTGCTAAAAGAAAATCATTCTCTTATCATTAATCAATATGAATATAGTCGTATCATGCATGAATCACATGGATATATATAATGACATGAAATTTGCAATGCACACGATAAATAATATCTTTCACTTCAGAGTCGGCGTGACATGAGGTGGTGGATAAGTCGACTCCTTATCGTTACCATTTTATTTGAAAATAAATCATCTTCGTAAATAAACTAAGACCCATCTTTTTCTACATGAAATATAGACCCGCTCTGATACCACTTATGTAACATCCCAATTTCATAAAATAACAATTCACGATTTTATAAAGGGGTAAAAATAATCCAAAACTTGTAATTGCATACTAATATTATGACTTGTCAAAAACTCCAAATACTCATAAAATATGTCTTAAAAATTTAAATCAAAAATCCCGAAACAATGCCATAGTCTCGTGGAATATTAAATAAATTAAAAACTATGTAGTCTTTAAAAATTCATCGGTCGACTTCCACCATTCCCTATGCGCAAGCTCCGACTCCTTCATTCATATGTGAAATTATACATAGGGTGAACATTCAACAACCCAGTGGGGGTCACATAATGTCCAAATTAAATACAATTAAGCATATCAAAATGAATATGAATTTCCAGAGTAATAGTTAGCACTGCCGAAATTTCACTGGAATTATCCTTTTTTCCCGGACCACTTTCGTCCATTGCGTCCATAGTCAATAACAATAGTTCCATAGACAATAGCACATACTTGCAAGATACACAATAAGAGCATTTAATAAGGACATAAATCTTAAATGCAGTAGCTTCGTGAAATAAATGCAAACGTGAATGCCTAGTATTCAAGTTCCTCGTCCCCTACAGTAAAATAATTTTTTAACTAATAAATTATTATAAAAGGGTAAAATAGAAGGAATTAGAAATTTTGAAGTAAAATAGGTTTTTAGAGAAATTGGCATGGAAAATGGCTTGTTGGGTCAAAATTGGGTTTGGTCAAAAATCAAGAGGTTTTCTTGTTTTCTTTTCTCTTTTTCTTTTCTCTCTCTTTTTTTCTTCTCTTTCCTCTTTTTTTTTTCTTCTTTGGCTCACGCCTAGACCCCCAATCTCTCTTCTCGTTTCTTTTTCTTTTCTTCTCTCTTCTCTTTTTCTGTTATTTACGGTGTTTGGTTTTCTCAAAAAAAGGATAGAATAACGGGACATGTAAGTAAGTCGAGGCGAGAATTAGATTCTCTATCCACAAGAAGAAATTGCCGCGTATAAAAGTGCTAATGGTTCTAGGCAATCGTCTCTAAGATAAATGACTTTCAATTTCGACTTAGCATCACTTGCAAAAGTCAAACTTACAGCGAACTTAACGTATTTCGAAACTTTCGAAAGTGTAGAAAGATAGACAGACACAATATGTTGAGTTCTGGAGGGCTGTTTATATAGAAATTCAGATGCCTGTTAAGAACAGGTGCATCCTTTGGTCTGGATCGATCTGCACTGTTGGATCGTGCCTTCTGATCAACAGGCACAATCTGATGGTCCGAATCACATCTCTTCCGAAGGTAGACAAACTTTTGCACGCACCCCTGCCCACTGAACAAAGTCATTCAGTCAGCGAACAGGGTTGTCCAAATCAGCGCCACTGCGTCCCACGTGTCGCCATCTGGACAACCCCGCCAATCCACTGCCACCTGAGCCGCACCGCCACGTCTCCGACCTACTAGACCGAACCCTGGTTTGATTTGTCAAAACTTTAATGCTCCTCAAACCTCCGTGCGACAAATGCGTATGTGCGAAGTGCAAAATGTGCCTCTAAAGCGCCCAATGCAACTATGTGCAACATGCGCATGCCCAGCTCCGGCTCGGATGGTGGTCCGCACCGTCCTCAGTGCAATTTGAGCTAGCCAAAGGCTAGTTAAAATTGACTTGATCCACTAGGGTGTACCATAAGGAGCTCCACTTGATTACTCCTTATCAGTGGTGAAGCTCTATATAAACCAGTCAACCATTTAATATTTTTCCTATGTGGATATGGTTTTCCATATCCCCACCCTCTTATATTCCTTATGTAAAAGGCATTCAAGTGGCTCACTTTATGCATTAATTTCTCATTCGCCTGAAATTGGTTTTGAAAAATACAAAATGCTAATTTCATCTACCGGCGGTGTAGATTACGATTACATCATTTATTTTCCGAAACTAATAAATGATCCTACTTAAATAATTGGTCAAAATTGAGTCAAAACCCATTTTATAAAACCAATTTCCAACATTTTCTTCTCTGCAACTCACGTCCAGCCCCTAATATCTCTTCTCTTTTCTTTTTCTTTTCTTCTCTTTTTTCTTTCTTCCTTGGTTTTTATCTTTGAGTTTTGGTTTTGGGGTTTAGGGTTTGATAAGGTGGTGGCCATGGTAGAGGTGCCTGTGGAGAAACCTGGTGGCGTCGGTGGAGCATGGTGGCGGCATTTTTAGGAAGAAGAAGAATAATTTACCTTTTTGTTTTGAAGTAGAAATTGTGAAGAATAACCCTAAGGGAAGCTTTCAATATATAGGCCAAGGGTTCTAAGAATATATGTAAGGTTTTTGGCTGAATTTTCATGCGAAATATACTTGATTTTGATACCCTAATGCATATTTGATTTCTTTCTCTTATTAAAATGATTTTCCTTTTTTTTTTTTTGTAAAAATTGACTTTCCTTTGAATTTGATTCAAAAATTAAATCCCCAAATTAAAGAAATTAGGGTTTTGAAAACTCTAATCATTCTCAAATTTATTTCTAATCAAACCCTATTTTTATCCCCAAATGCGAGGTTACGGGTATTACATTTTATCTATTATTTTCTTAAAGTTTTGGTTAAGTGCTAATGCTTTTATTATTCTATATTTCAAATATATGATGCATGTTATTTGTTATTTCCTATTGGTGTCATCTTAGGATTTTTCTTTATGAAAAGACATGACCTTTTATAATTTTTCACAAAGTTTATTCAAACATGAAATATGCACATTCGATAATATTTTAAATAAAAATTCAAATAGAATCTTCGGACTGAAAAATGCTTGGATAATCTTCAAGGTAGTGCATATCAAAAATCAAAACTTCAAATAATTCCTATACCCTATATACTTATACAAAAGGCGGGGGAATGCAAAATTAGTCCTTTATCTATAGAGATATTGCAGTATTAGTCTTCTAATTTTTAAAATTATAGTTTTAGTCCTGTATGTTTTACTTTTTTTTTTGTAATATTGCTCCCATAAGTTTTGTATTTGTGCAATTTTAGTCCTATAAATTTTGAGTTGATGCAAATTTGGTCCTACGGACTATTTCAATATTTCAATTATTCCCAAAATGCCTTTAATAGCCAAAATAGTTTTTATACGTATGATCATGTATAAAATAGTATCAAAACGTATATTTTATTTACTTGAGTTGAATTTATTTATCACTTCTACTATATATTGCCTAATGATTGAAGAATTTTAGAATTGTGAATCCAGATCAAAACCGAAGATACGAGTTCTATATGTATCATTTTCTAATTATGAAAATAGAAAAACACGTACGAATTTGGCAAATTTCGTTATTTTTGAAAAATAGGATGGAAATTATCACAACTAAAAAATAAAAAACTAAAATCGTCAAATCCTAAAACTTAAATGATTAAAATTGTTATTTATACTATGGGGCAAAATTATCAGAAGACTAAAATTGCAACTGCAAATGTTATAGGACTAATATTGCAATACCCCTATAGATATAGGACCAATTTTGCAATTTTCCCAAAAAGGCGTGTGGGTCCCTTGGTAATGATGCTATTGAAAGTAGTAAATTTGGATATTATTTTTTCTTTTTGAGTAATAAAGGTGGAGTTTACAAACAACATGCTACAAGATCAAAATTTTATTTTAATTACACTTATCTTATAATTACTGGTTAACACGTTCCACTCGTAAATATTAATTGGTTTTGGTCAAGGCAACCATGATTAAAAATTGGATGCCAAAGATGTGAAATGGGAACATTGACCCACTATTCTCTTTCCAGATGCGAAATTAAAATTAACTGTAGGTCCCAAGGGGTGTGAGTAAGGTTTAGAAGGGGTGGTTGAATAAACCTTACCAACTTTTTGATTTTAGTTTTTTAAAAATTATTACAGAGTTAACTCAAACAGTTGTGTCCTTGAGGGACATCTAAGTTGGTTATTTAGCTAAGTTAGCCACTCAACAGACTCGATAGAGTGGTTGATAGAATAAATCGGTTGTTTAACCTGAACTTTAACTTGGCTGTGTTGGTTTTATCAGCGGAAGACTTAACACCCTTTGAATTGTTTTAAGCTTGTTTTAACACTTGATTTTAGCACTTGGTTTTAATCAGTTGGATAGCAAATATGAGTTTATCAGCAGATATGATGTAAGTATGCAGAAATATAAATGTGCTGAAAAAATAAATGACACAGTTAATTTTTATAGAGGTTCGAAGATAGGGTAATTCTTCTAATCCTCTCTTCTCCAACTCCTGGAGGAATCCACTAAGTAACAAATCAGTTTACAAAGTGGTGAACAGTCTAGAGATAGCCTTGGTCACACAGCTGGCTTGTCTTGCGACTCAGCTTCTTCACACGGCAGATGTCTTGCTACTTCAGCTCACTTTCTCAAGCTCTTGGATTTGATCACGAAGCCCTCCAATAACTTGATACTGGTTCTGTAACGCCCTAGTTTTCGAAATGTGATTTTTAGCGTTACTAAAATGTAGAAACTACATTTTTTTCATACCATATATATATATATATATATATATATATTTTAAAAACAAGTATCTACTACAGCGGAAGCACAAATTAAAATGGGTTGATCATAAACTAGAAATCCGAAAAAAAGAAACCCATCGTATTGAATAAAGAAAAATGCAACATTTATCGTTTCATAAAAATTAGAATAATTAAGTCGCTAAAAGGAGATAATGATAACGTAAAACTAGTTTTCTCCCTAACATACGAATACTAATAAATAGAAAAACTTTCATTGGCTTCCCCTCCATCGGCTCCGCACCCATCCGAAAAATCTGAAAAATTAGTAATAGGGGGTGAGTAACACATACTCAGTAGGGATCCTAACTGTCCAAATTAAATATATACAAGCATAATTTCACAAATTTACGCACATATACTTTGCCATTTGGCCGAAGCCATCACATATACTTTGCCATTGGCCGAAGCCACACATATACTTTGCCATTGGCCGAAGCCTACTTTGCCATTGGCCGAAGCCACACATATACTTTGTCATTGGCCGAAGCCACACATATACTTTGCCATTGGCCGAAGCCACACATATACTTTGCCATTGGCCGAAGCCTACTTTGCCATTGGCCGAAGCCATACTTTGCCATTTCACGTAAATAAATACATATTCTTCACATATAGTAGGCACCTCAAGTTCAACCACTTTAATCACGTTGTCAAGTACGGAATTCATAAAATTATACATGTGCAATTTAATAAAGAAAATTAAACCATACACTTAAAAAGCGTAAAGAAAAATAACCCCTACCTCGATGTAGTTGATAGTCGTACGAAGCGTGAACTAGAAAGCCTAGACATCTAGTTTTTCATCACCTACAATAAATATTGGTATAATTAAGTGATTGAAAATAAATTCTAACTCTAATTCAAAGTAAAAGTACTTATGAATTAAGCTAAGGCTCCTAATCGGTGAAATTTAACCAAAAATATAACTTATGGGGCTTAAAAGAAATAAATTTATAAATTTTGGACTTAATTGAAAAACTGTAGGGGCTAAATTGAAAAGTCCAGAAAATTGGATTTGGTTCCTAGGCTAAAATATAATTTCTGAAAATGTGAATTGGACCTGGGGTTTAACTAAAATAAAACCTGGGACTAAATTGAAAGATATTGAAACTTGATTTGGGGGAAAGGATTTAATTGAAAAGTCCTAGGGTTGAATTGAAAAGAACATAATTTCCAATAGGCCTAATATTTTATCAAATTCTCTAACACCAACCCCTGCCCTTAAATCTGAAACCCATCTCCAATTTTAATAACACAAACCACTCGTCTTAAACACTAAAAGTTCTATTGGAGTTCGTGAACACCTCAGTATGGTATTTACACCAAATCAATTCTTTATTTACACCAAATCAATTCTTAAACACATCAAACACACACACCTCACGTTTTAAATTAATACACACACACACACACACCACTGATTACACACACACACACACACACACACACATTACACACACACACACCACTTGATTACACACACACACACATTGATTACACACACACACACATTTCTGCACTCACACACACACCACAAATTCACACACAACTTACTAACACGCGCACGCACTATGGCACACACGCATATACATCATCTCCAACCTTACATTTCTGAAAATTAGCATAGAGTACCCCAAACCTAAATTAATTTAGTCGAAATTGAGAGAGGGAAAAGAAAATAACCTTCAGACTGATTTACCTTCGTGAGACGCGAAGAAGAAGAAGAAAATAAGGGGAAGAAGAAAACAACCACAAATCAGACGCTCGTTTGATTTTTTTTTTCAGAGTTGGGAGTTGGCGGATTGATAAAAAGATTGCCCAAGTACGTGGGTTTAGAGAGTGGGAGGATTTGGTGGGATACAGGCCTATCTAAAAGAGTTTTGAAAAAAACATAACTCTTTAACCCCCTTAATAGCTTTATTATAAAAATTATATATATAAAATATATATATCAGATAAAAAAATATATTTAAATAGAATAAATAAATAGGAAATTAATAAACAAATAATTTATATATAAAATAAATATCGGGTATTACATCCTCCCTTTCTTACAATAAATTTCGTCCTCGAAATTTGGCTTACCCCGTTGATCGAATAATTCTGGATACTTGGCTCGAACTTCCGCTTCCCGCTCCCAAGTCGCTTCTTCTTGGCCGTGTCTATTCCACTAAACTTTGATTAATGTGACATCTCTATTCCTTAGCTTATGCACTTTTTTGTCAAGAACAGATATTGGCTTTTCTTCATAAGTCATGTCCCGGTTAACCTCAAGTACTTCATGACAGATTACGTGATTCGGGTCGTGGAGGTACTTTCTCAACATGGATACATGAAATACATTGTGCACGGCTGCTAGCTCTGGTGGTAGCGCCAGCCGATAGGCTACGTCTCCCACTTGTTCTAGTATCTCGAATGGTCCAATGAATCTCGGGGCGAGTTTCCCCCTCTTGCCAAACCTCACAACTCCTTTAGTTGGCGCAACTCTTAGAAAAACTTTATCTCCTGCTTCAAATTGTAAATACTTCCTTCTCTGACCAGCATAAGATTTTTGTCGGTCTTGAGCTATTTTTATACGATTTCTGACTTTTTTGATAATCTCGACCGTTTGCTCCCCTAGTTCCGGACCCAAAACCTTCTTTTCACCGACTTTGTCCTAATATATAGGAGATCTGCACTTTCTGCCATATAAAGCTTCATACGGAGCCATGCCGATAGTTGCTTGATAGCTATTATTATAAGAAAATTCCACCAGTGGCAAGTACTTTTCCCAATTGTCGTCGAAATCCAAAACACATCCTCTCAGTAAGTCTTCTAGAATCTGGATCGTTCTTTCAGACTGCCCATCCGTTTGGGGGTGGAAAGCTGTACTGAATTTGAGTTTCGTCCCCATTGCTTCTTGTAGACTACTACCCCAAAATTTCGATGTAAACCTCGGATCCCTGTCTGAGACAATAGATACGGGTACACCATGTAATCTTACAATTTCTCGAATATAAAGTTGAGCCATTTGTTCCATGTCGTATGTCATTTTGATCGGTATGAAGTGTGTTGATTTAGTCAAACGATCTACTATGACCCATATAGCTTGGTTTCCTCGTCTTGACCTCGGGAGCCCCACTACGAAGTCCATATTCACGTGTTCCCATTTCCACTTGGGAATCTATAGTGGGTTGAGTAGACCAGAAGGTCGTTGGTGTTCGGCTTTTACTTTCTGACATGTCAAACACTTTTCCACGAATTCTCCAATGCTCCTTTTCATGCTTCTCCACCAAAAAATCTCCTTGAGATCACGATACATTTTAGTCCCTCCTGGGTGTGCGGTATAAGGTGTGCAATGTGCCTCTTCTAAAATCCGCTTCCTTATATCCCCATCTTTAGGCACGCACAGTCGTCCCTCATATACCAGTGCACCGTCACCAGCTATGGCGAACCCTTTAATTTCTCCCATCATCACCTTCTTCCTCATTTTGCATAGAAACTTATCGTTAGCTTGTGCTTCTTTGATGCTACTATGCAGCGTCGGTTGCACTACCAAAGATGCTAGTACCGCCTCGGTTTTAGCAGGTGGAGTCACAATCCTAATTCTCATTTTGGCAAATTCCTCAATGAGGTTCTCCTGTGTCGTGAGTAAACTTGCAACTGTCCCTCTAGGCATACGGCTAAGTGCATCCGCTACTACATTTGCTTTACGGGGTGGTAATGGATTGTACAATCGTAGTCTTTCACGAGTTCCAACCATCTTTCTCTGTCTCATGTTCAACTCTTTTTGTGTGAAAAATACTTGGACTCTTGTGATCAGTATAAATTTCACACTTTCCCCAGTATAGATAGTGACGCCATATCTTTAGGGCATGTACGACTGCTGCCAACTCTAAATCGTGGGTAGGGTAACTGAGTTCATGGCATTTCAACTGCCTTGAAGCATAAGCAACCACTTTACCGTTTTGCATCAAAATGCACCCAATCCCTGTTTTGACGCGTCGAGATTATAAAGCTTTCTGAAGTGTTTGGGATTGTTAGAACTGGCGCCGAAACCAGACGCTGTTTTAGTTCTTGGAAGCTCTGTTCGCACTTCTCAGTCCACATGAACTTTTCACCTTTCCTTGTGAGTTGGGTCATTGGGCCCGAAATCTTCGAAAATCCCTCGATGAATCTCCTCTAATATCCAGCAAGACCCAAGAAACTACGCACCTCATTTGCATTTGTAGGAGCCGACCATTTCTCAATGGCTTCAACTTTTGCAGGGTCGACTTCGATACCCTTTGCTATGACTACGTGGCTAAGAAAGACCACTCGATCAAGCCAAAACTCGCACTTCTTGAATTTGGCGAATAACTTCTCCTTGCGGAGAGTCTCTAACACCATACTGAGGTGTTTCTCGTGTTGCTCTCCGTCCTTTGAGTACACCAAAATATCATCTATGAACAAAATCATGAATTTGTCTAGGAATGGGTGAAAAACTCGATTCATCAAATCCATAAATACGGCTGGAGCATTGCTAAGCCCAAAAGGCATCACTGTGAATTCATAGTGCCCATATCGTGTCCTAAAAGCTATCTTGGGTATATCTCCTACTTTAACCTTCAGTTGATGATACCCAGACCTCAAATCAATCTTAGAAAAGACATTTGCCCCGTTCAGTTGATCAAAAAGATCTTCAATTCTCGGTAAGGGATACTTGTTCTTGATAGTAAGTTTGTTCAACTCTCTGTAGTCAATGCACATCCTCATGCTCCCATCTTTTTTCTTCACAAAAAGGACATGTGCTCCCCAAGGCGACACACTGGGTCGTATAAAACCGATATCCAGGAGTTCTTGTAGCTGAACCTTTAACTCTTGAAGTTCCTTGGGGGCCATTCTGTATGGTGCTTTTGATACAGGAGCGGCTCCCGGAATCAAATCAATCATAAACTCCACTTGCCGATTTGGAGGTATTCCAGGCAAATCCTCTAGGAATACGTCGGCATACTCTCGTACAACTGGAACTTCCATGATTGTTTTCTCGGCAACCTTCGTGTCCATCACATTAACCAGAAATCACTGACATTTTCCTTTCTTCATCATTTTAACCATCTTCATTGCCGATATAATTCGAGGCATTCCACTCACTCTTGCTCCGAAAAATATAAATTTGTCTCCCTTTGATGGTTCAAGAATTATTTCTCTGTCGTGACATTTGATGTGGGCCTTATACTTATTCAACCAGTCCATTCCTAGTATGATATCAAAATCCCTCATTCTAATCACATGCAAATCCGCTTCTAAATTCTTCCCATCAAAATCCAATGCCACATTGTTAGTCACTAGATCAGTTCTTATTGTTTTTCCTGAGGGAAGGCTTATTTCTAGTGTATCACTAACTGTGCAACTCTCAAAACATGTTCTAGCATGAAAATCAGCGGATATGAAAGAATGCGTAGCACCAGTATCAAATAACACTAAAGCAGGTCTATTGGAAACATGTATCATACCTGTCAGTGTTCCCGGGTTCTCTTGGGCTTCCTGTTGTGCCATGGCAAAAACACGTGCCTGACCCGTTGGTGTTTTTCCCTTCTTGTCTGGAAATGTGGTGCAATAATCTGCGTGGTGGCCAGGTTGGTGGCAACGGAAACATTTTCCTTGTCCCAGTAAGAATTCCCCATAATGATTTCTTCCACAGGTTGGACAAGTTGGCTTCACCTTCTGTGCAACTGGAATTGCATTTGCCTCGGTCCTGACCTGTTTACTTTGGCTACCAGTCGCTACTCCCTGACTCGGACCATTCCATTTCCTCTTTCCTGTAACATTGTCTTCTTGGCAGGATAGTCCAATTTCAAACACGAAGCCACTTCCTGAGCTCGTGAAAGTAGTTCAGCATAAGTCGTCATTCCCAAACCGGCTAGCACACAACCTATTTCTGGTCGGAGACCCCTCCGGAACCTCCTTGCCCTCTTCTCATCTGTGTCTACCAAGTGGGTGGCAAACCTTGCCAGCTGATTGAACTTGCGTTCATACTCGATGATTGTCATGTTGCCCTGTTTCAACTCCAGGAACTCGGTCTCCTTCCGATCTCTATAAGGCTGTGGAAAATATTGTTGCATGACCTCCTGTTTAAAGTTAGTCCAGGTCATGCCACGTAGTTGCTCATCTGTCCTTGAGCGAGAGAAAGCCTCCCACCAGTGGTCCGCATCTTCTGTGAACTGAAAGGTGGCGCACGAGATTCGTTGCGCATCAGTGCTAGGGATACGGGTAAATATTCTTTCCATGGCGCGTAGCCACTCCTCGACTGCGAACGGCCCATCGCGTCCATTAAAGGTTTGTGGTCTGAATCTCCGAAACTGTTCCAAGATATGTGCTTCCTCATTTCCACCAGTTGGGTGGCCTAGTGCAGGTGGTACAACATTCTGCTGGGGTAACCCTCGTAGTAAAGTAACGAGATTATTCAGCAAATCGTTGCCCGCATCCCCTTGGCCCTGACTTGAATTAAGTGACGTATTTGATCCATCCCTTCGTGGAGCCATGATCTATAATACAATGGATTGTTTAGTTTTTAACTCGTATGAGAAGTAAATATAACATCTATCCAACACATAAACACCACAAGACCAGGTAATTAAATCAAAAATATAATTCCATTATTTCAATAGAAACTTCCTTCAAGAGGGTACAATGCGAAATAAATTAAAATAAAAAAAACATACTGAATCCTACTAATCTAGAAAAATGAAATAACCCTTACTAGAATAAAGAAAGGAAAAGAAAAACGAAATTCAAAATAAAATCCAGATAAGACTAGAAAACTAGTCATCTAACTAGATCCCTCAGATGAGAATAATCCATCTAAGTCTTCCTCTGGGTCTTCCTCTAGTTCAGCCAAAGAATCTTCATCTGAATCAACGTATATTACGTTAGGCACGACGGGTGGCCCACGCCTAAGTAGTTCGACTATAAATCTCTCGGGATCCAATGTGGTATGGGGCGGCACATAACTGTAGTCCGTCATGTTGTCACGTACATCTCTTGCGAGGTCACTCCATTCTCTGGGAAGGGTACTGATTAGCTTATCATTTGCTTCATCCCGGGTGATTATTTCTTCAAGATGTTTTATCTCCAGCCATATTTCTCTCATTGTTTCAATATGCTCCTCTACCGTGGCTCCTAGCTTCCTATCATAATTTAAAAACCTATATACCCTCCAATGAAAAATTCGATCTCCCATTCTCTTCCTAGTTGTTTTTATCTCACGCACCATCCTGGAGTATTTCGCGTTACCATAAGTTCATACATTATTTAATAAATTATGCAGTCCGTTTTTCGTATAGCTCATCATGAATCACCACTTATAAGAGATATTTCTAACATGTTAAGCAGGTAACAGTTTGTGAAAGCACGAAAATACATTTATCACGTAGGAAAAAATAATAATAATAATAATAATCACATTTTTTTTCAAGTAACTTCATAACACATTGTGCATTCTCAAGAATTCTCATGTTGATGCAATAAGTAAATTTTTACCTGATTGGATGCAGCTCGATGGAGGAATAGCCATTTTTTTTAAAAAAAACAATTATTGCAAGTCTACAGGAAGGTAGACCTGCTCTGATACCACACTGTAACGCCCTAGTTTTTGAAATGTGAATTTTACGTTACTAAAATATAGAAACTACATTTTTTTTCATACCACTATATATATATATATATATATTTTAAAAACAAGTATCTACTATAGCGGAAGCACAAATTAAAACGGGTTGATCATAAACTAGAAATCCGAAAAAAAGAAACCCATCGTATTGAATAAAGAAAAATGCAACATTTATCATTTCATAAAAATTGGAATAATTAAGTCGCTAAAAGGACATAATGATAACGTAAAACTAGTTTTCTCCCTAACATACGAATACTAATAAATAGAAAAACATTCATTGGCTTCCCCTCCATCGGCTCCGCACCTATCCGGAAAATCTGAAAAATTAGTAATAGGGGGGGTGAGTAACACATACTCAGTAGGGATCCTAACTGTCCAAATTAAATATATACAAGCATAATTTCACAAATTTACGCACATATACTTTGCCATCACATATACTTTGCCATTTGGCCGAAGCCATCACATATACTTTGCCATTGGCCGAAGCCACACATATACTTTGCCATTGGCCGAAGCCTACTTTGCCATTGGCCGAAGCCACACATATACTTTGCCATTGGCCGAAGCCACACACATACTTTGCTATTGGCCGAAGCCTACTTTGCCATTGGCCGAAGCCATACTTTGCCATTTCACGTAAATAAATACATATTCTTCACATATTGTAGGCACCTCAAGTTCAACCACTTTAATCGCTTTGTCAAGTACGGAATTCATAAAATTATACATGTGCAATTTAATAAAGACAATTAAACCTTACACTTAAAAAGTGTAAAGAAAAATAACCCCTACCTCGATGTAGTTGATAGTCGTACGAAGTGTGAACTAGAAAGCCTAGACGTCTAGTTCTTCGTCACCTACAATAAATATTGGTATAATTAAGTGATTTAAAATAAATTCTAACTCTAATTCAAAGTAAAAGTGTTTATGAATTAAGCTAAGGCTCCTAATAGGTGAAATTTAACCAAAAATATAACTTATGGGGCTTAAAAGAAAACTTATGGGGCTTAAAAGAAATAAATTTATAAATTTTGGACTTAATTGAAAAACTGTAGGGGCTAAATTGAAAAGTCCAGAAAATTGGATTTGGTTCCTAGGCTAAAATATAATTTCTGAAAATGTGAATTGGACCTGGGGTTTAACTAAAATAAAACCTGGGACTGAATTGAAAGATATTGAAACTTGATTTGGGGGAAAGAATTTAATTGAAAAGTCCTAGGGCTGAATTGAAAAGAACATAATTTCCAATAAGCCTAATATTTTATCAAATTCTCTAATACCAACCCCTGCCCTTAAATCTAAAACCCATCTCCAGTTTTAATAACACAAACCACTCGTCTTAAACATTAAAAGTTCTATTGGAGTTCGTGAATACCTCACTATGGTATTTACACCAAATCAATTCTTAAACACATCAAACACACACACACCTCACGTTTTAAATTAACACACACACACACTCTTACACCACACACACACACACCACTGATTACACACACACACACACACACACACACACACACACCACTGATTACACACACACACACACATTTCGGCACTCACACACACACCACAAATTCACACACAACTTATTAACACACGCACGCACTACGACACACACGCACATACATCATCTCCAACCTTACGTTTCTAAAAATTAGTATAGAGTACCCCAAACCTAAATTAATTTAGTCGAAATTGAGAGAGGGAAAAGAAAATAACCTTCAGACTGATTTACCTTCGTGAGACGCGACGAAGAAGAAAATAAGGGGAAGAAGAAAACAACCACAAATCAGACGCTCGTTTGATTTTTTTTCAGAGTTGGGAGTTGGAGGATTGATAAAAAGATAGCCCAAGTACGTGGGTTTAGAGAGTGGGAGGATTTGGTGGGATACAGGCCTATCTAAAAGAGTTTTGAAAAAACATAACTCTTTAACCCCCTTAATAGCTTTATTATAAAAATTATATATATAAAATATATATATCAGATAAAAAAAATATATTTAAATAGAATAAATAAATAGGAAATTAATAAACAAATAATTTATATATAAAATAAATATCAGACCTTTAATTTGTATATAAAATAAATAATTTATATAGATAAAAAAATGTATTTAAATAGAATAAATAAATAGGAAATTAATAAACAAATAATTTATATATAAACAAATAATTTATATTTAAAAAATATACGCTCTTGCGACTCAACTTCTTCACAGGGCAGCTGCCTTGCTACTTCAGCTCACTTTCTCAAGCTCTTGGATTTGATCACGAAGCCCTCCAATAACTTGATACTGGTTCGACCTTGAAACTTCCTACAATCCTCCTTGGAAAGTAGACCCCTTTTGATTCTTCAAAAGTTTCCTCTTCAACAGATTTGAAGTTGTCTTTCCTTCACAGCTTGTGTTGGATCGATTTTCTTCTAGTTTCAGGCTTGAGGATTAGCTTGAATATTCTTGAGAGTATTTGCAGGTTAATAGATTGAATAATGCTTGATTTCTCAGGTGTGCAAGGTAACCTTTTCTCAATGAATTTCCTCAGCCTTTTATAGTGAACTTTTGAAATTTTGCCCGTTGAAGAGATAGACTGATTTTCAAAGTCACTTGTGTTCGTTGGCTTGTCTTGTTGCAGTCCTTGATGTTGGCATTTCCTCGTATTTAATGTCTTGCAGCATTGCAACGTTTCTTACACTTGGTGTTGTGCTTCCCATTGGTTTGTTCCTTTTGCATACAACTGGAACTAACACTTTATCTCTGACAACTTTAACATGTTACCATTCTGAGTAACATTCTTGACTTTCATCAACGGATCTCGTTCAGTTGTCTTGACTTGGCTGCAATCTTTTATTCTCCAGGTGACTTGAGTTATCTTCCAATCCTTGGATGACTCATCTGTCACTTCAACTTGAGACTTGGCTTCTTGAGTTGACTTGACTGACTCTTCACACAGCTGATTATCAGCTAATACATCTTCAGTCGAGTTCTTGACTTTCCTTCTTTGCCATACTCAGCTGTCTTGCAGCGGAGTCTTCACTTCAGTCTTCAGTTGATTTCTTGTATTTCTAGGCATAGCTGACTTGACTAAGCTTTTCCAGCCCTATCTATTACAATGTAAGTTACAAGAAAAATGGGGTGCCAACTTTCTAGTTTAAGTTTTACATGGTATCATCAAAATCTACAAAATAAATTTTCTAACAATTTCCCCCTTTTTGATGATGCCAAAACTTAAAAATATTCAACAAAATGTAAACAACAAAGATACATATAGACAATGCGGTAACAAAGAATGTATGCTTGAATAGATGGTTTTATTGATCATAGCATTCTTGTCCTTTACATAGTTGTTTACAAATGGTATCATAACATTCTTTATCAACACATATCTATGCTAAGATACAAGAGTATATACAAAGTGAAAAATCACAGGGAAAATCACTAAGTATTACAGATGACTTACAAAAATATATTTACATAAGTAAAATACATGAAGGGGTTCGCAGCAACACTTCAACGCCTTCGCTGCCTCCTTCTTTCTTCTTCAGCTCTATCGAAGTCATCAGCTCTCTTTCTTTTTCTTTCTTCTTTTGCAGCTCTCTGCTTCTTTTCATAAGCTCTTTTAGAGGCATCATCCCTCCGCTTCCTCTCGAGCCATACCTGAGTTTGCCTTTCGTTCTCCTCTTCCTGTCTTCTTACAGCCTCTGCATTCTTCCTTGCCACTTCCAGATTTGCCACTTCATCATACCCAGCCCAGTAGATCCTCCCCTTCTTTCCGGGATCTACATATTCAATATTCTTGGGTTTTGGACGAGGTCGAGAACCTCTTCCACCACCACTTCTTCCTCCACCTCTGGGTGTGTACTGCACGGGAGTCTTCTACTTACCAGTTGAGTGGCTGCTGGTAGTCTGCTGCTTTTCAGCTTCTTCACACAATGTAAGACCTTTCTCCCAATACAGATCCCAGGCTTGGGCTAGGGACATCCCTTGGAAATAGCCTTCGGATTCGAGCGTCTTGAATTCTTCAACTGATCTCAGTTCAGATCCATTGTCAGGTATAACATCTTGATCCTTCCCTGCTGGAATGCCACCATATTGTTTTAGCACTTCCTCAACGCGGGCATCCTGCTTTTTGGAGAACTCCTCAAACCCTTCTTCAATGATTCGTCTCTTCTCTGACATTGGCACAACAGAGTGCTCAATGGGTAGGGTTACGGGGAGTTTGCTCAAGATGGAGGCAGTAATTTGACCCTGCTGAGGGGTTTCAGCTATCATCAACGTAAGATCTTTCGAACGTTCCCCCTCAGCTGTTTTTCCCTTCTTCTCAGTTGTAGTCTTCTCAGCTGTAGATTCCTTCAACTTTTCTTCTTTTAAGTTCCTTAGGGACTCCTCTTCTCCCTTTTTGGCATCATCAAATGAAAGAGGGACCCCAGGGAACATGCCTGCCATCATGAAGTTGAGTCTGCTTAGAGCTGAATTCTATTTGGAGTCTACTGCTGCATAAGTTGTTCGAAATTCTGAGCGAGTTGCCTTGGACTCGGCTACCACAAACTTCATTTCAGCCATGAGTAGGCTGAATTTTGCATTTATTGTTTCCTCAAGGCGCATAATTTCTTTTATCTGGAATTCTTGTAGCAACTCCATTTCAGTCTTCTGAGACTCGTGTAGCCTTTCGATATACGCCTGCATCCTTTGCTTGAGATCAGCGTTGTCAGCTATCTAGACGAGCATTCTGCCATATAGTGCTTTGAAATAACGAAACTTGATTCTTTGTTGAGACCATTCCCTGATCCGTACTACTATCCCTCTCAAGTCAGCTGTGAGGGTAGCATCCATGTTGCCCAGTCTTAAGTCTAGCGAGGCCTGATGTCTTTCAATCTTCTCAATCTCTTCACAGATTTTCTTGAAGACCTCACGAATCTCAACTGTCTCACTTGATTCAGCTGTAGGCCACTCTTCATCAAAGTCCAATTCGGATGGAACAATGGTGTAAGTGGGAACGATTGGATCCTCTCTCACAGTGAATCTTCGTTGTTGAGCGGCGGTCTCTTCTTCTAACTCTGGTAGGATCGGCGTGAAAGGAAACATCTCCTGAAAGGAATCATCGCGCACATATGGGATGGTTTGCGAGGTTTGTGCCTGCGATGACGGAGCCTGTGTAGTCATTACTGCTGCAGCTATGGGAGCCTGCGCAGTTGACTCGGTTTCAGCTAGGGCTTTGGGATTGCTTTGCCCAGCTGACTGAGCCTCAACTATCTTAATAGCGTCTTTGGTCTCAGTAGATTTTTCTAAATGAAGTACCTGGTCCTCTATTGTATCATCAGCGTCATCGAATGATGATGAGACCTGTGGGCTTGGCTCATCATCGAAATTAAATTTTTGACGAGCAGCTTTGTCACTTAGCTGGCTCTTAGTTTTGAGAACATCATCAGCTGGGTCCTTAGGATCTGCAATTGGAGAGGACTCAGCTTCATCTTCTGACCCCAAGAATGATACATCAAGGTTCTCCTGGGAGTCATGAAGTGCGCTTATTTCCTTTTCTATTTTAGCGCTTTGAACTGGAGGAATGTTCTGTATCTTTTGACCCTTACCTAAGGAAGTCTCATCCTCCCTTAGGCCTTCAATACCTCCAGCAGACTCAACTGCTGCGAGGCCTTCAATGTTCCCTTCGACAGTCCCAACTGTCTTATGGTCTTCTACATTCCCTTCAACAGTTGCAGCTGTCTTAGGGTCTTCAACCATGGCATCCATAGGAGTCTCAACTCCTTGGATTGCACTTTCACTGCCCAGAGTGTTAACTACCAGGGCATCTCCATCCTGTGCCTCGACTATAAGAACAATGTCATTAGCCTTCAAAGCAGTTGACACTTCAGCTGGGACAAACTCAACTGTCTGAGCTTCGTCAATGTCACTTGTTGCGGTTCTTTTTCTGTTTCCACTTCGCCTCCTTTCTGCTAGTTGGAGTCTTCCACAACATCCTCCAACCCTGACGTGGTGGAGAGAGCTTCCCACCGGTGGCGTGCGGTGAGTGATCGACAAGTGGGGTCACTCTGCTCCTGACTCGCGGCCTTTTCCTTTGAGTGCTCAGCCGCTGGGGCAGGTGGTAAAACACCTTCTTCAGGAGTTGGCTCAACTTGGGTGCCCAAAATCCCAATCTCATTGCCAGTGCCCTTGGATCCATCTTCCGATTGTACAGGGGACGTGGCTGCAGCGACGACTGAGGAAATGTGTTGTGCCACTCCCAGAGGATTGGTCTACAGGAGAGATTGAGACGACTCTCCTGGTCCTTCAAACAATTACTGCTCATGCATTAGCCTGGATTCCCTCAGAGCCTGTTGCATGTCTGACTTCTCTGCTTCAGCAATGGGATCCTCATCACTTTCAGAGTACACATCGAGATGTGTATGAGTGTGGTCGAGAGAACCAGTAAACTCGCACATCTTGGCTTTCTCAAGAGTTTGTGCTTCCTTGGATGCTTTTTCTTTTTCTTTCTCCCTGATGATGTGAACAATATCCATGCAATTTTCTTCATCAAGGGCCTATAGCACAGTCCGAGAAATCGCATCAATTCCTCTTCTTCATCAATGAACTCAGGGTGAGCGAATTGCGCCCTTGAGTGATCAAGTATCTATGCCCTCCACTCTCGTAGGCGTCTCTGGATGTCTGGATACAGTGGAGAGTACATGATTATATCATCGTCATCATCTTCGTCTTCTTGTCCTCCTTTTTCAGGAATTGAAGGCAAGAGACTCTACTGTTCCTCGCCTTCAGCAGCATCAGTAGCAGGTGGAGAGACAAATCTTTCAACTGTAGGTTCAGTTGTCTCTGCTGCTTTACTTCCCTCAGTTGTCTGACGTACAATTGTGTCTTCAACTGGTATCTGCTGATCATCCTCAGCAGACTTCCGAGATTCATCAATTACTTCAGGAGACTGCTCTTCCTGAGTGTCAGCAGTCTTGGATGCTTTCTCCAGCTGAGTGGCAGATTCAGTTGTCTTCTCCAATTGAGATTGATTAACGTCGTCTACTTTTGGGTAGCAGGGGAACTGTTCCTCAATTTTTAGTTCTGGAAGGAGATAACTTTGCTACTTGCCTTCCTTGTCTTGGCAGTACGCTTCTTCTTTTTAACAGCAGGAGAAGAAGTATGGTGTTCCTCCTCTCCCTCGGCTGCGGGGGCAGGTGATCTGGCTGCAGGGGCAGGAGTCTCGGCTGCTCGGGCAGGGGACTCGGCTGCAGGGGCAGGTGCTTTCTTGGACTTTGCTTTGCGGAGCCTTCTTTGTCTTAGCTGCTGGGGCAGCTTTCTTCTTCGGGGAAGGGGTAGCAGCTGTGTCTTCGGGGTCAGCTAATTCCCCCTCACTTGTGTCTGCCTTCTTTGCATGGGCTCTCTTCTGGGCACCGGAGAGGTTTGCCCAGAACATCCTCTTGTTCACGTGAAACAGTTTGCCATGGCGAAGGGCAACACCTTTCACTTCCAGCAAGTGGCCAATTACAAGACCATATCCAAGTGATCCTCCAAAGGATCCATCCTCCTTAAAGGTCTTGTTCATCACATTCAGGCAGAGTCTGATGTACACGAACTCAGGCTAGTTAACCTTTTTGCCCTGCATGATCGCAACCATGACGATCAGCTTAGTCTTTGACAGGTGGTTGAAGCTGCCAAACTTCATATCTATACACTTGGAGACGACATCCATCAGCTTATGATAGTCGTCCTTTTCACCAGTTTCTTGTCAGCTGTGTAGACTACCTTAGCAGCACACTCAGGTTTGGCTACTTCTTTCCATGCAGCAGCCAAGTCTACATCAGCTTCATGTATCTCCTTTTGTCTTCCGATGGCAACAAGCAGTGCTCAGCAAGGTCCTTATCACTTATTGTGATGTCCTTGCGGTGGACAGAAGACTTGATTCCTTCGTCTTGCACTTTCGCGTTGACATACAACATCGCTACCTCCTCAAGGTAGGTGTGGGAATACTCCATGGTTAGAAAAGCCTTGAGACCTGACTTTTCTAGCATCTCAGCGATTTTCAGAATGAGGGTTTCATCAGAACCTTGCTTCACCATTCCTTTGAAGTCAACTGATGATCCTGAGTGGATTTGCTTGGAGAGCTTGATATAGTCGATCTTTGGTGCCATTTTCAGATAGTTTTACCGATTAAAAACTGTAGTACGTGCTTGAGAATACTTAGGGTTTCCGAGAGAAAAGATAACTTGCTTGCCTTTTGCTTTGAAGATGAACAGTTTTAGTAGGGAAGAGAGAAGACTGAAAACCGTATATATAAGGGTTATGAAAGGACATGTCTTCGGATTTTGAATTTTGATCAAGATCAACAGCTCAGATTAGAACGTCAAAACTGCATTCAATGCGGCAACATTTATATCCAATCATATGCTTACTACGCAACTTTTTATTGTACCCATCATTATTACGCTGACGTCATCCTTAAAAACATTCCGCTCATTTAAAACGACTGCGTTTTTGTCAATTAGTTCATAAATGACCCAGCTTATACCAAATATGACTTAACTCTGATTCTCTCTTTTTATTAAGTAACTCAGTTGTCAGCTAACTTGATACAGCTGACTTTCCAACATGGCTGTTTCACTTGGCTGATATGTGAAACTTGCTCGTTTCTCATTTTCTCATCGACTATATCTGCTGATTGAGTCTTCTGAGTGTTAATTCAGCTCAATTAACCCAAGCTCATTCTTAAGCTCTTCAAATCTTGATTCACATAGGGGCTTAGTGAAAATGTCAGCTAACTGCTTATCAGTTGAGATATACTCTAGAGTGGTGTCGTTCTTTTCAACATGATCTCTTATAAAATGATGTCTGACATCAATGTGCTTTGTTCTTGAATGCAACACAGGATTTTGAGTGATTGCAATAGCACTAGTGTTATCACACATAATTGGAATCTCCTTTTCTTAAATCTCATAATCTCTCAGCTGTTGTCTCATCCATAAGACTTGGGCAGCTTGTTTGCCCCATGACTATGTACTCTGCTTCAGCTGTGGATGTGGCTATTTAGTTTGGCTTCTTGCTAAACCAGGAAACCAATCTATTTCCAAGAATTTGACATGTACCAGAAGTACTCTTCCTGTCAACTCTACATCCAACATAGTCTGAGTCTGAGTAACCAATCAGCTTGAATCCACCTTCCTTTGGATACCATAAGCCAACTTCCTGACATCCCTTCAAATACCTTAGGATTCTCTTAGCTGCAGTCATGTGGCTCTCATTTGGTGCAGATTGAAATTTTGCACATACACCTACCGCTTTGCCAAAGGTGATGTCCGGCTTTCTTTGGTCATTAAGTAAAGCAATGATCCAATAAGTGCTCTATATCTGGTTTGATCTACAGCCTTGCCATTTGCATCCATGTCCATCTTGACTGATGTGTTCATTGGTATTTTCACAGAAGACTTCTCTTCCATACCAAATTTCTTCATTAAATCTATGGTGTATTTTGTTTGACTTATGAAGGTTCCATCCTTCAATTTCTTGACTTGAAGTCCTGGGAAGAAAGTCAGCTCTCCCATCACGCTCATCTCAAATTTACCTTGCATGAGGTTTGAGAACTTATCACACAGCTCTTTATTTGTGGATCCAAAAATGATGTCATCCACATATATTTGAACAAGCAGTATACTCTCTCCATCTTGAATTCTGAAGAGTGTTCTATCCACTTTGCCTTTGGTTGTAGGTCCCAAGGGGTATGAGTAAGGTTTAGAAGGGGGGGAGAGGTTGAATAAACCTTACCAACTTTTCGATTTTAGTCCTTTTTAAAATATTACAAAGTTAAATACACAGCTAAGTCCTTGAGGGACAACTAAGTTAGTTAACCAGCAGAGTTAGCCACTTAATGATTTCGATTGATTTGTTGATAGAATAACTCATTTGTTTAGTCTAAACCTTAACTTGGCTATGATGAGATTTTTTGGAATACATAACACCCTTGATGTTGACATTTCCTCGTATTAAATAAATATTCACTTTTTAGTCTGACACAAGGTGCAGTGCTTCCCATTGGTTTATTCCTTTTGCACGCTTCTGGGACTGAGCACTTTAAGACATGGCAGCATGGAAGTATTACTTGTTTAGGTAATATTCTTGACTTCTGTGCAATGGATTCTTTTCAGTTGTCTTGACTTGACTGCAGTTCCTTAACTTCCCCAGGTGACTTCGAGTCAGCTCTCAATCATTGGATGACTCATCTGTCACTTCAACTTGGGACTTGGCTATCTTGAGTTGACTTGACTGACACTTCACACAGCTGAATCCCAGCTGATACTCCTTCAGTCGAGTTCTTGACTTCTCTCCCTAGCCACACTCAGCTGCCTAGCAGCGGAGTCTTCATTCTAGTCTTCAGTTGACTTCTTGTGTATCCAGGCATAGCTGACTTAACTCAGCTCGTACAACCCTATCTATTACAATGTAAATTACAAGGAAAATGGGGTGCCAACTTTCTAGTCTAAGTTTTACATGGCATTCATCAAAATCTAAGCAATAAATTTCCCAACAATTTCCCCCTTTTTGATGATGCCAAAACTTAAAACATTCATACAAAATGTAGATAGCAAAGATACATACAGACAATGTAGAAACAGAGAATGTATGCGTAGAATCGATCTTTTTATTGATCATAACATTCTTGTCCTTTACACAGCTGTTTACAAAGTGTATCAGAGCAGCATGGTATTCTATATCTACGCAAGAATATAGAAATTACAGAATTCTTATTCAATGTACAGAAGACTTACATACTTATGTATTTACAACAGTAAAATACATGAAGGGGTGGACAGCAACACTTCATCGCCTTCGCTTCCTCCTTCTTTCTTCTTCAGCTCTTTCGTCCTCTGCTCTCTTTCTCTTTTTCTCATCTTCAATTGCTTTCTTTTTCTCATAGGCTCTTCTGGCAGCTTCGTCTTTTCTCTTCCTTTCTTGTCTTCTCTGACTCTCTTCCCACAGCTGATCTTGTCTCTTATTTTCTACTTCAATCCTTTTGACATAGTCAGCATTCTTCCTAGCCACTTCCTGGTTGGCTACTTCTTCATATCCAACCCAGTAGATTCTTCCCTTCTTGCCCGGGTCTACATACTCAATATTTTTGGGTAGAGGTCTAGGTTGAAAACCTCTGCCTCCACCACTCCTTCTTCATCTTCCTCTCGGGCGTATATTGTCTCGAGTCTTCTTCTTTCAGAGTGAGTGATCGCTAGTAGTAGTCTTGTCTGTCGGCTTCTTCGATGACGGACCCTTCTCCCAGTACAAGTCCCAGGCTTGGGCTATGGACATATTTTTGAAGTATCCCTCGGATTTGAGTGTTTTAAATTCCTCCACTGATCGTGGCTCGTCTCCATCATCTAGAATGGCATCTGTGTCTCTTCCTGCCGGAATGCCTCCGTATTGTTTCAATATGTCCATCACACGGGCATCCATCTTTCCTTCGACCTCCTTCATCCCTGCTTCCACTATTTTTCTTTTCTCGGACATGGGTACAGCAGAGTGTTGAAGCGGCGAGTCACCTTTGGAAGTTTCTTTGATGATGTCGGTGTGACAAGTCCTTGTTGAGGGGTTCTAGCAACCATTAAAGTCATGTCTTTTGAACCTTCCCCCTTAACTGCTTTTCCCTTCTCCTTCTTCTTCTCAACAGTTGTGTCTTTCCCTTCTGTGACAGCTGTTTCCTTTTCCTTCTCACCAACCATCCCCTTAAGCATCTTTTGGGATTCCTCTTCCCCCTTTTTGGCATCATCAAAGGAGAGAGGAACCCCTGGGAACATTTCTGCGAGCATAAAGTCAGGCGATTGATAGCGAGTTTCGCTTGGATTTCTGCTGCGGAGTATCTTTGTTCGAAATTACGAGCGGGTGACTTTTGATTTGTCTCACTTCATTTCAGCCATAAGAAGGCTGAATTTTTCATTCATATTCTCCTCTACACGCAGAAGTTCTTTTTGATGAAATTCTCGCAGCAGTTCCATTTCAATGGTATGAGAGGCATGCATCCTATCAATATTTCTTGCATCCTCCTCTTCATATCAACATTATCAGTGCTCCAGATCAGCATTTTATTATACAATGCTTTGAAATAGCGAACTGTTCCACACGCATTGTTCTTCTTTGTTGCCACCATTCGATTCGACTACTATTCCATGCAGATCAATTTGTAAGATTTGCATCTGTTATCCGGCCGCATATCAATGAGGCCTGGTGCCTTTCCATCTTCTCTATTTCGCAAAAATTGCCTTGAAGACTTCTCGAACCTCAATTTACATTACTTTCGTCTCGGTGGCGGCCAATGACATCAAAATCAAAATTTCTTTGGGACGATTGTATCTGTGGGAATGACTTGATCGGGTTTGTGGAAGCGTCTGTCGCTCTCTAGCGATTCTTCATCAAGATCGGCAACTGAGTGAGAAGGGGAACGCGTTGCTTCAAACGCATCATCATGAACATAGGGAATATGTTCAACGGTGACTTGTGGCCGTGATGTGCCCGGTTGAGTCGATTCTCTAGCTGATGTTGGGAGCTCGCGTGATTGATCGTGATTGGTGGGGTCTGTTGTGGTATGGACCAGTGCCGAGCCTCTCATTGTCTCAACCGTCGGTCTCATTGGTTTTTCCATTTGAGTTGTCGGTCTCGGCCGTATCAATGGCGTCATCGGACGATGATGAGACTTGAAGGGTGGTTCATCATCAAAAGTGAAGCGTTTGACGAGTAGCCTTGAGATCCGACTTACTCGTGCTTGGAAGAACATCCTCATCTAAGTCTTTTGGATTTTCAACAGGGGATGACTCAGCTTCATCTTCACCTTCAGATCCCAGAAAAGTTATGGCAGGGTTGTCTTGGGAATCATGAAGGGCACTTATCTCCTTCTCAGATGCATCAGTGATAACATGAGGAATGTTCTGCGTTTCCGTCTCTTTACCTCGGGAAGTCTCAACCTCCCGTAGGCCTTCATTACCTCCTGCAGTCTCAATTGCAGCAAGGCCTTGGGCATTCCTTTCGACAGACTCAGTTGTCTTAGGGTCTTCTACGGTGGCATCCACAGGAGTCTCAACTCCGTGGATTGCACTTTCATTGCCCAGAGTGTTAACTCCCAGGGCAGATCCATCATGTGCCTCGACTGCATCAGCAGCGTCCTCAGCCTGCAGAGCAGTTGGCACTTCAGCTGAGACAGTCTCAATTGTCCGAGCTTCGTCAGTGATAACCTGTTGTGTTTCTGTTTGTTGTTCCTTCTCCACTTCGCCTCCTAGATTCTTTGTGGAGTCATCTGCAGCATCCTCCGACCTCGCTGCAGCGGAGGGAGTTTCCTCCTCAGCTGGCACACCAGTTGAGTGACTTGGATTGGGGTCACTCTTCTCCAAACTCCCGGTTGTTTCCTGTGAGTGTTCAGCCGTTGGGGCAGGTGGTAAGACACCTTCAATAGGGGTTGGCTCGACTTGGGTCCCCAAGTTCCCAGTTTCATTGCCAATTTCCTTTGATCCATCTTCTGAGTGAGTTGGGGATGTGGTTGCAGCAATAACTTGTGGCATCTCATTTGTACCACTCCCAATGGATCAATCTCGGTGTGATTTGGAAGACTCTCCAGGTCCTTTCGCCATTTGTTGCTCATGCATCATCCTGGATTCCGCATGGCTTCTTTGCATTTCCAATTTTTTTCGCGCCGCGCAGAAGGGGTCCATATCCTCATCACTTTTCGAGAGTACGTCAAGATGAGGATGAGTATGATCGATGGTTCGGTGAGAGGACAACGTTGGCTTTCTCACGAGCCACTTCCTCTCGCCAATCTCTCCTTCTCCTTGTCTTTGAAGATCCGCAATATATCTAGGCGAGTTCTCTTCATCCAAGACTTGGACCATCGTGGGTCAACCCGAGGAAATTCATCATTCTTCCTCTTCTTCAATGAATTCAGGTCTCTCAAAGCTGTTCCTCGAGTGACTTAGCTTCCATTTCCTCCATTTCATGACGATTTTGGATGTTGGATATGGTGGAGACAACATAATCACATCTTCGTCATCATCTTCTTGCTATCCTTCTTTCTCGGGAATGGAAGGCAACATACTCTTTGCTCAACTCCTTCAAGAACATCGGGGCAGTGGAGACACGATCTGTCGGCAGGGGATTCTTCTGTCTCTCGCGCTTCTTATTCCTCGGTTGTCTTGTCCACACTGGGTCTTCGACTTGCCTCTCGCGATCGGCCTCAAGCGAGACTTGGTTGTTTCATCAATGATTTCGGAGACTCTACTTCTCCCGGCTATTTTGCCGATCTGTTCGGTGAGTGGCGGGACTCATTTGTTTTCTCAAGCTCAACGCTTGATGATTCTTCTCCTTCTCTTCGTTTTCACCGGAGGAATGTCTTGTTCTACTTCCTCCGGTTCTCGACGGTAAAGGCCTTTGAGGTTGCCTTAGAGGCAATCGCGCTTTCTTGCTTGGCATCCTCTTCTTCTTCATTCTGGAGAAGGTACTAAGGATTCCTTCTCTACCATGGCTGCAGGGGCGGGAGACACTACACTGTAGGGGCGGGTGACTTCCGCAATGGCAGTACATTTTCTTCTTTCTTTTTGGGACAATGAGTCTTCTTTCAGTGCGGGGCAACTTTCTTCTTCAAAGGGGAGGCAACAATTGTTTCCTCGGGGTCAGCTGATTCCCCCTCACTTGTATCCGCCCTCTTAGCATAAGCTCTCTTCTGAGCTCCTGAAAGATTTGATCGGAACATCTTCTTGTTGACATGGAACGCCTTTCCATGTCAAAGTGGAGTGGAACACCCTTCACCTCCATCTCGTAGGCCAATTACAAGGCCATACCCAGAGATCCTCCAAATGATCCATCGTCTTGAAGGACTTGTTTCCAACATTCTCGCATAGTTTTGTATACAAACTCAGGGTTTACCTTTTTCTCCTCCATGATCGCAGCCATGATGATCAGCTTAGTTTTGGACAGCTGATTGAAGCTTCCAAACTTTATGTCTAGACATTTGGCTACAATATCCAACAATTTATGATAATCTTCCTTCAGCAGCTTCTTATCAGTTGTGTAGACAACCTTCGCAGCACATTCAGGTTTGGCCACTTCTTTCCATGCAGCCGCCAGGTTTACATCAGCTTCGAATATTTCTAGTACACCTTCCAACAAGCGAGCAAGCAATGCTCGCAAGGTCTTGAGCGGTGATGGTAAACTCCTTTCCATGAACAGAGGACTTGATGCCCTCCTCATGAAGAGGCGGCCCACGTAGAATCGTGCTACCTCCTCAACGTAAGTCATCTGAAACTCCATTGTGAGAAAGGGTTTCATTCCAGACTTCTCGATTTTGTCAGCTATCTTCTTCATTTCGTCAGAACCCTGTTTGACCATTCCTTCGAAATCCACGGTAGAACTAGTGTGGATTTGCTTCCCAAGCTTGGTGAAATCGTAGGTTGATGCCATTTTAGTGATTTTTCCCGAACGAATTTGATGAACTTGCTTTGAAGATTTGGTAGGGTTTGAGAGAAAAATGCTTTCTTTGCTTTTGGAGAGATGAACAGTTTTGAGTAGTGTGAGAGAGAAAACTAAACAAATGGTATATGTATGGGTTATGAAAGGACGTACATACGGTTTTTGAAATTTGATCGAGATCAACGACTCAGATTTAGCACGCCGATTAGCATTTAATTTCTCGCATTTAATGCGGCAGCATTTATATCCAATCATATGCTTTGTCGTGCAGCTTTTGACTGTTCTCATCATTATTGCGCTGATGTCATCCTTAAAAACATTCCCGCTTATTAAAAACAACTGCATTTTTGTCACTTAGCTCATAAATGACTCAGCTTACTTCTTAGCTGATTCAATTCTTCTTCTCTCTATTTACATAGTGACTCAGCTGTCAGCTAACTTGATACAGCTGACTTTCCGGTGCGGCTGATTCACTTAACTAATTCAAGAGCTCCGCTCAATTTCCATCTTTTCACGTTCCATCTCTTTTCCTTGAGTCTTCTGAGTGTCAACTCAGCTCAATTAACCCTAACTCATGCTTGAGTTCTTCAAATCTTAATTCCATAATGGCTTTGTGAATATGTCAGCTAACTGTTTATCAGTTGAGATGTATTCCAGGGTGATGTCTTTCTTTTCAACATGATCTCTTATGAAATGATATCTGACATCAATGTGCTTTGTTCTAGAATGCAATACCGGATTTTGAGTGATTGTAATAGCACTTGTGTTATCACACATGATTGGAATCTTTTTTTCTTCAACATCATAGTCTCTCTCATTTGTTGTCTCATCCATAAGACTTGGGCACTGCTTGTTTGCTCGCCTTCCTATGTATGTTTGTGGATGTAGCTATTGAGTTTTGCTTCTTGCTAAACCAGGAAACCAATCTGTTTCCAAGCATTTGACATATACCTGAAGTACTCTTCCTGTCAACTCTACATCCAGCATAGTCAGAGTCTGAATAACCAATTAGCTTGAATCCACCTTCCTTTGGATACCATAAGCCGACTTCCTGGCATCCCTTCAAATATCTTAGGATTCTCTTAGCTGCAGTCATATGGCTTTCCTTTGGAGAAGATTGGAATCTTGCACATACACCTACAAAGAAAGGTGATGTCCGGCCGCTTCTTTGTTAAATAGAGCAGTGATCCAATAAGTGCTCTGTATCTGGTTTGATCCACAGGCTTGCCATCTGCATCCATATCCATCTTGACTGATGTATTTATTGGTATTTTCATAAAAGACTTCTCTTCCATACCAAATTTCTTCATTAAATCTCTGGTATACTTTGTTTGACTTATGAAGGTTCCATCTTTCAGTTGTTTAACTTGAAGTCCTAGAATGAATGTCAGCTCTCCCATCATGCTCATTTCAAATTTGCCTTGCATGAGGTTTGAGAACTTATCACACAGCTCTTTGTTTGTGGATCCAAAAATAATGTCATCCACATATATTTGAACAAGCAGAGTATACTCTCTCCATTTTGAATTCAAGAGTGTTCTGTCCACTTTGCCTTTGGTGAATCCATTATCTGTTAGGAATTGAGATAATGTATCATACCTTGCTCTAGGTGCCTGTTTCAATCCATATAAGGCTTTCTTGAGCTTGTACACCTTGTCTCCAAGAGTCTTCTGCTCAAATCCTGGAGGTTGTTCAACATAGACTTCTGCTTCCAACAATCCATTCAAGAATGCACTTTTTACATCCATTTGATATACAGTGAAGTTTTTGTGAGCATCATAGGCAAGAAACATCCTTATTGCTTCTAATCTTGCAACAGAGCAAATGTTTCATCAAAATCTATTTCTTCTTCTTGGCAATACCCTTTGGCTACCAATCTTGCTTTGTTTCTTACACATAACCTTCTTCATTCATCTTGTTTTCAAGACCCATTTTGTGCCAATAACATTTTGATGGGTTGGTCTTTGTACCAACTCCCATACTTTATTTCTCTCAAACTGATTCAGCTCTTCTTGCATGGCTTGAATCCAATGTGTATCATCCAATGCTTGGGACACATCTGTTGGCTCTATTTGGGAAATAAAACAAGTGAACATTGCTTCTTGTTGAGCTCTGGATCTGGTTCTTACACCATCTCTTACATCTAGAATGACTAGCTCTGGTGGATGGTCTCTCAGCCATCTCACATCAGGTTGGAGTAAGTCAGCTGGGTTCAGTCGTCTTGCAGCTGTGTTATCTTGAGCAGCTCTCTCATCATCACTTAGCAGATTCTCCAATTGTCTTTGAGATTGACTATCTCATCTTCACCTTGATTAATTACTCCAGCTTCAGCTTCAACATAGGGACTCTTCTGCATAGTTGGTTGATTTAGTTTATCAGCTAGTTCTTCAATGTCTTCTCCATTTACATTAGGCTCATCAAACACCACATGGATAGATTCTTCTGTGACCATAGTCCTTTTGTTCAGCACTCTATAGGCTTTACTTTCAGCTGAGTATCCCAAAAAGATACCTTCATCAGCTTTAGCATCAAAAGCCTTTAGATTATCCTTGCCATTGTTGTGGATGAAGCATTTACATCCAAAGATTCTAAAATATGCAACATTTGGCATTCTCCCTGTCCAAATTTCATAGGGAGTCTTTGTCAGCTGTCTATTAATCATGCATCTATTTTGAGTATAGCATGCAGTATTGATGGCTTCAGCCCAAAATCTTTTTGGCAATACAGCTTCAGCTAACATGGCTCTTGCAGCTTCCTTGAGAGTTTGTTTTTCTTTCTCGCTACTCCATCCTGCTTTGTGGAGTCCTTGCTGCAGATAATTCATGAGCAATACCATTTTCAACACAATACTGAGTTATTATTCCATTCACAAACTCAGTTCCTCTATCAGATCTTATCTTTATAATGGTTTGACTCTTCTCATTTTGAATTCTCTTCATCAGCTGTGGTAGCTTCTGCAAGGTTTCTTTCTTTTTACACATGAAAATTGTCCATGTATATCTTGAATAATCATCTGCTACCACCAAGGTGTATTTCTTTCCACTTATTCTAGCTGGCTCAACTGAACCAAATAAGTCCATATGCAACAGATGTAATATTCTTGTTGAAGATGGGCATGACTTCTCTTTGAATGATGATTTGATCTGCTTTCCAATCTGGCATGCATCACAAACACTTTCCTTCTTGTACACTGAGTCTGGAAGTCCTTCTACAAGATTACTCCTTGCAAGCTTGTTAATTGTCTTGAAATTCAGGTAACTCAGCTTCTTGTGCCACAACCAACTTGATTCGCCTGTACTCTTTGCTAGTAGACAAGTGCTTGGTGTGGAAGTTGACCAATCTACCACATACATGTTCTTTTTGCGGATCCTTGCAACACCACTTCATTTGATTCAGTGTCTTTGATTTGGCATACTCCCATATTGAATCCAACATTATAGCCCTTGTCACAGAGTTGGCTGATGCTTAACAAGTTAAAGTTGAGGCCTTCAACGTATGCAACATCCGTGATTTCTAATCCATTTTTCTTGATGGATCCAAAGTGTCTCTAATTTCCCCTGGAGCTTCATTTCCTCCAAATATGACTTTTGCACCTCTAATCTCCTTGAATTTTGACAAATTTTTCTTGTTTCTGTCATGTGTCTAGAAACGGCCACTATCCGTGTACCAGGTTCCTTGGCACTCACTGTTCTTGAACCCGCAATCAAGGAAATCGTTTTTAGGTACCCATACTTGCCTGGGTCCGAGGGGTTAGTCTTTGTAAGATGATCCAACCAACCTATAGCCAAATGATTTGACTCTAAGGGGTTGCCATCTATCTGTGCCATAATCATAATTTACTTTGGCAAATTGATTGGGGGCTTTAGGTTCATAAAGTTGTCTCTTTTGTCTGTATGCATGTGTGTGTGTGTTTTAGCAATTGCCTTCTTTGGGTAGTTGTGATATCTCTGAGTGTAGTGTTTGGGTGCATATGTGTGCTGATAATAGCTCTTTTGCCTTTGGAATGACCTTTGCTTAGTTCTAGGCCTTTGCCATTTAGGCTTGTATTCCATAGGTCTTTGCTGATATTTCACATTATTCCAATCAGCTTGACTTGGGTAGTTTCTACCATTCCCATCATTGGTTTTCCTTTGATAGAACTTCGGGGATTTTGGTAGCTGTTTTCTTCTTCACATAGTACTTCCTGTTTGGAGTTTGCTGAGGAACTCTGCTGGATTTCCTCTCAGCTGTCCTCTCAGCATACTCAACTGGTTGTTTTCCTTTTCCTTTATATCCAAGGCCAGTTTGTTTGTGGTTGTACTTTGGAATGAATGTGTGTGCAACATTTGGTGTCTTGGATTTTTGAGATGCTTCTTTACTTGAAGATCCTTTTTCCAAGATCACTCTTGGAGTTTGACTATGCACAAAGGAATTGAATCCTATGCCTATCTTGTCTCCACATTCTTTTTGGCTCATGATAAGGTCATCCAAGGATTTAGATGCCTTTGTGAGTGAAGCAATCATATTTTTGAGATTATTTTCTCTCTTTTCTCAGAAATTTGACTATCTCTCGCTTTATTAGTTTAGCATTCTCGGCCTTGACTCTTTGTTCTCATCGGCTATGTGACTTAGAGTACTCGACTCTTTAGTCACCGTGAGTTTTGGCTTTTGAATTTGGGTTGTTTTCCTCATTTAATAATGTGTGTGAGGATTTAATGTGCTCAAAGTCTTTCATCATTTTGCCTAATGAATCATAAAGATCAGTGGGTGATGAAGTGTGTGTGTCACAATCACTATCACTAGAGTCTGAATGAGATGAGTTAGAGTGTACCTCATCTTCTTGGTCAGGTTTATCTTGTTCTTTATCCATTAGACAGATTAAGGCTTCTTCTTCAGAGTCACTTGAGTAGTCACTTCACTACTCTTGAGTCGCCGCTTCTTTTGACTTAGTTGTATCGTAGTCTCAAGAACAAAGCATTGCTCTTTTTTTTTCTTGCCTTCTTTCTCTGAAGACTTTTCTTTCTTCTTCATTCCTGTATTTATTTACTACAGGATATGGACAGTCAATAGCAAAGTGTCCTGGTTGTCTGCAATTCCAACACAGGTTTTCAACTTTTTGATCAGCTCTCTCATTTCTTGGGTTGTCAGCTCTTTGATATTCGACCTTTTGATACTCAGCTCTCTTTGGTGGCCTATCTTCCCTTAACTTGGAGGGAGCTGAATGCCTTCTGGAGGATTCACCTTTGTTTCTTTTGTAGTTCTTGTTGAAGAACTTGTTGAATCTTTTAACCATCAAGGCAATTTTCTCCTGGTCAATGATTTCTTTGGTCTCAGCTCTCTTCCCTTCCTTGACTATGAGTGCAGCTGTTTTGGGTACAACTATTTCCTCTTGATCCTTTCTTCTCAGCTCAAACTCATAAGCTTTGAGGTCTGAGAATAGTTCATGATTGGATGTTTTTGATAGGTTCATAGAGTGCCTTAGAGCCATGGTCTTCATTTCCCACTCAGCTGGAAGGCTCCTTAGTATCTTCATGCACATTTCCTTTTTTGTGTATTCTTTCCCAAGTGCTGAGAGCTCGTTTGTAATTTCAGTGAATCTTGCATCCAGCTGGTCCATCGTTTCACCTGCAAGCATTTTGAAGTTTTCAAATTTTTGAACAACAACAGATAATTTGTTTTCTTTAATTTGCTCAGATTCTTCACAAATTAAAGTTAGTTTATCCCAGATTTCTTTGGCTGTCTTGCAAGATTTGACTTTGTTGAACATGGCTTTGTCCAAAATCTTGTAAAGTATATCCTTGGCCACATTGTCAAGGTTGTATCTTTTTCTGTCATCATTTGTCCATTCAGCTCTTGGTTTTTCAACCATAGCTGGTCTAGGAGGAGCGGCCTCCTCTCCTTCTTCAGCAGACTCTCCTTGCGTATTGTGTTCACCTTCATTATTTGAAGTGGCCCATCCTCTATCACTATCCACATCTCATCATGTAAAGCTGATAGATGAGCCTGCATACTTATTTTCCAGTCATCAAATTCTTCAATGGTGAACATAGGAATGCGTGTCAAATTTGCTTCCATGATAATAACAAAAAAATGGCTTTTGAAAGAACAAGTGTTAAAGACTACTTTGAAAGATTGGAGATCTAGTTCAGTAACCAGTGCGGAAGGCTCAATGAACCAACCGCTCTGATACCACTTGTAGGTCCCAAGGGGTGTGAGTAAGGTTTAGAAGGGGGGGTTGAATAAACCTTACCAACTTTTCGATTTTAGTCCTTTTTAAAATATTACAGAGTTAAATACACAGCTAAGTCCTTGAGGGACAGCTAAGTTAGTTAACCAGCAGAGTTAACCACTCAACAGACTCGATTGAGCTGTTGATAGAATAACTCAGTTGTTTAGTCTAAACATTAACTTGGCTGTGATGAAATTTTCAGCGGAAGACTTAACACCCTTGAATTTGATTTAATTTTGTTTTAACATTTGGTTTTAGCACTTTGTTAATTATCAGTTGGATAGCAAATTATCAACAGATATAAAATGATATGCATAAATTAAATGTTGAAATGTAAATGACATAGTAATTTTTATAGAGGTTCGAAGATGGGGTAATTCTTCTACTCCTCTCTTCTCCAACTCCTGGAGGAATCCACTAAGTATTGATCAGAGTACAGAGTGGTTATCAGTCCAGATACAAGTCTTGATCACACAGCTAACTTGATCCTTTGGGACTCAGTCTAGAGATGCCTTGGTCACACACGGTGGCTTCTCGTGACGACTCGGCCTTCTTCACAGGCGGTTTGCCTTGCTACTACAACCCACTTGCTCAAGCTTCTTGGATTTGATCATGAAGCCCTCCAATAACTTGAGACTGGTTCGACCTTGAACCTTTCTACAATCCTCCTTGGAATGTAGACCCCTTTTGATTCTTCAAAAGTTTCCTCTTCAACAGTTTGAAGTTGTCTTTCCTTCACAGCTTGGTGTTGGATCGATTTCCTTCGAAATTTAGGCTTGAGGATTTGCTTGTATAACTTTAGAGTATTTTGCAGGTTACAGCTCGAATGATAACTTGAATGTTCGTGGTTCAGGTAACCTTCTCTCAAAGTGATTACTCAGCCTTTTATAGTGAACTTTCAAAAATCTGCCCGTTGAAGAGATAGGCTGATTTTCAAAAGTCACTTGTGTTTGTTGGCTTGTCTTGTTGCAGTCCTTGATGTTGACATTTCCTCGTATTAAATGAACATTCACTTTTTCGAGTCGACACAAGGTGCGAGTCTTTCCATTGGTTTATTCCTTTTGCACGCTTCTCGGGGATCGAGCACTTTAAGACATGGCAACATGGAAGTATTACATGTTTAGGTAATATTCTTGACTTACGGCAACGGATTCTTTTCGATTGTCTTGACTTGACTCTAGTTCCTTAACTTCCCCTGGTGACTTGAGTCGGTTCTCAATCATTGGATGACTCATCCGTCACTTCAACTTGAGACTTGGCTATCTTGAGTTGACTTGACCGACACTTCATCTGTGAATCCCACTGATACTCCTTCATCGAGTTCTTGACTTCTCCCTAGCCACACTCCGCCTAGCAAATGAGTCTTCATTCTAGTCTTGATTGACTTCTTGTGTATCCAGCATAGCCGACTTAACTCACTCGTACAGCCCTATCTATTACAATGTAAATTACAAGGAAAATGGGGTGCCAACTTTCTAGTCTAAGTTTTACATGGCATTCATCAAAATCTAAGCAATAAATTTCCCAACATTGGTGAATCCATTGTCAGTTAGAAATTGAGACAATGTATCATACCATGCTCTTGGTGCCTGTTTCAATCCATATAATGCTTTCTTGAGCTCTTACACCTTATCTCCAATAGTCTTCTGCTCAAAACCTGGAGGTTGTTCAACATAGACTTCTTCCTCTAGCAGTCCATTTAGAAATACACTCTTCACATCCATTTGATACACAATGAAGTTGTTATGTGCAGCATAGGCAAGAAACATCCTCAGTGCTTCCAATCTTGCAACAGGAGCAAATGTTTCATCAAAATCTATACCCTCTTCTTGCAATACCCTTTGGCTACCAATCTTGCTTTGTTTCTAACCACAAATCCTTCCTCATTCATCTTGTTTCTGAAAACCCATTTTGTGCCAGTAACATTTTGATGGGTTGGCCTCTACACTAATTCCCATACCTTGTTTCTTTCAAATTGATTCAGCTCTTCTTGCATGGTTTGAATCCAATACGTGTCATCCAATGCTTGAGACACATCTTTTGGCTCTATTTGGGAAATAAAACAAGTAAACATTGCTTCATGTTGTGCTCTGGATCTGGTTCTTATGCCATCTCTAACATCTCCAATAACTAACTCTGGTGGATGGTCTCTCAGCCATCTCACATCAGGTTGGAGCAAGTCAGCTGGATTCAGCCGTCTCGCAGCTAAGTTGTCTTGAACAGCTCTTTCATCTTCATCTGTGTTGATTGCTCTTACTTCAGCTTCAACATAAGGACTCTTCTGCATAGTTGGTTGATTCAACTTGTCAGCTAACTCTTCAATGTCTTCTCCATTCACATTGGATTCATCAAAAACCACATGGATAGATTCTTCTGTGACCATAGTCCTCTTGTTCAACACTCTATAGGCTTTGCTCTCAGCTGAGTATCCCAAAAAGATACCTTCATCAGCTTTAGCACCAAAAGCCTGCAAATTATCTTTGCCATTGTTATGGATGAAGCATTTGCATCCAAATATCTTGAAATACCCAACATTTGTCTTTCTCCCTGTCCAAATCTCATAGGGAGTCTTGGTCAATTGCCTGTTAATCATGCATCTATTTTGAGTATAGCATGATGTGTTAATGACTTCACCCCAAAATCTCTTAGGTAATCCACCGCCTAACATGGTCCTTGCGACTTCCTTGAGAGTTATGTTCCTTCTTTCCTACTCCATTCTGTTTGTAGAGTTCTTGCTGCAGATAACTCATGAGCAATACAATATTCAACACACTTTGAGTAATTATCCCATTAACAAACTCGGTTCCTCTATCGACCTTATCTTTATAATAGTTTGGCTCTTTTCATTTTGAACTCTTTTCATCAGCTGAGGTAACTTCAACAAAGTTTCCTTCTTTTTGCACATGAAGATTGTCCATGTATATCTTGAATAATCATCTACCACCACTAAGGTGTATTTCTTTCCACTTTATCTTGGCTGGTTCAATCGAACAAATAGATCCATATGCAACAAATGTAATATCCTTGTTGAAGAAGGACTTGGCTTATCCTTGAATGAAGATTTTATTTGCTTTCCCATCTGGCATGCATCACATACGCTCTCTTTCTTGTACACTGAGTCTGGAAATCCTTCTCGAGATGACTCCTTAAAAGCTTGTTGATTGTCTTGAAATTCGGATGATGACTAAACTTCTTGTGCCCATACCAACTTGATTCGGACATTTGTGCTTTTGCTACAGACAAGTGCTTGGTGTAGCAGTAGACAAATCTACCACATACATATTCTTTTGTCTTGATTCTTGGAACACTATTTCATTTGATTCCGCATCTTTGATCTGGCACACTCCCATATTGAATCCAACATTGTAGCCCTTGTCACAGAATTGGTTGATGCTTAGCAGGTTGAAGTTGAGACCTTCAACATAAGCAACATCTGTGATTTCCAATCCATTCTTCTTGATAGATCATGTGCTTTTGATTTCCCCCTGGAGCTTCATTTCCTCCAAATATGACTTTTGCACCTCTAATCTCCTTGAATCTTGACAGATTTTTCTTGTTTCCTATCATATGTCTGGAACAGCCACTATCCATGTACCAGGTTCCTTGGCACTCAGCTGTTCCTTGAACCTGCAATCAAGGAAATTAGTTTTTAGGTACCCATACTTGCTTGGGTCCTGAGGGGTTAGTGTTATAAGATGATCCAACCAACCTATAGCCAAAGGAATTGACTCTAAGAGGTTTCCATCTATCAGTGCCATAATCATAGTGCACATTTGCAAATTGCTTGGGGATTTTAGGGTCATACAGCTGTCTCTTTTGTTTTTATGCTTGTGTGTGTGTTTTAGCAATTGCTTTCTTGGGATAGTTGTGATATTTCTGAGTGTAGTGCCTGGGTGCATATGTGTGCTGATAATAGCTATTTTTCCTTTGGAATGACCTTTGCTGAGGTTTAGGTCTTTGCCATTTAGGCTTGTATTCCATTGGTCTTTGCTGATATTTTACATTGTACCAATCAACTTGGTTTTGGATAGTTTCTATCATTCCCATCATATGTATTTTTCTGATGAAATTTCTGGGGTTTCGGTAGCTCTGTTTGCTCTTCACAGAGTATTTTCTGTTTGGAGTTTGCTGAGGAACTCTGTTGGATTTCTTCTCAGCTGTCTTCTCAGCATACTCAACTGGTTGTTTTCCTTTCCCTTTATATCCAAGACCAGTTTGTTTGTGATTGTGCTTAGGAGTGAATGTGGGTGCAACATTTGGTGTTTTGGATTTTTGAGATGCTTCATTGCTTAAAGATCCTTTTTCCAAAATCACTCTTGGAGTTTGACTGTACACAAAGGAATTGAATCCTATGCCTGTCTTATCTCCACATTATTTTTGACTCATGATAAGATCATCCAATGATTTGGATGCCTTTGTAAATGAGACAATCACATTTCTGAGATCTTTTTCCCTCTTTTCTATAAGCATCTATCTCTGCTATTATTTTGGCATTTTCAGCCTTCAACTTTGTGTTCTCATCAGCTATGTGACTTAGAGTACTCAACTCCTTAGTCAGCTGTGAGTTTTGGCTTTTGAGTTGGCTGTTTTCCTCATTTGGAAGTGTGTGTGAGAATTCAATGTGCTCAAAATCTTTCATCATTTTGCCTAATGAATCATAAAGATCAGTGGGTGATGAAGTGTGTGTATCACAATCAATATCACTTGAATCTGAATGAGATGAGTTATAGTGTACCTCATCTTCTTGATCTGGTTGATCTTGTTCTTTAGCCATAAATGAAGAAGATCATGGCTTGAGAGAAAGAATCACTTGATTAGTTAGCTTCACTACTCTCTCGAGTCCGCCGCTTCTTTAGACTTAGTTGTCTCAAAGCAGTCTCGGCCAACCAACATGGCTTTTTTTTTCCCTGTCTTCTTTCTCAAGACTTTTCTTTCTTCTTCATTCCTGTATTTGTTGAATGGTGGATAGGAACAATCAACTGCAAAATGTCCTGGTTGTCTGCAGTTCCAACACAGGTTCTCAACTCTTTGATCAGCTCTTTCTGTCCTTGGGTTATCAGCTCTCTGATTTTCTACCCTTTGATGCTCAGCTCTCTTGGGTGGCCTATCTTCCCTTGACTTAGAGGGAGCTGAATGTATCCTGGAGGTTTCACCCTTGTTTCTTTTATAGTTCTTATTAAAGAACTTGTTGAATCTTTTAACCATTAGGGCAATTTCCTCCTGGTATATGGCTTCCTTTGGTTGACTCTCTTTCCATCCTTGACTATCGGTCTGCGTTGTCTTGGGTACAACTGTCTCCTCTTGATCTTTTCTTCTCACTCAAACTCAAACTCTCGAGAATAGCTCATGGTTAAATGTTTTAGAGGTCCATTCCTAACAAGTGGTTAGATATTTATTCTATTCCCCGAATAATGGAAGAATTCTGCTCGTGGGGATTATTCTAAGGTCCAAGGGAGAATAGCTCATGGTTGGATGTCGAGGAACAAAGAGGTCCATTGAATGTCTTAGAGCCATAGTCTTCATTTCTCATTCATTAGAAGGAGGCATTTCCCATTAGTATCTTCATACACATTTCATACACATTTTTTGTGTATATTCTTCCCAAGAGTGAAAGCTCATTTGTGATTTCATGAATCTTGCATCCAAGTGATCCATGGATTCACCGCAAACATTTTGAAATTTTCAAATTTTTGAACAACAATAGACAATTTATTATCTTTAATTTGCTCTGATCCTTCACAAATTAACGTTAGCTTATTCCAAATTTCTTTTGCTGTTTTGCAGGATTTGACTTTGTTGAACATCACTTTGTCCAAAGTCTTGTAAAGTATGTCCTTGGCCACATTGTCCAAGTTGTATCTCCCCTATCCTCATTAGTCCATTCAGTCCTTGGTTTTTCAACCATGGTTGGTCTTTCCTCTGCATCTTCTTCTCCTTCAGCTGCAGCAGCTCTTGTTGCAGTCGTGTTCACTTTCAATATTTGCAGTGGCCCATCCTCTACTACGAACCACATTTCATCGTGTAGAGCAGATAGATGAGCCTGCATACGAATTTTCCAATCATCAAATTCTTCAACAATGAACATAGGAATGCGTGTCAGATTTGCTTCCACGATAATAACTTTGCTAAAAATGAAAGATTTTGAAAATGCAAGTGTTTAAAACCTTTTGAGAAGATAGAGATCTAGTTCAGTAACCAGTGCGGAAGGCTCAATGAACCAACCGCTCTGATACCACTTGTAGGTCCCAGGGGTGTGAGTAAGGTTTAGAAGGGGGGGTTGAATAAACCTTACCAACTTTTCGAGTTTAGTCATTTTAAAATTATTACATAGTTAACTCAAACAGTTGTGTCCTTGAGGGATAGCTAAGTTGGTTATTCAGCTAAGTTAGCCACTCAACAGACTCGATAGAGTTGTTGATAGAATAACTCGGCTGTTTAACCTGAAATTTAACTTGGTTGTGTTGGTTTTATCAGCGGAAGACTTAGCACCCTTTGAATTGTTTTAAGCTTGTTTTAACACTTGATTTTAGCACTTGGTTATTAATCAGTTGGATAGCAAATATGAGTTTATCAGCAGATATGATGTAAGTATGCATAAATATAAATGTGATGAAAACATAAATGACACAGTTAATTTTTATAGAGGTTCGAAGATGGGGTAATTCTACTAATCCTCTCTTCTCCAACTCCTGGAGGAATCCACTACGTAATGATCAACTTACAAAGCGGTGAACGTCTCAGAGATGACCTTGGTCACACACAAATTGACTTCTCTTGCGACTCGGCCTTCTTCACAGGCGGTATTTGCGCTTGCTACTTGACTCACTTTTCAAGCTTGGATTTGATTACGAAGCCCTCCAATAACTTGATTCTTCGTGTGAAAATTGAAAATATGTTTGGTTACTTATCTGAATTGTTATTTCTATACAGGGTTAGAAATATAATTATGTTTGGTGGCAAAAACTTGCGTGAGACGGTCTCACGGATTTAGATTCATGAGACGGAGCCCTTACACAAAGTTTTAAAGGTTTTTTTTTTCAGATTTTATTTTTCTTAGGGTTTATATTTGTTTTTTTAGGGTTTATTTTGTTTCTTGGGTTTATTTTTAATTGATTTGGGTTTTTAGGATTTTTAGTTTTTTTTTTGGGTTTATTTTTGTTTTTCGAGTCTATTCTTCATGGTTCATGTTTTTAGGGTTTATTTTTGTTTCTTCATGGTTCATTATTATTTTTGAATTTATTTTCATGGTTCATGTTCTCAAGACGGAGTCATCCGTCTCACGGATTTAGATCCGTGAGACCGTCTCACAAGAGACTTGCTCATGTTTGGTTGATTGTTTTTTTATTTTTTGAATTTTCACGTTGGACTTTATGTTTTGGATGTGTTTTTAAATTATTTTAGATATTATTTGAATATAATAATAATTCCATTATGGTGGTGGGCCTTTCTATCAATAATGCACGCGGGATTCCGAAACACCCCTTTACTTTGTGGATGTCATCTCATTGACTCAATGTATTTTGAAGGGGTAAAGTTGTAAGTTAACATGGAAGACAATAGTGACTAGAATGAAGTGATTTGGTCTGACTACGGATTGACCGCCTATACTCAGCCTACGACAAATAGTGTTGGAAATTTTGAAAAGGTGCAAATAGTATCTTTTGTTAAATGATGGGAATTCAAAATGAGTAATTTCCATTGAATTTTTTTTTTGAAACAAACGTGTTCCTAGTTTTATATACAGTTGGAAGCCGGAAATTGTCTTTTGGAAATACACCCATACAAGCTCAATGACTTTCTGCTCCGAAATTATTTCTCTAAGAAATCAATTTGATGGAGTATGAGAAATCATCCGATGATTTTGGAAAAAATAGGGTTTCGAGGATGGAATTTTTAAAATCCCAGGAATTCGAGTTATGCTAATTCAAATATCTCTCTAGTTCTTGTAGTTATTCTTTCTTAGTTGTTGTTTTGTTACCCCAAAAATAAAGTATAATAAAACCATTTAGTGTAGTTTTGAAAAAAAGTACTAAGCTGAAGCTAGCTGTCACTTGTAATCGAGTCCTAGGGGTGGCCAAAGCGGTGCCACCGCACAGGGCCCCCTCCAGCAAGGGCCCCCGAGCCCCGATTTTTTTTAATTAATTTAATATTTAATACATATGTATATGTAAAATTAAGAATACAAGTTTTCACAAAAAGCTCTTGGGCACAGTGGCTTTTGTTCTCCCTTGCATGCCTGAGGTCGCGTGTTCTAGTTCTCATTGATGTGAAATTTGTTTCCTTATTTTTTACCTAAGCAGGAGGGAATGAAACAGTAAAGTTAAATAAATATTACTTGTTTTGAAAAAAGAGCTCCTCGGCGCAATGGTTTGTACTCTCTTGTGCATGCTTGAGGTCTCCTGTTTGATTCCTCACTGTTGCAAAGTTAGTTTTCTTTTTTTTAACCTAATCAGAGAATCAGTTTCATTCAGTGGCTGATTGTTTGTGGTGAAAAAGATGGGATTTTTCCCTTTTAACCTATGATATAATGATATTAAAGTATCTCTTTTTTGTAGTAGAAACATCAAAATGGAAATATAATGCTCATTATTTTATTAGTTTTTTTTTTGTTTTTTTATATAAATATAAAGGGCCCCCTTTTCGTTTCGCACCAGACCCCTTAAATTATAGGAACGACCCTGCTTGTAATTGTTACTTCTGAAGGGACTAGTAAGTAATTATTTTAAGAGGAACTATTAATATATTTCAGCGGAAAAACAAATATTTTTCAATGGAAAACTAATACTTCAGTAAAACTACTAATGTTTTCAGGGGCTACTAATACTCTTTAGTCGAAAATAATACTTTTTAGTGGATTTACAACTAATTTTCAAAGGAAAAATTAACACTTTCCAGGAACTACTAATATTTATTTTGTTACTTTGAAAACATATACTTTTTAGAGTAAATATGATACTTTTTCAATATAAAGTGATACTTAAACAAGATTGTGTATAATTTTGCAGGTAAATAATCATTTTTGTTACTTTGAAAACGTATACTTTTCAGTTTCAGAGTGAAAAGTGATACTTTTCGAATCTAAAGTGATACTATGTCACCACCAAAAATTACAAAATTGTCACCGTTCTTAATGATACGATGCCTCAGCCTCAAAAAAATTGACAACTTATACTTTTCAATATAAAAGTGATATTTTCAAGAAAAAACTAATACTTTTTAATTATTATTACACCATCATGTTAGCCTAATATTCACGAAAATACCACCGGTCTCTTAGGTTGGGTCTTTAAACTAATACGTCTTATATGAGTCTTTTTCTTCCTGAATTTAGAGTGTTAGAGAATGCCTCTTGTGAGACCATCTCACGGATCTCTATCTGTGAGACGGGTCGGGTTAGATTAGATCAACATGAATTCTGCGGGTCAACAATAAGTCAACAGTCTACCAAAATTAGCATGGTAATACTTTTGAAAAAAAGTAATACTTTTGAGCAAACTGTAATACTTTAATTAGAATATGTAATACTTTTGATAAAAAAAAGTGATACACTTTTGTGCTAAAGGTGGAAATGGGCAGTGATTCCTTATAGTGGTTTGCAGCGATAAAACTGACATAATTTTAAGGAATAAGTGATACTTTTTTGTTCAATGTGTAATACTTTTCAGTTAAACGTGTATTATTTTTTCACTTAAACTTGTAATATAGTTTCACTTAAACGTCTAATATTTTTCACTTAATATTGTAATACTTTTCAATTCAACATGTAATATTTTTCACTTAAAACTGTAATAATTTTTAGTTCAACATATGATACTATTCATTTCAAAATATAATACCCTTTCACTTAAACATGTTACATGTAATACATTCACTTAAAACTGTAATTATTTTTTTAATTCAACATGTAATACTTTTCACTTAAACGTGTAATACTTTTAACTTTAATGTGTATTAGTTCTTAGTTCAACACGTAATACTTTTTACTTAAACGTGCAATACTTTTTACGGAAAAACATACAGAAACACATTTACTTCAACAACATACTTCGCAAAAATGTAAACACAACTCCTTATTGCACGTCCACCATGAGTCAAATCTAAACCACAGGTCCGGTACAACTGAAATCACTAATAAAAAAAATACGAAAAACGACAATCTATTATTGTCTTGTAAGAGCTCCAAAGTAATCCTTTCCCAATCAAGTGAAGAGTTTTATCATATTTAAAGGTCCACTTTTTTAAAAGCAAAAATGAAAGTAATGAACATCTATTTGGGTCCAAACATAAAGATGCCATAACTTCAACTACTGGGAAATTTGGTGTGAAGCAAAAAAGCAAAAGCTTTGGTACTCTATCAAACATACAAGTGCTCCAAAAAACATTAGTTATCTGCCACCTCCTTTGAAGTAGCCTTGACCATACGGTGAAACTCTTTCTTCATGAGAGATTTGTTTAGCAAACTAGTGGGTTTGTTCTGCTTCTTTGTCTTTGTTTCTTTGTTGTGCAAGGAGCACAAAGAGAGAAAGAGAGATACAAACAGAGAGAAAGAAAAAAGAAAAAAAAAAGGAGTAAAAAAAGAGAAAAAAAAGAGTAAGATAGATGCAGAGAGAGAGAGAGAGAAAACGAGAAACAAAGATATAGAGAGAGAAAATAAACGAGAGGAAAAAAATGGGACAGGGAAGGAGAAAACCAGCGAACAGAAGAAAAAGGAAAAAAGACTACAGCTAAAAAACTGGAAACAAACCAAAAAATATAAAGGCAGCGGGTCAGGCGAACCAGGTTGGATCTGGTGCGATCCGTCTTACGTATAATGATCCGTGAGACCGTTTTATATGAGTCTTTGTCTAATAACATTCATAATAGTAGAAATCTCAACGAGCAAACATGGAATTTAAGGTGATAGAAAATGCTCCATTCCAAGTTCCAAGTACGGATAGCAATGGGACGAGTTTGGGATGAGTTTGGCCAAACCCGAAACTCACCTCGAGAAAATATTAGACCGAGACCCGACCCATGTCGCCTTGATTGAGGACCCATCTTGCCTCCCAGACCCAAAAATGGCGGGTATAACCCGCTAGAAGCCGTATATAGATTTTTTTCTTTGTCTTCATCTTATATATAGCAAAAATAATAGATTCACATATATAAAAACAATAAACTTACAATATTAATAAGATATGCAATGCACATTAACAATTATATAGTATTGCATCAATAATAAAAAATAACATAAAAATAATAGAATACTTTAGCTTTAAAAAAATCTACATTTGCAACACAAATATACAATATTAGAAAATAGAAAAGGTAATTAATCATTTCATCAGATGACAAAATCAAGATGAAAATAATATATTTAGTAAATAATATTTAAAAACAAAAAAGTATATATGTCGGGTAGTCCAATAAAACCCATTGCCGGCCCTAAGCCAGTGGGTCCGAACAGAGCGGGTTCACGATGGATCTGAGTTCAAATTCACTCAATTGTCATTCCTACTTTCAAGTGTAAACACTACAACAACGTGCTCAACAGATATGTGACGTAAAGTAAAACAATCAATTTAGATCGTTGGTTTTATCTGCAAATTATTCTACTGATCATAACTTTTATTCCAATATGTGACACACAGAATGTGCACATAAAACTTCTTTTAAACTCTTTGTTCATTTTTTTTTTTTTTTTAACTTCTTTGAAACTCCACAATAAATCAACCAAGCTTAACACACTGGAGGCAACTTCTTTTAAACTTTTTGTTCTTTTTTTTTCCTTTTGCATGTTGCTATATGCATACGGTTGCAATCGAACTGATCCGATCCAAGCGTTTGAATGTTTGAACTTGGCTCGTTATTATCGAGTCGAGCTCGAACTTAATTTATGAAATATGTTGATGGTTCACGAGTTTTTTCAAGCTTCCTCGAGTCTAAATGAGCTTAGTAAATATTAATTATAAATTAATTCTTCAAACTTTTGCAAATATAAAATTATATAAATCTAGAACGCATAATATATCTACATAATTCTATATTTTTATTCAAACAAATAAATTCATTATAATGTTCTATATTTATCATAAAACAACGTATAAAGATTAAAACTGAAGTCAAACTATTAATTTAAATTATACGAGCTTACTAATGAGTCTGTTCACGAGTTAATGAGTTGAAGGTCGTTTAGTTGGATTTTAATTCATTTATTTTAACAAGCCTTATTAAACAAGCTCAAACAAGTTTTTATCAAGTCGGACTTCGAATAGCTCAAAAAAACTTGATTCATTTGCAACCCCAGCTATTGTATTGGGCTAAAATTGTCTAGTTTTACATATTGGTTCTACTTTGGGTTTGTTTGGACCTAGGATTTCCATAATTGCCTATATAAGTGACATATGGAGGGAAAAACAAAACTGTCATCCACCTCCTCATTCTGTTCCCAAATCCTGCAAGGCAACTTCCTAATTCTATCAATTCGAGGAGGCAGCCACAAAGTTTGAAAAGGGATAAGGAGTTGTTCAATACAGCCAAAACTTTCGCTAATTATGATTAAGAATACCTAAAGAAAACTACCCCTAAAGTTTGACCTAATTACACACACACAAAAAAAAAAAAACAATTATCTTTCAAAATTACAAATACCCCTTACAAAATTACAAACACCCCATTGAGGTTTGTATTTATCAACAAATACCCCCATCATCTTGATGTGCAACTTCTAAAACAGAAACAATGTATTTAAAATTTCAAAAGCAAGTATGACTTGTGATCCTCAGGCAGTACACAAGCAAACAGTCCGTAACAGCTTAATAGTGTCCCAACTTCTGCCCTTCAAACGAGAGACGACTAGTATACAGCCTAGAACAACTTAACAGCAAGTGTCCCAGCTTCTCATAGAAGCATCAAAGAGCAAACTCATACTGTTTCACATATGGCACTGGGGAATTCCCATTCACAACTTACACATGTACCTGAGTGTTTGCTTATTTGAGCATTTTTTGCTCAGTAAATCCAATCTCACAACATAGAGGAGACAATTGAAAAGCCATACAAGTGCCATCAATCATGGGAAAAGTCTTGAGCAATCCCATTCAAGTGGATACCTCCAATTTCAATTGTCTTAGGGAGGTATAAATGCAACAACAGTGCAAGGAGAATTGACTCTCTTGACATGAGTCCAAATACAAGTTTAGGTTCCTGAGCTTCATTACAATTGAGTACATCAATTGAATAGCCAATAAAAACATAGCAAGATTGATAATTGTCAACAAGAAAAGAGTAGCTAATCATTAATCTCACACCAAATTCTTGACAACTTCATGCAGGAGACATTGAGAAAACAGAGAGCAACATTTCATCCATCTTGATATCCACAAGGTATCATGTGCCCCCTTTGGACTCTCAGCCTATAAATGCCATCTAACAAATCAACAGGAAATCCAATTCTTTCACTGAAACGCATAACCCGTGAACCATTTTCGAGCAGTGCTTTATCCAATTAATCTCAGAAAAGGAGTCAGTTTCCAATAGAAGATAATTCACAAGAGCTACCTTGATATTTTTAACTAATAGAGGGTTTAGCAGCTTCAGCTAAATCGGAACAAAAGAACTGTTTCTGGATAGTTCAAGACATGTGTATCTCAATTCTCAGAAGAGCTATAAAAGTCTAGCCCTAAGATAATTCAACACATCTGCTCTGAAAGCATCGGACTGACAGTTTTAGTCCAACAAGATACCTGAAAATCAACACTATGCACATCTCACTTTATGCTACCATATGGCATATTAAACTGAGATTCTTACCCAAGTTTATCAATGGCATGAAAAATCGGGGATAATAATGAAAGTGGTGTCCTCAATGCACAAGAGTAAATAAACAAGATTTGTACTTTAAAAGCATCACAAAATAAATCCCACGCAAAACTAACTCGGAATATGAGCTTTGCTTGGATAATCAAACAATAATGACACTTGTCATATAGAGGTTTCCACAAGTAAAACCTATAGCAGAATTACTACCTAATTACCTCCATCTTATAGCTTATGACAGTCGCAGAGCCAATGAACCAGCAAAATCAATGCCACAAAACCTTTAGCAGCATTTCATTAGAAACAGTGGTTTTACCAAATGAGTAAAAATAACAATTTAATCATATGAAATCTCCTTAACTTTTATGCATTTAGAGTGATGAGAAAAGAACTGAACTGTTCATTATACAATATAAATCGCTTGACAAGAGACTAAGAGCTTAGGTATGCAAATCTCCAAGTTATATTAACCCATGTACTTCAGATTTTAATCAATAGATAAATATTTGCACGGTTTTTAAGTAAAAACACCAGAATTTCCCCAATAGCCTTATGATAGTATAATTGTGCGGGCACCACTGTATGGACAGAGAGTACAAAGTTCGATATATATTCAAATAAGAGTACGCCTAAGTTTTGCTAACAACCTCCAGAACAAGGCAAATAAATAAAAGCATACCAACGAAGATCCTCTAATGAAATATACAAATTATGCTACCAAACAATAATAAAAAAGGGGCAGCTTTTAGTATCATCGAACAAATTGCATAGCTATGACAATGTATAGATCAAGTATTTCACTTCTAAACTAATCAGAATTTATCAAATGCAAAGGTTCCCCAATACCAGGGCTAAAGAAATGCCAACTCGAGCCATTAAAGCCTCGAAAAGTATCATCAGAGAAAGTATTAACTCTCAGCTCTTCAGTGAAGCTCCTGACAGCCAAGATATGCTTCCTAGAATCTGCAACATCTGAACTCTTGCAAATGGACACATGCTGCTCATATGCACCAAAACTATTTCCAAACACTATTAGACGATTCAATTGATCTACCCCCCAATTTGATTCCAATAAATTGTCGTACAACTCTGCCTCACAGTGTGGCATGAAGAACAGGGTAGGTTTAAGAGCTTGTCGCCGACCTTGCTCATTGACTGATAGAACAGTACAACCTAGAGATGTCAAAACCTTTGATTCTGTCAAGGAAATTATTGGGTCAAACACTTCTATTTCTCCAATCCAATCAAATTTCCTCTTCATCAAAATGGCAAGACTAAGCTGCAGTCTAGGGGGTTCAAACGATTCGATACTACCAATACCATAAATTACCATCTGCATCATTTTCTCTGAGCCCAAAACTTTAAGAAACTTATTCAACATATCAGGTTCTTCCATTTGGTTCAAGAAAGAATGACAGAATTCAGAGTTAGCAAGTTTCTGAATACAAATTTGCATTTTCTGCATCAGTTTTGACTCTTTCTCAGGATCTGTTTCGAGATCTACTGGTGTCCATTGCTGCATTTCTTTTTCACGTCTTGGGATCACAAACCTGTGGGAAGTTCTATTCTTCTTTCCACGACGTGGCAATACAAAAGTCCAGTCTTCATCTGGACCCAATTTTTCTGGGCCTTGAATTTTTGCAGAAGCAGCCATTTGCAGACACTAGATTCATCCACAAATCAGAGTAGCAAGAGCATTTAATTCAAGGGAGTACCTGATTTCCCAGATGCTATAAGATTTCTGATACAAATTGACTTTCTCTCAGTTTGAAGAATATTCATTGCAAAAAGTTAAAAAAAAGATTGAATATAAAGACATATAACTGCTATTCACCTAAGTAAATATTACTGTCGGTGTAATGACAATGGAACATCATCAAAACCTGATCTATTTCATTTTTTTAGAAATTTGATTCAGGGATAAGCCAAACAGATGCTTCTTTCCAATTATTTTACACCTTTGTATTTCATGTTCCTCTTGATGTACCATAAATTCTAAAAGATCAAGAAAATTGCAATTGCAATTATTTTTCGCAATTTCAATTCTAATTCTATAGCAAAAGCTTAAGGCGCTCATTTATAAAAAAGAGAAAAACACAAAATTGAACTTCATTTTCTCATTTTTCTCAGGTGCAAAAGGCCATGGTTTCAGTTTAATCTAGTTTAAAGGGAACCCAACAATCATCACACATAATACACCCAGATAACGCCTAGTTTGATGCCACCAAACCAAACTCAACATTTTCCAGTATACACCAAAGAAAACACCCAATATTATCCGACTCAAGGGAAAAATTCTCGAAACTATGTTATAAAAGACTGGAAATCCTAAAAATATCGAATCAAAAATAAACTTATCAGAAAAAGGTTACAGATTAGGGCTAAGTTGAATCAGCTAATAAAGTTGACAACAGAACCGAAACACTGAACCCGTTCGAACCTGAATCGGCGGAGGATATAGGTGTCTTGGATGCAAAGGACTCTCGGCTGGGCTGGTGGAGGAATACCACCGTCCTCCGTCGCGTCAACTCCTGGTGTTGGGCCCTCAAAATTTCAGTTCTCGTTAAAGATACAGGGGGCCGTGACCCGTCTGGTTCAAAGACGGGTTGACCTGTTTTTAAATTGCCGGGTGACCCGAGATGTGAGCCTTAACTTCAAAGACCACTCAGCTGAAAACCGGAAATTTCCGAGAGAATTTGAATAACCATAGTGCAAATTTGGAAAAAAATGACAAAAACTCCTGTCATACGGTCTAACGGGCCAAAATTCATTAGACGGATCCCAAAATTGACCCGGTGGTATTTTTCTAACATTAGACAGTGGCATAGAATCATTAGGACATTAAAAGTATTAGTATTTCCAATGAAAAGTATTAGCATTGCCTCGGAAAAGTATTACTAGTTTCTTGAACTGTATTTTTAGTAATACTCATGAAAAATATTATTTTTTGCCTCACAAGTATTAGTAATTTACCCCTAAAACGTATTAGTAATCCTCTTGAAAAGTATTAGGTTTTAAAATTAAAGGTATTTTTGGAATTCCTTGAAAAATATTAGTTTTTCTCATTAAAAAGTACCAGTTGTTCCACATAAAAGTATTAGTTCTCCTCCCAAAAGTATTAGTAATTGCCCTGAAAATTATGTAGTAGTTCCTCTAAAAATATTAGTTTTTTCCCCTGAAAGTATTAGTAGTCTTCTTAAAAAGTATCAATAGCTTCCCTAAAAAGTATTAGTAGTCTTCTGAAACTTATTTAGTAGTCTCCATTAACATCAACAAGATTCTGAAACAATGGAGTAAAAATAAAAACCATGAAGTCAGTTCCATTAATTATTAAAATAGTCTTAGTTGGATGAGTTGTATTTCTCATTTTCATAGAAAGATATCTACAGGTATTAGTTTTTTCCCCTGAAGGTATTAGTAGTCTTCTTAAAAAGTATCAATAGCTTCCTAAAAAGTATTAGTAGTCTTCAAACTTATTTAGTAGTCTCCATTAACATCAACAAGATTCTCAAACAATGGAGTAAAAATAAAAACCATGAAGTCGGTTCCATTAATTATTAAAATAAATTTTTAGTTGGATGAGTTGTATTTCTCATTTTCATAGAAAGATATCTACAGGTATTAGTTTTTTCCCCTGAAAGTATTAGTAGTCTTCTTAAAAAGTATCAATAGCTTCCCTAAAAAGTATTAGTAGTCTTCTGAAACTTATTTAGTAGTCTCCATTAACATCAACAAGATTCTGAAACAATGGAGTAAAAATAAAAACCATGAAGTCAGTTCCATTAATTATTAAAATAAATTTTTAGTTGGATGAGTTGTATTTCTCATTTTCATAGAAAGATATCTACAGGTCATATAGCATGCAAGTCCATGGATGTTACTGCTCCCCATTGCCACAGCCAAGACGACACTTTCCTTGATTTGATAACCTCAAAGAGCGAATACAGATGGATGAAAGTCCATCACTAGATCAAGAAGATAGACTGGCCTGGAGCAAAAAAAAAGGGATTTGGAGAAATAGGGCTTTATGGTGAAATTAGGAGGGAGAAAATTTTTTATCCACAGACGGGTTGGGGTTGGGAATTGCAATTTTAACCCATAAGTCCAAGACGGGTTGTGTTTGAGGATCCGTCTAATGGATAAGACCCGTTAGATGATATGACAGGAGACTTACTCTGGAAAAAGTAATATATATACATTGCAAAGAAATTAAAATTCTGCCCAAAATATTCATTTGTCCCACATAAATGCGACTTTTTAAATTTTGCCTCATCAATTTAAACTGATTAATTTATTTCGACAATAAAACTAGTACAACTAGAGCAAAAAAATATTACAACTGATTACACAAATCAAATTTGTAAGGCTTACAAAATCATAAATACGTAAAAGCCATGACAAATCACATACCTCCGTCTGTTACTAATCTTTCCGAAGACCCCATATAACCGAAAATCAGGTAAACCTCTTTGAACCGTGAAAAATCAGTTGAAAATTGAAAAATTGGAAAAACCATTCTCTAAATGAAAACCGGGAATCAGGAAATAAGGGGAGAGAAACCAAAAATGTGATTAAGAAATCAAATTCAGATTCGGAAGAAGAAAACCCTTTTCCTTCGTGTTCCCTTCTCTCGTCTCCTATATCCAGTTGGCCGATTTAGCTTTAATTTCTGGTTCGATCATGTTTGTGTGTGTGTGCTTCTTTTTTTTAAAGGTGTGTGCGCTTTTGTGTGTTTAGATCTAAGTGCGGTCTGTGTAATGTATAGAAATATTCAGAAAAATGTATTAAATATATATCAAAAGAAGCCCCAAATGCATGTAAATTTTACACATATCAAATCCCCCAAACATAAACCATTGCTCGTCCTCGAGTAAATTTAAAAAAATAACTTCATGCAATAGGGTAGATTGAACAACACAAGAACACTACAAACACATGATGTCAATCAAATCAACACTTTATAAATATGTTACTCATCATCAAAAAGCTATCAATTACAAATTTGGATAATCAATACTCGTTTGGGTATTCGACGTCGTGACTCACAAGATAAAGTGTATCACTGAACTCTCAAAGTAGATGAGAAGTGTATACGCTTAGATCAATTCTGTGAAGTAAAACTCCCCTAGGCTTGCAAATCGTCTAACATCTCTACCACTCAAGTGTGCACAATTTAAGAATCAAATAGGACTTTTTCTTTGGTTGTAATGTAGGTTCTTTGGTCAGGGTAGGAAATATATGGATTAAGGGACTTGACTTGAGCAAGTAGAATTTAAAGCACACAGACTTTCAACTCACCAACATAATTTCATCTCAAGAATTATTCTTTCAAATTATTTTTCTTTCCATACTCATACTATTCTTCCACCATTTTTCTTCTTTTTCATTCTTAGGCCCTTGCCTTCTTTCTTTTGTCTTAAGCTCTAAATTTTCTCAATTTTTTAGAATTTCTTTTCATTTCTTTAATTTCTTTTCTCTTTTGCTCGATTTTCATCATTCAAAATCTATCAAGCTTTATCATTCATTCACCTATTCACTGCTCATCTCTCTTTTTGCCAATATTTTTTTTTTTTTTTTGAAAATTAAACCACATCTCCCTCAAAATAAATATCTCTATAAGTTCAAGTTGTAGGGATAAAATATTTTAAGTTCAAATCTCAAAGTGTGGCTAACAATAAACAAAGTTAAGGCTCAAAGTAGCTAGCTAGGGAATCATGAGTTCCACTGAGTAGACTTTTTTTAGGCTAAGTAGCTTAACAAAAATGGACTTAAATCATCTTCAAAATTGCACACACACATGGTTTCAATAAAGATACCATTGTAGGTCCCAAGGGTGTGAGTTAGGTTTAGAAGGGGTGGGTTGAATAAACCTTACCAACTTTTCGATTTTAGTCCTTTTAAAATATTTGAGTTAAATATACAAACTAAGTCCTTGGTGGACAACTAAGTTAGTTAAACAAGGGGTGTGAAAGGTTTAGAGTTAGCCACTCAAATGACCAACTTTTTCGATTTAGATGTTGATAGAATAACTTAGTTGTTTAGTCTAAACGTTAACTTGGTTTGTGATGAGATTTTGATGGAAGACTTAACACCCTTGAATTTGATTTAAGTTTGTTTTAACACTTGATTTTAGCATTTGTTAATTATCGGTTGGAATGCAAATTATCGGCAGTATTAAAAAATGTGCGATAAGTAATATCTGAAATGTAAATGACACGATAAATTTTATAGAGGTTCGAAGATGGGGTTATTCTTCTACTCCTCTCTTCTCCAACTCCCCGGAGGAATCCACTAAGTATTGATTAGAGTACAAAGTGGTTAACGGTCCAAATACAAGTCTTGATCACACACGGTGACTTGATCCTTTGGGACTCGATCCGGAGATGCCTTGGTCACACGGTGGCTTCTCGTCCGACTCGGCCTTCTTCACGGGCGGTTGCTTGCTACTTCACTCACTTGCTCAAGCTTCTTGGATTTGATCACGAAGCCCTCCAATAACTTGAGACTGGTTCGACCTTGAACCTTTCTACAAAACCCCTTTTGATTCTTCAAATGTTTCTCTTCAACAGTTTGAAGTTATCTTTCCTTCATGACTTGGTGTTGGATCGATTTCCTTCAAGTTTAGGCTTGAGGATTTGCTTGAATAACTTGAGAATATTTTGCTTGGTTACTGGCTCGAATGTTAGCTTGAATGTTCGTAGTTCGGGTATGCAAGGTTACCTCTTCTCAAATTGATTCCTCTGCGCTTTTATAGTGCTCTTCCAAAAATCGCCCGTTGAACAGATAGGTGATTTTCAAAAGACACTATTGTTCGTTGGCTTGTCTTGTTGCGATCCTTGATGTTGACATTTCCTCGTATTAAATGTCTTGCGGCTTTCCAGGGCGACACGGTGCGAGTGCTTCCCATTGGTTTATTCCTTTTGCACGCTTCTCGGGATCGAGCACTTTAGAATATTGGCGGCATGGAAGTATTACTTATTTAAGTAATATTCTTGACTTCCGCAACGGACTCTTTTGATTGTCTTGACTTGACTACAATTCCTTGACTTCCCAGGTGACTTCGAGTCATTCTCCCAATCATTGGAAGACTCATCTGTCACTTCAAGTTGACTTGGCTATCTTGAGTTGACTTGATCGACACTTCTCACAATTGAATCCCGGTGATACTCCTTGATCGAGTTCTTGACTTCTCCTCCTTTCCATACTCACCGCTATACAATGAGTCTTCATTTTAGTCTTGAGGTTGACTTCTTGTGCATATCCAGGCATAGCCGACTTAACTCACTCGTACAACCCTATCTATTACAATGCAAAATACAAAGAAAATGGGGTACCAACTTCCTAGTCTAAGTTTTACATGCCATTCATCAAAATCTAAACAATAAATTTCCCAACAATTTCCCACTTTTTGATGATGCCAAAACTTAAAACATACATGCAAGAATGTAAGCATCAAAGATACATACAAGTGCGATGAATGAGAATGTATGCGTAGAATCAATCTTTTTATTGATCATAACATTCTTGTCCTTTACACTGTTTGTTTACAAAGTGTATCAAAGCAAACATCTATGTCTACGTAAAAAAAATGGAAAAATTACAAATTTCTTATTCAATGTACAGAAGACTTACATACTTATGTATTTACCAAAGTAAATTACATGAAGGGGTGGATAGCAACACTTCATCTCCTTTCCGCCTCTTCTTTTTCTTCATCACTCTATATCGTCTTCGACCTTTTTTTCTCTTCTTTCTTCTTTCTCTTCTTTCTTTTTCTCATAGGCTTTTCTCGGCGCCTTCATCTCTTCTTTTTTTTTTTCTTGTCTCTCTTCCCACAATTTGAGTTTGTCTTTTATTTTCTTCTTCGATTCTCTTTACATACTCAACATTGTTCTTTGCCACTTGCGGGTTGGCTACTTCGTCAAACCAGCCCCAATAGATCCCTCATTTCTTCCCTCGGATCTATATATTCAATGTTTTTGGGTAGAGGTCTAGGTTTGAAACCTCTTCCTCCACCGCTTCTACTTCTTCCTCGGGTGTGTATTGTCTTGGGGCCTTCTTCTTTCCAAAGAGAGTGACCAAAGAGAGTGGCCCAGAGCGATCGCTAGAGTCTCTCGCTGTCGCCTTCTTCACACACTGACTTGAGGCCTTTTTCCCAATACAAATCCCAGGCTTGGGCCATGGTCATATTCTCGAAGTATCCCTCGGATGCGAGCGTCTTGAATTCATCAACAGATCTAGGCTCGGTCCCGACGTCCGAATTGGCATCAGTGTCTCTTCTGGCGGAATGCCTCCGTATTGTTTCCAAGATGTCCATCGCACGGGCATCCATTTTTCTTTCAATCTCCGTCATCTCTCGCTTCTACTATCTTCCTCTTTTCGACATGGGCACAACTGAGTGTTGGAGCGCGAGTCACTGGAAATTTCTTTGATTATGTTAGTGTGACAAGTCCTTGTTGAGGGGTTCTAGCAACCATCAAAGTCATATCCTTCGAACCTTCCCCCTCAACTGATTTTCCCTTTTCTTTCTTCTGCTTTTCAGCTGTCTTCTCCTTCACAGATGCGTCCTTCTTCTCACCGGACCCTTCCAACGTCTTTAGGTATCCCTCTTCCCCTTTTTGGCATCATCAAAGGAGAGAGGAACCCCCAGAAACATGCCGCAAGCATGAAATCTAGGCGATCGATAGCGAGTTCGCTTGGATTTCTGCTGCGGAGTATGCTTCTCGAAATTCTGTGCGAGTGGCGTTGGATTCAGCTGTCACCAACTTCATTTCAGCCATAAGAATGCTGAATTTTTCATTCATGTTCTCCTCTACGCGCAGAAGTTCTTTTCGATGAAATTCGCGCAACAGCTCCATTTCTGTGGTATGAGAGGTATGCATTCTATCAATATTTTCTTGCATCCTCTTCTTCATGTCAACATTGTCAGTGCTCCAGATTAGCATCTTATTGTACAATGCTTTGAAATATCGAACTTGTTCAACGCGCATTGTCTGCTGCTGTTGCCACCATTCCCGGATCCTGACTATGATTCCACGCAGATCGGCAGTAAGATTAGCATCTTGGTTATCCAGCCACATGTCTAATGAGGCCTGGTGCCTTTCCATCTTCTCTATCTCCGCAAATATAGTCTTGAAAACTTCTCGAACCTCAGCTATTACCTCCATCTCAGCTGGCGGCCAAGCAGTGTCAAAGTCAAAGTTTGCTGGAATGATGGTATATGTTGGAATGACTGGATCAGGTCTATGGAAACGTTGTTGATCTCTGTTGATTCTTCATAGTGAGAAAGGGAAAGTTTGTTCAAACGCATCATCACGGACATAGGGAATCTGTTCAACTGTGACTTGCGGCCGTGATGTGTCCGGTGGAGTCAATTCTGTTGCAGCTTTGGGAGCCTGCGCAGTTGGCTGTGATTCAGCTGGGGTCTGTTGTGGTATGGACCGGCCGAGGCGTCTCAATTGTCTCAGCGGCTTCGTCGGTCTCAATTTGGTTTTTCCATATGAGTTATCGGTCCTCGGCCGTATTAGTAGCGTCATCAGACGATGATGAAACTTGTAGGGGTGGCTCATCATCAAAATTGAACTTTTGACGAGCAACCTTGAATTCTGGCTTACTCGTGCTGGGAAGAACATCCTCCTCTGAGTCGTTTGGACTTGCAACGGGGAATGACTCACCTTATCTTCACCTTCAGATCCCAGAAATGTTACATCGGGTTGTCTTGGGAATCATGAAGGGCATTTATCTCCTTCTCGGATGCATCGATGATAGCGGAGGGATGTTCTGCTTCGCTTTACCTAAGGAAGTCTCAACCTCCCGTAGGCCTTGAGATACCTCCTGCAGTCTCGACCGCAGCGAGGCTCTTGGACATTCCCTTCGGCTGCACTCAACCTGTCTTGGGGTCTTCGACGGTGGCATCCACAGGAGTCTCAACTCGTGGATTGCACTTTCATTGCCCAGTGTTAACTCCCGGGCGAGATCCATCATGTGCCTCGACCGCATCAGCAGCGTCCTCGGCTGCAGAGCAGTTGGCACTTCACCGAGACAGATTTATTGCCTCGGCGTCGTCAGTGACAACTTGCTATGTTTCTTTTTCTTGTTCCTTCTCCACTTCGCCTCCTAGATTCGTTGTGGAGTCATCCGCAAAGCAACCTCCGACCTAGGCGCGGTGGAGGGAGTTTTCTCACCGGCACACCGGTGAGTGACTTGGAATGGGGTCACTCTTCTCCAAACTCCCGACAGTTTCCTTTGAGTGTTCAGCCGTCAAAGGTGGTAAGACACCTTCAATAGGGGTTGGCTCGACTTGGGTCCCCGAATTTCCGGTTTCATCGCCAATGCCCTTAGATCGTCATCGAGAATGAGCTGAGGGAAGTGGTCGCAAAGCAACAATAGTTGCAATTTGTTGCACCACTCCCATAGGGTCAATTTCAACCGTGATTTGGAAGACTCTCCAGGTCCTTCCATGTTTGTTGCTCATGCATTACTCGGATTCCCGCATGGTTTCTTTGCATTTCCAACTCTTCTCAGAGCAAAGAAGCAGGTCCAGATCCTCATCACTTCCTAAGAGAACATCGAGGTGAGGATGAGTGTGATCGTGGTTCCGGTGAAGTGACAGATATTGGCCTTCTCTCGGGCTTGACTTCTCCGCCAATCGCTCCATTCTCATTTTCTTTGAAGATGTTTAAAATATCTATGCGCTTCTCCTCATCCAATGCCTAGACCCATTGTGGTCAAACCAAGGAAATCCATCGCTTATTCTTCTTCTTCAATAAACTCGGTCTTTGGAATTGTTCCTTGATCGACTCAGCTTCCACTTCCTCCATTCTCGCAGATGATTTTGAATGTCTGGATATGGTGGAGATAGCATGATCACATCATTATCATCATCTTCATGCTGAACTCCTTTCTCAGGAATGGAGGGTTATAGAGCTTGCTGCTCTTCACCCTCAGTAGCGTCTGTCGCAGGCGGAGATACAGTCCTGTCGACAGGAGATTCAACTGTCTGGTTCTTTGACTTGCCTCTGCTGATCGGTCTCAGCAGACTTGGCAGTTTCATCAATAATCTCTGGGGACTCTACTTCTCCAATTGTTTGCCGATTTGTTCGGTGAGTGGCAGACTCAGCTGTTTTCTCAAGCTCTGAACACTTGATGAGTCTTCTTCTTATTTTGGTTTTCACCAGAGGAACGTTTGGTTCCACTTCCTCCGGTTCCTCGAAGTTAAAGGCCTTCGCAGTTGTCTTAGAGGCAGCTTCCTTTCTCGTCTTGGCAGTCCTCTTCTTCTTCAGTCCAGGATAAGGTACTAAGGATTCCTTATCATTGCATGCGGTGCGCAGGGGGAGACACGACTGCAGGGGCAGGTGACTCGGCTGCAGGGGCAGGTGCATCTTTTGTCTTCTTCGCTGTTGGGGCAACAATCTTCTTTCACCGCAGGGGGGACTTTCTTTTCTTGGGAGGGGAGGAGACAACTGTATCTACAGGGTCAGCTGATTCTCCCTCACTTGTATCCGCTCTCTTGGCGTAAGCTCTCTTCTGAGCTCCGGAAAGATTCGATCGGAACATCTTCTTGTTGACACGGAACACCTTTCCATGTCGGAGTGGAACTCCCTTCACCTCCATCAGCCGGCCAATCACAAGGCCATACCCCAAGGATCCTCCGAACAATCCATCTTCCTTGAAAGACTTATTTCCAACATTTTGGCAGAGTCTGTTGTATACAAACTCAGCCCAATTTACCTTCTTCTCCTGCATGATCGCAGCCATCACGATCAACTTAGTTTTGGATAGCTGATTAAAGCTTCCAAATTTGATGTCTACACACTTGGCAACAATATCCATCAACTTGTGGTAATCTTCTTTTAGCAGCTTCTTATTAGCTGTGTAAACCACCTTCGCAGCACAGTCAGGTTTGGCCACTTCCTTCCATGCAGCAGCCAAGTTTACATCAGCCTCCAATATCTCCGGCTTTCCTTCCGACAGAAGCAAATAATGCTTCGCTAGATCCTCAGCAGTGATCGTAAACTCTTTTGCATGAACAGAGGACTTGATGCCCTCGTCGTGAACTTCAAAGATTCACATAGAACTGAGCGACTTCTTCGACATAAGTCATCCGAAACTCCATAGTGAGAAAGGGTTTCACCTGCATTTCTCCACTTTTCGCCTATCTTCTTCACAAGGGTTTCATCCAACCCTTGTTTGATCATACCTTCAAAATCCACAAGAGAGCTAGTGTGGATTTGCTTTCCCAACTTAACAAAATCGTAAGTGGATGCCATTTATTGAAGTTTTACCGAACGAAACTTTTGGAAAATTACTCGGAGATCTTTAGGGTTTCGAGAGAAAAGTTGCTTTTCTTTGCTTTTGAGAGAGATGAACAATTTGTGTAAAGTGAGAGAGAAACGGACGAAATGGTATATATGTGGGTTATGAAAGGACGTGCATACGGCTTTTGAAATTTGATCGAGATCAACGACTCAGATTTAGCATGCCGATTAGCATTTAATTGCTAATGCGGCAGCATTTATATCCAATCATATGCTTTGCCGTGCAGCTTTTGACTGTACCCGTCATTATGACGCTGACGTCATCCTTAAAAACATTCCCGCTCATTAAAAACGACTGTGTTTTTGTCACTTAGCTCATAAATAATTCAGCTTACTCCCTAGCTGATTCAACTCTTCTTCCCTCCTTTCACATTGGTACTCAGCTGTCAGCTAACTCGATGCAACTGATTTTTCGATACGGCTAATTCACTTAGCTGATTTACGAACTTAACTCCATTTTCATCTTTTCTTGTTTCATCTCTTCTTCTTGAGTCTTCTGAGTGTTAAATCAGCTCAATCAACCCTAGCTCATGCTTGAGTTCTTCAAATCTTGATTCACATAATGGCTTTGTGAATATGTCAGCTAACTATTTATCAGTTGAGATGTATTCCAGGGTGATGTCTTTCTTTTCAACATGATCTCTTATGAAATGATATCTGACATCAATGTTTTGTTCTAGAATGCAATACAGGATTTTGAGTGATTGTAATAGCACTTGTGTTATAACACATGATTGGAATCTTTTTTTCTTCAACATCATAGTCTCTCTTTTGTTGTCTCATCCATAAGACTTGGGCACAACAGTTTGATCGCGACTATGTACTCACTCAGTTTGTGGATGTGGCTATTGAATTTTGCTTCTTCTTTGAACCAGAAACCAATCTGTTTCCAAGCATCGACATGTACCTGGAAGTACTCTTCCGTCAACTCTACATCCAAAGATAGTCGAGTCCGAGTAACCAATAAGCTTGAATCCTCCTTCCTTTGGATACCATAAGCCGACTTCCCGGCATCCTTTTAAGTATCTTAGGATTCTCTTAGCTGCATATCATATGACTTTCTTTTGGTGTAGATTGAAATCTTGCACATACACCTACATCAAATGTGATGTCCGCCTACTTGCTTTGTGAGATAAGCAGATGATCCAATAAGTGCTTTGTATCTTGTTTGATCCATGTGCTTGCCATCCGGATCCATATCCATCTTGATCGATGTATTCATTGGTATTTTCACGAAGACTTCTCTTCCATACCAAATTTCTTCATTACGCCTCTGGTATACTTTGTTTGACTTATGAAGGTTCCATCCTTCAATTTGTTTAACTTGAAGTCCTAGAAAGAATGCCCTTTCCCATCATGCTCATCTCAAATTTGCCTTGCATGAGGTTTGAGAACTTATCACATCGCTTTCTTTGTTTGTAGATCCAAATATAATGTCATCTACATATATTTGAACAAGCAAAGATACTCTCTCCATCTTGAATTCTCAAGAGTGTCCACTTTGCCTTTGGTGAATCCATTATCGTCGAAATTGAGATAATGTATCATACCATGCTCTAGGTGCCTGCTTCAATCCATATAGAGCTTTCTTGAGCTTGTACACCTTATCTCCAAGAGTCTTCTCGCTCAAATCCTCGGAGGTTGTTCAACATATACTTCTTCTTCTAATGATCCATTTAAAAATGCACTCTTCACATCCATCCGATATACAAGTGAAGTTCTTGTGTGCAAGATAGGCAAGAAACATCCTTATTGCTTATAATCTTGCAACATGAGCAAATGTTTCATCAAAATCTATTCCTTCCTCTTGGCAATACCCTTTGGCTACCAATCTTGCTTTGTTTCTTACCACGTAACCTTTCATTCATCTTGTTTCGAAAACCCATTTTGTGCCAATGACATTTTGATGGGTTGGTCTTTGAACCAATTCCCATACTTTGATTCTTTCAAACCGATTGACTCTTCTTGCATGGCTCGAATCCAATGTGTATCATCCAATGCTTGGGACACATCTTTTGGCTCTATTTGGGAAATGAAACAAGTGAACATGGCTTCTTCGAGCTCGATCTGGTTCTTACACCATCTCTTACATCTCCAATGACTAGCTCGGTGGATGGTCTCTCGGCCCATCTCACATCGGTTGGAGTAAGTCACTGGTTGATCGTCTTCTTGTTTGTGTTATCTTGAACAGCTCTCTCATCATCACTTAGTCAGCAGATTTTCTATTGTCTTTGAGATTGACTATCTCATCTTCACCTTGATTAATTTCTCCATTTCTGACTTCAAAATAGGGACTCTTCGCATGGTTGGCTGATTTAGCTTATCGCCTAACTCTTCAATGTCTTCTCCATTTACATTAGGTTCATCAAAAACCACATGGATAGACTCTTCTCGTGACCATAGTCCTTTTGTTCAAGACTCTATAGGCTTTGCTTTCATTTGAGTATCCCGGAAGATACCTTCATCGCCTTTTTAGCATCAAAAGCCTTTAGATTATTCTTGCCATTGTTGTGGATGAAGCATTTACATTTAGCATCAAAAGCTTTTAGATTCTAAAATATGCAACATTTGGCTTTCTTCCTATCCAAATCTCATAGGAGTCTTTGTCATTGTCTATTTATCATGCATCTATTTTGAGTATAACATCTTTGTGTTTATTTCTTGACCCAAAATCTTTTAGCGATCTGCTTGACTAACATGGTCCTTGCAGACTTCTTTGGGAGTTCTGTTCCTTCTTTATGCAACTCCATTCTTGTGGAGTCCTTGTCGCAGATAATTCGTGAGTAATACCATTTTCAACACAACATCGAGTTATTATTCCATTGACAAACTCGGTTCCTCTATCGATCTTATCTTTATAATGGTTTGACTCTTCTCATTTTGAACTCTTTTCATCACCGTGGTAACTTTTGCAAAGTTTCCTTCTTTTTACACATGAAGATTGTCCATGTATATCTTGAATAATCATCCACCACTACTAGAGTGTATTTCTTCCCACTTATACTGGCTGGCTCAACAGACCAAATAGATCCATGTGTAACACATGCAATATTCTTGTTGAAGATGGACTTGACTTCTCTTTAAATGATGATTTAATCGCTTTCCCATCGGCATGCATCACAAACACTTTCCTTCTTGTATACTGAGTCTGGGAGTCCTTCTACAAGACCACTCCTTGCAAGCTTGTTAATTGTCTTGAAATTCAAGTGACTCAGCTTCTTGTGCCACATCTAACTTGATTCGGCTGTACTCTTTGCTAATAAACAAGTGTTTTGTGTGGCAGTCGACCAATCTACCACGTACATGTTCTTTTGTCTGGATCCTTGCAACACTACTTCATTTGATTCAGTGTCTTTGATTTGGCATACTCCTATATTGAATCCAACATTATAGCCCTTGTCACAGAGTTGACTGATGCTTAGTAAGTTGAAATTGAGGCCTTCAACATATGTAATATCTGTGATTTCTAATCCATTTTTCTTGATAGATCCAGTGCCTCTTATTTCCCCTGGAGCTTCATTTCCTCCAAATATGACTTTTGCACCTCTAATTTCCTTGAATCTTGACAGATTTTTCTTGTTTCCTGTCATGTGTCTGGAACAGCCACTATCCATGTACCAGGTTCCTTGGCACTCACTACATTCTTGAACCTGCAATCAAGGAAATCAGTTTTTAGGTACCCATACTTGTCTGGGTCCTGAGGGGTTAGTGCTGTAAGATGATCCAACCAACCTATAGCCAAATGATTTGACTCTAAGAGGTTGTCATCTATCTGTGCCATAATCATAATTCACTTTGGCAAACCGTTTGGGACTTTAGGTTCATACAAATTGTCTCTTTTGTCCGTATGCCTGTGTGTGTGTTTTAGCAATTGCCTTCTCTGGGTAATTGTGATATTTCTGAGTGTAGTGCTTGGGTGCATATGTGTGCTGATAATAGCTCTTTGGCCTTTGGAATGACCTTTGATGAGTTCTAGGTCTTTGCCATTTAGGCTTGTATTCCATCGGTCTTGGCTGATATTTCACATTATTCCAATCAGCTTGACTTGGGTAGTTTCTACCATTCCCATCATATTTGTTCCTTTGATAGAATTTCTGGGGGTTTTGGTAGTTCTGTTTCTTCTTCACAGAGTACTTCCTATTTGGAGTTTGCTGAGGAACTCTGCTTGATTTCTTCTCAGTTTTCCTCTCAGCATACTCAACTGGTTGTTTTCCTTTTCCTTTATATCCTAGGCCAGTTTGTGTGTGGTTGTGCTTTGGAATGAATGTGTGTGCAACATTTGGTGTCTTGGTTTTTTGAGAAGCTTCATTACTTGAAGATCATTTTTCCAAGATCACTCTGGGAGTTTGACTATGCACAAAGGAATTGAATCCTATGTCCTGTCTTGTCTCCACATCCTTTTTGGCTCATGATAAGGTCATCCAATGATTTAGATGCCTTAGTGAATGAAGCAATCACATTTTTGAGGTCATTTCCTCTTCTCTATAGCAACTATCTCTCGCTTATTAGTTTTGCATTTTCACCTTCAACTCTTTGTTCTCATCGCCTATGTGACTTAGAGTACTCATCTCCTTAGTCATTTTGTGAGGTTTGGCTTTTGAGTTTTTGTTTTCCTCATTTAATAGTGTGTGTGAGGATTTAATGTGCTCAAAATCTTTCATCATTTTGCCTAATGAATCATAAAGATCAGTGGGTGATGAAGTGTGTGTGTCACAATCACTATCACTAGAATCTGAGTGAGATGAGTTAGAATGTACCTCATCTTCTTGGTCGAGTTGATCTTGTTCTTTAGCCATTAGACAAATTAAAGCTTCTTCTTGAGTAATCACTTGAGTAGTCACTTCACTACTCTTTGAGTTTTCTTCTTTTGACTTAGTGTGTCGCCGCTTCAAGAGCCCAACATTGCTCTTTTCTTTTCTTGTCTTCTTCTTTCTCTCAAGACTTTTTTTCTTTCTTCTTCATTCCGGTATTTATTGACTACAGGATATGGACGGATCAATAGCGAAGTGTCCTAGTGTCTGCAATTCCAACACAAGTTTTCGACTTTTTGATCGCCTCTCTCATTTCTTGGTTTGTCAGCTCTTTGATATTCGACCTTTTGATACTCAACTCTCTTTGGTGGCCTATCTTTCCTTGACTTGGAGGGAGCTGAGTGCCTTCTGGAGGATTCACCTTTATTTCTTTTGTAGTTCTTGTTGAAGAACTTGTTGAATCTTTTAACCATCAAGGCAATTTCCTCCTTGTCAATTACTCTTGGTCTCAGCTCTCTTCCCTTCCTTGACTATGAGTGCAGCTGTTTTGGGTACAACTATATCCTCTTGATCTTTTCTTCTCAGCTCAAACTCATAGGCTTTGAGGTCTGAGAATAGTTCATGATTGGACGTTTTTGATAGGTCCATCGAGTGCCTTAATGCCATAGTCTTCATTTCCCACTCAGCTGGGAGGCTCCTTAGTATCTTGAGACACATCTCCTTCTCGTGTGTATTCTTTCAAGTCTTGAGAGCTCATTTGTAATTTTAGTGAATCTAGCATCCAAGCATTTTAAAGTTCTCAAATTTTTGATCCATTGATTTTTCACCGCAAATTAAGCATTTTAACAATATTTCTTTGGCTGTCTTACAACTTGTAGGTTGAGGGGTGTGAGTAAGGTTTAGAAGGGGGTTGAATAAACCTTTACCAACTTTTCGATTTTAGTCCTTTTAAAATATTTGAGTTAAATACACAACTAAGTCTTTGGTGATGACTAAGTTAGCCACTCACTCGATTTCGATTTTTGTTGATAGAATAACTCATTTGTTTAGTCTAAACCTTAACTTGGTTGTGACTTGAGATTTTATTATTTGGAAGACTTAACACCCTTGAATTTGATTTAAGTTTGTTTTAACACTTGATTTTAGCATTTGTTAATTATCGGTTGGAATGCAAATTATGGTGAAGTATTAAAGAATATGCGTAAGTAATTCCAAATGTAAATGACACATTAAATTTTATAAGGTTGAAGATGGGGTAATTCTTAAAAACTCCTCTCTTCTCAAACTCCCGGAGGAATCCACTAAGTATTGATCAGTACAAAGTGGTTAACAATCCGATACAAGTCTTGATCACACGGTGACTTGATCCTTTGGGGGGGTCGGAGATGCCTTTAGTCACAGGGGGTTGAATCTCGTCCAACTTCTTTGATTTTGTCCTTGCTTTAAAATACTTGCTCAAGCTTCTTGGATTTGATCACGAAGCCCTCCAATAACTTGAGACTGGTTCGACCTTGAACCTTTCTACAATCCTCCTTGGAATGTAGACCCCTTTTGATTCTTCAAAAGTTTCATCTTCAAAGGTTTGAAGTTGTCTTTCCTTGAGATTGGTGTTGGATCGATTTCCTTGAAGTTTGATTTGAGGATTTGCTTGAATAACTTGAGAATATTTTGCATTTGTTAATGTTAGCTTGAATGTTCAAGTTCGGGTATGCAAGGTTACCTCTTCTCAAATTGATCCTCTGCCTTTTATAGTGCTCTTTCAAAAATGTAAATGCCCATTTAAGAATTTTGATTTTCAAAAGACACTAGTGTTCGTTGGCTTGTCTTGTTGCAAACTCCTTCATGTTGACATTTCCTCGTATTAAATGTCTTAACAATCCAGGGCGACACAGTCGTGCTTCCCATTATTTTATTCCTTTTGACGCTTCCTCGGGGATCGAGCACTTTAGATTATGCGACTTGGAAGTATTACTTATTTAAGTAAGTTTCTTGACTTCCGGGCAAATGACTCTTTTCGATTGTCTTGACTGACTTGCAGTTCCTTGACTTTCCCTTGTGATTTGAGTCGAAGCTCCCAATCATTGGAAGACTCATCGTCACTTCAACTTGACTTACAATCCTCCTAGAGTTGATTAGACCGACACTTCTCATTCTTCAAAAGACTAATACTCCTTCAATCGAGTTCTTGACTTCTCCTCCTTGCCATACTCTTGCTATATCGAGTCTTCATTTTAGCCAAGTTGACTTGACTTCTTGCATAGGCATATTTGACTTGAATAACTTGAGAATGCCCTTTCTATTACAATGCAAAATACAAAGAAAATGGGATGCCAACTTCCTAGTCTAAGTTTTACATGGCATTCATCAAAATCTAAACAATAAATTTCCCAACAACCATTGCAAGTTTTAGAGTCCTAACAACATGAATAACACACTCAAAAAAATTAGTGTTCGCATATGATAAAAGCATGTTATAGGTACAAAAGTCATGCTTATTTTTCACATCATCATGTCAAATACCCAATTTTCTCAATCAATACCAAACATGCAAAAGACATCTTTTCAATATCACATATTCACCAAGTACTTATTTTCATGAAACCAAGTGTTCATTGTAAAACTATACGAAAGCTTTTATACTAATTCAAACTTCTAAACCTAACTTACACAAAAGTGATAACGTGGTAAAGCAATAAACTTGCTAACAAATTAAATAAAAAAATCAATTTTTTAAAAATTTTATGCAAATTTTATATGCTTCTACATGCAACCAAAATGCAACACAAAACATGCAAGCTAATACAAAATCACGATTCTTGACAACCCCCAAATTAAATCACGTTTCGTTTTAGCCCGAGCCCCTTTTCTCCTCGGCCCACAGAGACTAAATGTAGGACATCCCAGAGTTCATCACGGAAGAAAGGACTCACTAAGAAAATGGGATCACTAACTAATCTAAATCACTAACTAATAATCTAATATAATCTAATATAATAGAAAATACTAAACTAATATACTAATATAATAGAAAAGAACTTTCAAAAAAATTAAACTCCATATGAAGCATTCTTGCTATACAAAAGTCGGGCTTTATTTTTCACATCATCAGATTAGATAGATATCCCTTCCCAAATCGAGACAATTAGGAAATCGAATAGGAATGAAAATACAAAATGAAATGAAATCTTATCAATTCAATTTATTTGTATTGTATTTTCATGAAATCTTGTCTATTTCAACTATACGACTTGTTGTTCTTTCAACCAATTTAACCTTTCAAATCAAATATGTGATAAGTATTAACATTCTTTTGAACGAAAAAAAAAAAGAAAAAATAGAATTTCATTCTAGATACTTTATTTAAGATTTAAGAATTTAACCAAAACTCACCCATCTATAAAATAGATGGGGTATATTTCGCCAAGATAGATAAAAGTATGTATTATGATCCAGATTCATAATCAATAACATATAAGGAAGTTATCAAAAGAAGGAGGAATACATCAAAGTGTTCATATGGTTTTGCACCTTCAGTGGGAAAAAGAAGTTTATCCGCCCTTGGATGGGTCTCGCTTGTGCCCAAGAATGCATAACAAAGGTGGTCCGGAAGAGATTTACGTTCCAAAAAATCAGGGAGTTTGTCCATTAAATCCATAGATGAGGGAGCAGTTAGCGCAACCGGGTCGTGTGAATTCACACGTCCGTGTGCATCTATCCGAGCTCCTTTCTTGGGTACATGTTCTTCTGCTGAATCTACAGTAATCCCATATTCAAATATATCTTCGTTAGTAACATCGAAACACATACCTTGAGACCCATTTAGTGTGCTCATCGAAACATCTATCTTCGGCCCTTGGGGGACAAAAGTAATTGTAGTTTGCTCATCACTTTCTTTCTATAATGTCTTGGTTGATATCTTTGGGCTCTCATATTCAACAGTGCTCCTCAGATATGAATGGCATTACATTGCATTGCTATTTGAGCCACTTGTGTCTCTAAAGATTTCAACTTTGCGTTTATATTCGTATTCAGCTAAGCAACATGTTCTTCGATTCTATCTATCTTTACCTCATCGTTGTTAAATCTTGCTCATGTTTCATAAATAAAGGAGGTAAACATCTCGTATAGAGATGGCTTTTTGTCATCCGGTGGTATCAACAGCCGGTTCTCATTGTTCCCATTGTTTCCACGGTTCACCTTGTCTGTCATTTTTTTGATTGTTTTTTTTTAATAATCCAGAGTATGTCGTGATGCATCCTCCACAACAACTCACAAAAACAAACAAAACTGAAAATCAAGTTAGTAAAAATTAAAAAAACCAAATAAACAAAGACGATTAAAAATTTATGCTTCAATTAAGATTAAACTACTTATTACTATATCTATGTAGAATCTTTCAATCCCAAACAACGGCGCCAAAAACTTGATTATGAAAACCTTTTCACTAATCTGCAAGTGTACAATGCAACTAGTAGATGGCAACAGCAAGGTCTTATTCCTAAGGGATTGAATACAAAACACGTAGAGTACATTAAATATCGTGTTTCAATTTTATTGAAGAAGTTGAAAATCAAAAGTTTGTTTATCTAAACTAAATCCAAAATTATAAAATAAAATATCTATAAATTGTTAAATACCCGAACTCCACAAGTTTTCAACAAATACGAAAGCAACCCTAGGCACATAATCTCAAGATGCTTCTTCAATATTAATGCCAATTAATGTTTCATCAAAACCAGTTTATGTGTATTTATGGGTTAAATTCTTAAATTAGTTTATTCCCCCTCTCGAAGCAAATAAACAGTTGATTAATACCAATTGCTAGCATCCCTACTCAATAATTAATATCAACTCCCAAAAGATCTTAGAATTGTAGTACTCCCACAAACAGTTATAAGCCTCCCGACTCTATACCCGTTTATGTTATAAACTCACTTTCCGTAAGTTAAAACTTATCTCCCAAATTATAAACTAATAAATATGACATGCAAATTATTGGCCAAATAATATACAAGAAACAAGCACTCGAATTCATAAATAGAATACAAAAACCAGTTAAGAAAAACAATCAATTTAGAGTTAACATGACTACAAAAACTAGAGATTCATTTTCTTTTTCAAGAGTTTTAACCTTCTCTAGTGTAGTAGTGTGAGCACAAGAAAGTGATTCATATGAAATAAGTAAACTATCTAACCGATTGTACACCATTTTATATCTAATAGTACATCATTGTATAACTAATTGTACACCATTCAATCCCAACGATTTTTATGGGATTTGATTTTACGATTGTTCCCACTTTTCATTCAATTGTGGTTTACTCACAATGATGCACAATTAGTTATACAATGATGCACTGATACATAGAAAATAGAGCACAGTCAGTTATTAAATGGTGCACATTTCAGCTATTTAAATGGTGCATAGTTCAGTTATGGAAACATGATCTTTATCACATCCATGATTGTAGGGCGTCATTATGGGAAGATGGTTACACCATTTTGTCATTATAGGGTTTTTAGATGATGTACAATTAGTTATACAATGATGCACTGTTAGATATAAAATGGTGCACAATTAAGTTATTAAATGGGAAGATGGTTTCACCATTTTGTCTTTATAGTTCCTTTAGATGATGTACAATTAGTTATACAATGATGCACTGTTAGATATAAAATGGTGCACAATCAGTTATTAAATGGTGCACAATTCAACTATTAAAATGGGGCATAATTCAGTTATGGAAACATGATCTTTATCACATCCATGATTGTAGGGCGTCATTATGGGAAGATGGTTACATCATTTTGTCTTTATATAGTTTTTAGATGATGCATTAATTATATAATGATGCACTCTTAGATATAAAATGGTGCACAGTTATGTTATTAAATGGGAAGATGGTTACACCATTTTGTCTTTATAGTTCCTTTATATGATGTACAATTAGTTATACAATGATGCACTGTTAGATATAAAATAGTGCACATTCAGTTATTAAATGATGCACAGTTCAACTATTGAAATGGTGCATAATTCAGTTATGGAAACATGATCTTTATCACATCCATGATTGTAGGGCGTTATTATGGGAAGGTGGTTACACCATTTTGTCTTTATAGGGTTTTTAAATGATGTACAATTAGTTATAGAATGATGCACTGTTATATATAAAATGGTGCACAATTAAGTTATTAAATGGGAAGATGATTCACTATTTTGTCTTTATAGTTCCTTTAGATGATGCACAATTAGTTATACAATGATGCACTATTAGATATAAAATGGTGTACAATCAGTTATTAAATTGTGTACAGTTCAACTATTAAATGTTACACAATTTCAGTTATGGAAACGTGATATTAATCAATCCCTTGATTGTAGGGGCATGATTTATGGCATTTTGCTAGTTACTATTATACCCTTTCCACCTATTAATTAATTGATAAATCAGTTATTTTTAATAGCAATCTGGACCATTGATTAAAAGGTGTGGATGGATGGGAACAATCCACACTGCCACGCGGTAAGAGGCTGCCACACGAGATCCCATACATATATATATATATATATAGAATTTGGACCTGGTGAGTCCACATAAGTTATGTGAGTATATGAGACCAAATTTGGAGCGTTGATTTAATTTTTAAATGGTCTAGATTAAACAATTTTTTATCATTTTTAATGGTTATCTTATTGGAGAAAAGGACTTTTTGGTAAATACAACTTATGCCGGTTATTAGGGGGGAAGTTATTTTTGGTAGTGACTTTTCATATTTATACAATTTTGGGATCGGTTTTGCACAGTCTTCTCTTCCAAATCTTTTCTCTTGGGTAATTGAAAAGTCTCAAACTCTTTTCATTATGAAAAAATCGAAAACCCCAACCAGAAGAAGAGAAACCCCAAAACAAAAGTGAAACCCCAAAACCAGAAGTGAATCTCCATATTTATGCAAAGATAAACCCCAACCAAAATCGAAAAAATCGAAAACCAGAAGAGAAAAGAGAAACTCCAACCATGTACAAAAAACCCCATTTCGTGAAAACGCCAATCTCGACAGCAAATCGACACAACAGATCGACGCCTACATTGTTGGTGAAGCAATATTTTTTCCTCATTATTTCGCCATGTTTTTCGGGAATTTCTTGGTTAAGTGATTTTGCTCAAGCATTTGACAATGGCTATATTTCTATTTTTTTGTAAATTGTTTTTTATTGTTGATGTTTTGAAAAACATTGAACCATAAATAATTGTGGTTTTCTATTTTTTTACTGCTCATTGATGTTTTTAATTATGTTTGTATATGTTTGTTATATTGCTTATGTATGCTCTATATTCTGCTTATAATAATTGGTGAAATATGGTTTAAATAGGATTGCTCTTTTTTTATATATATTTTAAACATGTTTTTCACTGCTCATTGATGTTTTTAATTATATTTATATATGGTTGTTTTACTGCTTATATGTGTTTTATATTCCACTTATATTAATTGGTGAAATATGGTTTAACTTGGATTGCTCTTTTTTTCATATTTTAAACATGGTTTTGATTGCTCATTGATGCTTTTAATTATGCTTATATGTGCTTGTTTTAATGCTCATGTATGCTTTATATTCTGCTTATTTTTCATATAGTTGACTGGTGCTTTTTTTGGATAGATTTTGGTTTGGAAATGGGAAAAAACAGTAGGAAAAGGAAGGCCGCAAGGAAATATGCAGCTACAATTTGTTTGGATGATATGAATGAGCAGAGCAAGTTGATTTGGGAGAGACAAAGACGTTTGCTGGAACGACGTAAGATCATAACGAAGCAATTATGTTTTTTTTTATTTTTCATCAAATGGTTGAATATTGTAGTATTTGTTTTTGAATTTAAACTTATGGTTGGTTTGGAGTAGTTGACATACATGCGTAGTTTGCTATAAGAATATTTTGAGTTAGTTGCATATTTTCTTTGATGAATGTTCAGTTTTTTGGTATAACATACACTGTGTTATTCATAGTTGAGTACGTGGACAAATTATTTTTATTTTAATTTTTTTGGCATCATGAACAATTTGATCAAAAAGCAGTAAAACAAGCATACATAAACAATACTTAATACGTCAATAAGCAGTAAAATATATGGACTAAATAAGCAATTTTTTTGGTTCCTGAACAATTTGCTCAAAAAGCAATAAAACAAGCACACATAAGCAGTACTTAATACGTTAATAAGCAGTAAAATATATGAACTAAATTAACAATTTATTTGGTTCATGAATAATTTGCTCAAACAACAGTAAAACAAGCTTACATAAGCAGTACCTAATGCGTCAATAAGCGGTAAAACATATGGACTAAATAAACAATTGTTTGGTTCCTGAACAATTTGCTAAAAAAGCAATAAAATAAGCACACGTAAGCAGTTTTTAATACATCAATAAGCAGCACCCCAAATTGCTCTCTCTTAAACACAAACACACATTAGTGGTGTTTGTAGTTCATATGCAACAATTACTCAATAGGCAAGCATTATGAGTATGTAATATAAGCATATTGCTTTTTTTTTTTTGCATAATATCACAGTTTCTATTGAGCAAACTATATTTAATGTGAGAACGCAAAATACAGTAAATAAATAAACAATATTTTCCATATTCACAAGCAATTGTTTAACAACTAAGCAACATTCTAAACAATCGCGGGTAAATGCTCTTATTGTGGGTAACTGCTCCTATTTTCATGGGATTTAATTGATTTATCAAGATTAATATCATGATCCGTAAGGTAAGATAGAACCAATTATGGGTAACTGCTCCTATTTTAATGAGATTTACTAGATTTAGTCAATCCCCCTATTTTTTACATGGACTAATTTGCCTCATTTCGGTTTTATTAAATATTTTATAAACATTAAACATATTTAATGCAAGTCATTGAAATAGGTAGATCTGTGGTCTAGATTTGGTCCTATGTACTCATATAATGCTTGAGTCCTATATAACCCTCCACACACACACACACACACACACACACACACACACACACATATATATATATATATATATATATGTGAGTTAGGATCAAATGTGGTAGGAGGCTTACCGTGTGGCAGTGTGGATTAATCCAATCCATTAATTCAACAAATCCAAAGGTTCAAGTTTTTTTCAAATTTTTTTTATTTAGTTTTCCCCCAATTAAGGGCATAACTGTCATTTTATTTGTAAAATAAAGCAGTTACTTTTGATAATTGTTCATCCTAACGATTTTTATGGGATTTGATTTTTTGATTGTTCCCGCTTTTCATTCAATTGCGGTTTACTCACAATGATGTATAATTAGTTATACAATGATGCACTATTAGATATAAAATAGTGCACAATAAGTTATTAAATCGTGCACAGTTCAGCTATTTAAATGGTGCATAGTTCAGTTATGAAAACGTGATCTTTATCACATCCATGATTGTAGGGCGTCATTATGGGAATGGGTTACACCATTTTGTCTTTATAGGGTTTTTAGATGATATATTAGTTATACAATGATCCACTCTTAGATATAAAATGATGCACAGTTATGTTATTAAATGGGAAGATGGTTACACCATTTTGTCTTTATAGTTCCTTTAGATGATGTACAATTAGTTATACAATGATGCACTGTTAGATATAAAAGGGTGAACAGTGAGTTATTAAATGGTGCACAGTTCAACCATTAAAATGGTGCATAATTCAGTTATGAAAACGTGATCTTTATCACATCCATTATTGTAGGGCGTCATTATGGGAAGGTGGTTACACCATTTTGTCTTTATAGGGTTTTTAGATGATGTACAATTAGTTATACAATCATGCACTATTAGATATAAAATGGTTCACAATTAAGTTATTAAATGGGAAGATGGTTACACTGTTTTGTCTTTATAGTTCCTTTAGATGATGTACACTTAGTTATACAATGATGCAACGTTAGATATAAAATGGTGTACATTCAGTTATTAAATGGTGTACAATTCAACTATTAAAATGGTGCACAATTCAGTTATGAAAACGTGATATTAATCAATCTCTTGATTTTAGGGGCATGATTTATGACGTTTTACTAGCTACTATTATTATGCTCTTTCGTAAGTCCAAGCGACAAGATAATCTAGAGGGGGGGTGAATTGATTATCTCCATCTTTTCGATTTCACCCTCTTTTTCGAATCAAATACGCCAAGACAATAGTAAAGGTGCGGGAAGTAAACAACATGAGTCGATTTATAGAGGTTCAACCCACCTAGGGCCTAATCCTCTACCACCCCAGTATCTCCGGGATGGATTTCAAAAAGAAAAAAGATTTTATTAATTACCAAAATTAATACAACACCTTACAACATCACCTTGAAGAGCACCACACTCTTCTTCAACACCACCTTTGAGATTACCAAAATCTCTCTTGAAGATTACCACAATCTCCAACGGCACCTTGTGAAGATTACCACAATCTTCAACCTTGAAGAACACCAAATTCTTCAACACCTCAATAAGAAGATCACCACAATCTTCTTGCACCTATCACCTAGATCATCCAAGTGTGTTCTTACCACAAGAACACTCACAAGGATATCTTGTGTTGAATGATGACCAAAATCAAGATTACAACTCAATGATGAATAATACAATATGAGTACAAGTGTAATCAAGAATTGAAAGCCTAGACCTCAATGATGTGCAAGTGCAAGTGCTAGGCAAATTACAACAAGAATAATGACAATATAAGACCAAGTGTTTGCATGAGTATTTCTTGTTGTGTTGTATTGTTATCTCATATTGTTGTGCTTCAAATCTTCCTCTATTTATAGGAGATGATTGATCCTTGATAGACTCCTCTTGGAATCGATATCTACAAAAAAATTGCAATTAAAATCAAGATTATAGTCTGTTAGAAATCAATCCCACAATTTAGGGAAAAGTTGTCACAACGTGACAACGGTTAGAATTTTCTTTGTCAAAACATAGAGGCGGCCGGTCGCATGAGTAAATAGAGTTTGAAAAGAACACAAAAAATCACACGGGGAACCGGTCTGGGGAGTCGGACCGGTCGGCCTAGGGTCCGATCGTCGCCCACCCTTAGACCGGCGTCGCCCCTTCCCATTTTCCAATTCTGATTGTTCGTAATGTTCCTGTGTAGTGCCGCTTCTTGGTCGACCGGTCGACCTCCGAAATGAAATGTTGTCCGATTTTTGTCAAAAATAAACTTCAAGAAATACTCCAAAAAATTAGTAAAAACATTTTAAATCATTTGAGAGTATTTGGACAACATTTAAAACATAGTTTTGGTGTAAAAATCAATTAACACAAAATCATTAAAAGCGTTGTCCAATTTTGTCGGAAATAAACTTGAAGAAATACTCCGGAAAATATTAAAACCATTTTAAATCATTTAGGAGTATTTGGACAAACTTTAAAAACATTGTTTTGGTATAAAAACAAAATCATCAAAATTATGATAAAACCATTTATCAAACAATCTCCCCCTTTTTGATGATTACAAACCAAAACAATTTTAACGAGGTCGATTTTGAAAACAAAACAATTTTACCGGTTAAAAAGAACTATCCGTTGTGAGCGATAACATTCCACGCAATATAATCACAAGGATGGGAGTAGAGATGTAAAACATATATAGCAGAAGCTCCCCCTATCAACATGCACAACAAAAGTAGTAAAAAAACAATCAACTAAAAGCTAAAAGCTCAACTTTTACATATTGATCTTAAGTATCAAGAGCTTATAAGCCCCCCCCTCTCAACAAAACATCATTAGACAAGAATATGAGTCCATAATACATCAAATGGACTACGTATAATCCACGACTTATGGCTTTTAGAAGCCATAGCTTATAGTTTCTTTCGCAAGCTTATTTTAGCTTCTTTGAGCTAGTGAGCTTATAACATGTTTCTCCCCCTTTGGAATCATCAAAAAGAATGTTAGCACGATAAAAACATCACATATCCATATCAAAGTGCGCAATTTATCCGATTTATCGAACTATTTGAACATAGAAGCTAATAGATCAAATAGGAGGGAAAAGTCGATCATACGACTTGAAGAAGCTTATGAAAAGTCATTTGATTTTCAAAACATGATCTCTATAAATATATAAGACATATGAAATCGAGAGAATCATGTAGGTGATGAATTTTTCAAAGAAGCATTTTGTCAAACACTTGGCGGGCATTAAAGTTTGAAGAAGATGTATATAGCCCTTGTAAAAGATATTAAGCCAAGTTTTTCATCACCAAAATCAATTTTACAACATATATCCAACAACAATTAAGAAGCTCATCAATATAAATTCTCAAGGGTTCAACCCAATTGAGATAATTCTTGACGAAAAAATCAAGGCATTACGAATGCCATCAAGTAAAAATTTAAAATCCATCAAGTAGTTCATATCATACATTAAGCAATGAATATAAGACATTACAAATGTCCCAAATTATCCATCTAAACAAAATGATCAAGGCATCACAAATGCTTTTAAGCAAAAATTAAAAGAAGCACTTTTACCATCAAGTACTTCATACCAATTATCAAACAATGCAAAACTAGAGTATTTTTACCATCAAATACTCCATCAATACCATAACCAAGATCAACCAAAAGCCACTTTCATACTTGTTATTTTATCCCCTTCAATAAACAACAAGCAAATGTCATTAGAACAAAAGAGTTATACAAATCAAGTTCATTACAAGAAAATTAAATGACATAAAAGGAAAAGCAAGAGAAGTGATAAGGATCGTCATTCTTCATCGGAAGAAAAGCATGTGTTGGGAATGAGATCTTTGATGAACTTCTTCAATTTGCTAATTGATTTTTGCATCTTGGAGGTCTTTTGATCCAAAGCCTCATATCGAGCTTCATGATATGCTCTTAGTTCATCATATTCGGCCGAGTGTAACTCCTAGACGGTTGAGCACCTAGTATTACCCTCCGGATTGCTTTCCCCATCACCCGTCGCCAATCTTTCGGCCGGCATCATCAAAAATCGTTTGGATTTTGGGATGTAGAACCTGGCCTCTTCCTTTAGCCATTTTAGTCGGGTAATTTCCATTCTTGCGCATGTTGACAATTTGTGAAATGTTGTCAATGCCAAAATCATTTTGAACCACCTCCGAATTACATTCCGAAGAAGGTAGCCCCGATTGTATAAGAAGCTTGCAAATCCAATTACCCATGACAAACTTCTTGTTTCCTTGTGTGATAGACTCAATTAAGCATTGAATAAATATTGCGCCAAAATTTAGCGGTTCCCTCCTAGAAATTTTATAAGTTAAAAAGTAATACATACTGCTAGGCATTTTACCCGCTTTACCTCAGATACAATAGGCAACAATAACTGAGATAATCCTGTGCTCAAGAGTCATGGCTAATAACGAATATTTTGGCCAAACGCCCAAAAAGGTCTTAACCTCTTCCATAGTAACACCCAACATATCAACATTCCAATTCGAACAAGCAAAACAATCCCAACCACCTTCTCGCACATGTAAAAGCCGACAAATGTCATTAGGAGTCCACTTAAAATGACGACCCCTTACCAACGAGTTCACCGCAAGAGGCTTTTTATGAACATCATATTCGACCCACATATTGGCATAAAAATGTAGTATCACATCATCATCATATAATACATAAGGATGCTCCCACAAGTACATCCACCCTTGTTCTTAAAAAAATCCTCTAATAGTCGGATACTCATCCGAAAAAGAATTAAACCGACAAATTTTAGTACGAGCAATAGACTTTTTACCCAACTCCAAATTTTCATAATACCACTCCGCAAATTTGTTGATAAAATCTAAAGCATTAGCAGAGCGGGGAGCTAGAGGTATAAAAGATTTCTTATATTTTGCCCAACGACAATTATCGAGCAAAATCGTTCCGCGAAGTTCGACAACTTGAGGTCGAAAGAGTAGGGGGTTTTGAGTATCTTCTTGCTCTTGAGCTATATTCCTTTGGGTAGCTTGAATATCCCGTTGTTCGGCTTCCTCTTGCCGATTTCTCGAACAAGCCTCTCCGCCTTTTCTTCGCTTGGAAGTGGGATTTTGACCGGTGGAATTTCTTGGTGGAGCCATAAAAGTGAAATACTTGCAAAATGGAGTAGATTAGAAACAAGAATCACAAAAAATGATGAACAAATGAGGATTATAGGAGAATGGGGTATTTTACTCTCGCGCGAGGGTTTGAGGAATATGTGTTCTGTTTCTGAAATCGAAGAGCAGATGAGTTTTAACCCAAAAAATAAAGTAGGATGACCAGTCGAGGTGAAGGGCGACCGATCGGCCCCCCTCAGACCGTCCCTGTGCAATTTTTCAATCCCCAGAATTTTCCAAAATTCAATTTTTCACCCCAAAAGTTTTAAATATTGCAAAAAGATAATCATGGACTAGATACAACATATACGAGTAACAAGATACAACACAACATGATACAAGTGTAGGCTTAAAGCAATAAGATATATCACAAATAAGCTTATGCCATAAAAATCCATGATAAGTCACAATAGTCATAGTAAATGCACAAGAGTTTTAAAAACATCATGCAAGGTCTTCTTTTCAAAGAATTTTAAAAATATAAATATATATTGAAGACCTTAATTAAAAATAAATATTTGAAAACTCATTTTGACAATTAAAGAACAAATAAAAAATGCATACTAAGATAAAATGCATATTTAAATGAGGAGATACAGTTTACCAATTACGCCATTTCCATGAGTTATGTCTTTCCCATTGTTGATGGTATCTTCCTCTTTGAAAATCATCTTGTAGATGATAGCTTCTCCAATTGCTCCATTTCCAATGATTATGTCCTTCCCATTGTTGATAATGTATTTCTCTTGGAAATTCATTGTGGTGATGTCTTCTCCATTGATCAAATGAGACGGTCATTTGATGTCTTCTAGGCGGTATGAATTTTCCTTGATTTTTATTCCGCCGGGTACCTAATATGACATCGCTTTGTGGTACCCTCAAGTTTTTGGGTCCTTTGGGATTAGCTCTGAGACTCTTAGGTCTCCAACAATAATTAGAGCTATTTCTAGCCCGACAAGTATTTACCGTATGACCCTTTTTACCACAATAGAAGCAAGTAATAATTTTAGGAGCATAATGACCAACATGCACAGGGACTTGATTTTTTTCCACATAATTAACAACACTAGGCTTATGATCAAGTCCTTGTTTCAATTTATCAAAGCTATGAACATCAACAATATCGGTCATTTTATCGGTACTCAAGTTGGATTTTGATAAATCCTTTTTCATGCAATTAATAATCTCAACAAGAGTACTATTTTCTTTTTCAAGGTTTCTAACCTTATCAAGTGTGGTGGTGTTAGCACATGATAGTGATTCATAGGAAGTAAATAAACTATCCTTATCATTTTTCAAAACATTGAATTCCTTTTTCAAATTTTTGTATTTAACAAGCAAGCTTTGGAATTCATTTTGAAGCTCATCAAAATCATTTTGCAAATCACTATAATCATTTTGTAATACATTATCATAATAAGTGGAAGGTTTAGAACTTACCTCGTTTTCTTCGAAGCCCATAAGACAACGTTCGTTTTCATCGTCGTCGGGAGTTGTAGGAAGCTCATCCCATGTTGTTGGGTTTGAAGTTGTACCCATTTGAGAAGTAGATGCTTTTGTGTGACTACTTTCATTTGCATATACTTCTTCTAATTTTCTCCATACTTCATGTGCCGATTTAATTCCTACAATATGATCATATTCCAAAATGGTAAGTGAACAATACAAAATATTAAGAGCTTTACCATTTAAGGAGATGATTTTCTTTTCTTCATCATTGAGCTCTTTGAAGCCTTTGGAGGTGTGTGGTGTGTTCATCATCGGAATGGATTCTTCATTAATGACCGTGTTCCAAATATCGAACCCGCAACCTTGTAGATAGCATTCCATTCTTTCTTTCCAAAATGTAAAATTTTTGGAATCAATTAGTGGTGGCTTGGTGGTGGAGGCGCCGGTGAAGGTAGACTTCATTCGTAGCCGATGATCGTTCCTCTTTACTCGCGATGTGGAACGAGCTTGCCAAAGAGTTTGGCTCTGATACCACTTGTAAGTCCAAGCAGCTAAGATAGTCTAGAGGGGGGGTGAATAGACTATCTCCATCTTTTCGATTTCGCCCTCTTTTTCGAATAAAATACGCCAAGACAATAGTAAAGCTGCGGGAAGTAAACAACACGCGTCGATTTATAGAGGTTCAACCCACCTAGGGCCCAATCCTCTACCACCCCAAAGATCTCAGGGATGGATTTCAAAAAGAAAAAGATTTTATTAATTACCAAAATTAATACAACACCTTACAACATCACCTTGAAGAACACCACACTCTTCTTCAACACCACCTTTGAGATTACCACAATCTCTCTTGAAGATTACCATAATCTCCAACGGCACCTTGTGAAGATTACCACAATCTTCAACCTTGAAGAACACCAAATTCTTCAACACCTCAATAAGAAGATTACCACAATCTTCTTGCACCTATCACCTAGATCATCCAAGTGTGTTCTTACCACAAGAACACTCACAAGGATATCTTGTGTTGAATGATGACCAAAATCAAGATTACAACTCAATAATGAATAATACAATATGAGTACAAGTGTAATCAAGAATTGAAAGCCTAGACCTCAAAGATGTGCAAGTGCTAGGCAAATTACAACAAGAATAATGACAATATAAGACCAAGTGTTTGCTTGAGTATTTCTTGTTGTGTTGTATTGTTCTCTCATATTGTTGTGCTTCAAATCTTCCTCTATTTATAGGAGATGATTGATCCTTGATAGGCTCCTCTTGGAATCTGATATCTACAAAAGAATTGCAATTAGAATCAAGATTATAGCTGTTAGAAATCAATCCCATAATTTAGGGAAAAGTTGTCTTGTTTTGACAACATGATTAGAATTTTTTTGTCAAAACATAGAGGCGGACCGGTCGTGCGTAAATAGAGTTTGAAAAGAACACAACAAAATCACACGGGGAACCCAGTCTGGGGTCGGGCCGGACTGTCGGCCTAGGGTCTGACCGGTCGCCCACCCCTTGGACCGGTCGCCCCTTCCCATTTTCCAATTATAGATTGTTCTGTAATGTTCCCAGGTACCGGTCGCCTGGTCGACCTCCGAAATGAAATGTTGTCCGATTTTTGTCAAAAATAAACTTCAAGAAATACTCCAAAAAATTAGTAAAAATATTTTAAATCATTTGAGAGTATTTGGACAACATTTAAAACATAGTTTTGGTGTAAAAACCAATTAACACAAAATCATTAAAAGCGTTGTCCAATTTTGTCGAAAATAAACTTGAAGAAATACTCCGAAAAATATTAAAACCATTTTAAATCATTTAGGAGTATTTGGACAACCTTTAAAAATATTGTTTTGGTATAAAAATAAAATCATCAAAATCATGATAAAACCATTTATCAAACACTTTCCACCTATTAATGAATTGATGAATCAATTATTTTCAATAGCAATTTGGACCATTGAATAAAAGGTGTTGATGGATGGGATAAATCCACAATGTCGCACGGTAAGAGGCTACCACCCGAGATCCCATCTCTCTATATATATAGATATATTATACAAACTTTGAATAACAATGAAATTTAAACAACTAAAATGATCCCATACGAAGTCTTCTATATCTGCTTATAATATATGGTTGGAAAGCTTTCGGATTGTAGTTTAATATTAAATTGATAATATATAAAAAATTGGAATATTATAATAGTTACAATTGAAAGAAAACATAAGAAGAATTTGAGATATAAAAGGCTACTCACTTGTCTTGTAACTAAACAAAAGCTAAAATAAATACCAAATTACTTAATTATCCCTAAATTTAACTATGTTGAAGGGATATTTTTGTCCAATAAAAAATTTTAAGAAACCATTCCACCTATTCAAAATAAAACTCATGATTTACTTTTTTTTTCGCTTTTTCTTTAATTTTGTTAATGTCAAATCCATTAATACTAAATTACCGATAATTGCTTCTAATTGCTTGATACATTGAATTGGTCAACTTTGAAAATGTGACTCATGGAGTAATCAAAGGGATGACGGATGAGGGAAGCTCCTAAGAAAATATTGTTGATCTCGACAATTATTTAATGTTGTTAAGAATCACCATGTCAATTATTGAGATTATGTTGAGATTTGCTCAATATTTTTTCTTATAATTCCAGTGCTTCATTTTAGCTTCATTTTATTGTAATTTATATTATCATTTGTATGTTATTAAATTAAAGGTCTACTTAACTATATATGTGAGGCAACAAACATGTTCTCTCTCTCTCTCTCTCTCTCTCTCTCTCTCTCTCTCAATTGATTACTTCCCTATCATTAGAAAAAATAATTTACACGATTATTATATATATTTTTGATAAAGCAAGGTTCAAGACTATCGATAACCCGCTCATTTTGAAATATCAAGTCTTATATGTAAAATACATATAATTTAAAATTTTGTGACCATTAATTCATAAATTATCCTCCGACATTTGCCAAAATCTCTATCTTGACCCCCAAAATTTAATTATTCCGGCTTGACTATTCTATTAATTACTAACTACCTCAATTGACCCTCAGTTCTTCCCTCAAATAAAAAATATACGTACAAAGGTGATAACAAAAATCATTATCTACTCAAAAAATTCAACAAGTCATAATTCTATATTAAACCTATAAACATAAAAAATGCTCAAAAGATTAAATTAAGAAGAAATATAACTCAAACATTTAATTTGATGCTACATTTATATTTTCCAATCATACAAAGCACTATAATTCCAATTGGACATTATTGTATCTTGGTCTTGTCCTATCTGCAGGTGACATGCATTCTTCCATTGGCTTTCTCTTGTAAGTAGCAACATTAATATTTGGGTGATTTTCTTTGCCCTTATTTCCTCTCATTAAATGTGGCTTAAGTTTATTGACATCAGATAGCTGAACTGGTTTAAGGAAGAACTCTTCTGCCCCGTGCTCCAAACAGCTGTTTATCCTTGATGGAACATTCTCGGATGACATTATCACAACTGGGATGTCCTTTAATGATCTTGATTCCTGACAAATTATATAAAAATTTATTTAATTACATATGGATTATAAATATATGCATATATGGGATAATTGGAAAAAAAAAAACTCTAAGGTCTCCGCTAATTACAAAAAAAAAGGTTGAGTTTTTTCAAAATTATAAATTAGAGCTAGTCTCCTGTCAGACCGTCTAATGGATCTAGATCCGTTAGACGGGTCAACATATCCTACCCATTTCGTTGACCCGGATCCGCGAAAAAAAAAAAATACAGAAAAAAGCCCATTCGGATTGGAGCCCTAATTTCCCAGCTTCTTCTTCTTCCTCCTCCAACCACAACCAGTGCGAGCCCACATTTCCCACCACTACCGTCGCCGTCCTCCGCCTCTTCTTTCACGACTGCTTCGTCAACGGCTACGACACCTCCGTTCTTGTCTCCTCCAGCCGATTCAGCAAATTCGAGCGTGGTTACCCGAGATTTTCCAATCGAGAGGATTTTCGATTGAATCAGACATGGAAATGGTGGAGAAGAACGAGATTTGCTAAATGTCCATGAATTAGACGAGGAGAAGAACGAGATTTGTTGAACGAGATTTTCCTTTTTTTTTCAAATGTTTAATCAATGGACAACACCAATGTGAAAGGAAAAATGACGATGGTTGGTGATGGCTCGTGGTGATGATGCTTTGTTTTTTTCTTCAGGTGATATGAAGAATGAATATTGCACTAAATGATACAAGTCTTAGTATCAGCTAATACTTTTATGTAGAAATACTAATATATTTTATAAGAAAAACTAATACGTTGCAGGAGCACTACTAAAATACTCTCTAGAAAATTACTAATAATTTTTCGAGAAACTACTAATAATTTTCCGATGAACAACTAATACATTTCAGGAGTATATTAATGAGAAATACTAAAACTCTTCAGGGAACTACTAATACATTTCAGAAGAACTGCTAATACTTTTTAGAAGGACAACTAATACTTTTCGAAGGATTGTTAATACATTTCGGAGAAAAATTTAATTATATTCGGGGAACTATTAATACATTTAAGAAGAACATTAATACTTTTTAGAAGGACGACTAATACTTTTGGAAGGACTATTAATACATTTCGGGAGAAAAATTTAATTTATTTCAAGGAACTACTAATACTTTTTCGAGGAACTACTAATACTTTTTTGATGGATTGCTAATACATTTCGGGAGTATATTCAGGAGAAATACTAAAAAAACTCTTTAGGAAACTACTAATACATTTCAGAAGAACTGCTAATACTTTTTAGAAGGACGACTAATACATTTCAGAAGGACTGTTAATACATTTTATAATTAAAAGAGACAACTTTGTAGAAATGTATTACATGTTGTGTTCTAATGTATTATATGTATTAAAAACATGTATTAGACTTTACAACTCCGTAGTAATTCTCTGTTTTATAATTAAAAGGGACAATTTCGTGGTAAAAGATGTTTTTGACTAATACTTTTCAGTGTAACAACTAATACAATTGAGAGCAACACGTAATACAAAATACAAAAACTACCAACATAAAAACATGGCTAACAACTTAACACCACATAAAAATAATTTGAAATTGAAAGGCTACGTAACAAATAATAAAACGCCACTTGAAAATTACAAAAATGCCATTGGCGAAAATTACCAAAATGACTCCGGTCGCGGTCGATCCGTTTAACGGGCGGACGTTAGGGTCGACAGAGTTTTTGTCTATAAATTAAATCCCTCTGAAGTTTGATTTTATTTTAAATTTAAGAGGGTGCACATTTGGATTTTTTGATATATGTATATATGGGATAATTAAAAAAAAAAGAAAAGAAAACATCTAAGGTCTCGAGTAATAAAAAAAACTATAAGTTTTTGAAAATTACAAAAACCCCATTAAGGGACTGATATCTTTTGTCACTATGAGGGAGGTTTTAAAATGTTTTTTGCTTATGTAGTGAAAATGTAAGACGAAATTAAACTTTAAGGAATTTTTTGTAATTTTCAAAAACTTTTTGATTGTTTTGTAATTTGCCCAATTCACAGGCCGATTTATCTAATTACCCATATATATATATATATATATATATATAATTTCCTAATTAAAAAAGTAAAAAAGATCAAAAAAACAAGAAAATGGTTATCAAGAATGATACCTTAATTTTTCTAAGAAGATCGTAACCGGTTATTCCGGGCATACAGTAATCTGTGATAATCAAGTTTACTTCCACTTCCTGCACGTGAAAATATATAAATGTAAGATGATGATCAGATAAATGATTTTTAAAATAATTAGTAATTATGGAATTATAAAAGTTTGGAAAAATTAGGGTTTAATAAAACAAAGAAAAAGTTGAAAGATGGAAGATTAATTACATGATGATTCTTGGAAGTTAAAACATCATTTGAATCCATGTTTGTATTTTCCTCATCAAGCAATCCTAAGTACTCTAGAGCTTTCACTCCAGAATCAACAGCTGTAACTGCATACATCAAAAAATAGAAATTAGAATGATCAAACAATATATGGTATACTATTTCTAATTTTGAAACATCTCTAAGTTTTCTTGTAATTAGTCCAAATATTGTAATTATACCTAATTAATATGGTAATTGTGCAATGTACCTTGATAAGAAGAGGTCTTGAGAAGTCTCTCAATCAACTTTCTGTCGATGAGGCTATCATCCACTGCTAGTACATGGAATTGTGTCTCTGTAGCTACTACTCCGCTCATTGTTGTTGTATATATGATCTCGTGTTGCTATCAAAGGATAATGAAATTGAGATAATTAATTAGAAAATTTGATTGAGATAAAAATGGGAGAATGCAATGGTATATATTAGGATTATTTGAATGTGAGGAAAGAGATACCCTAAAGATTTGAACAGTTTGGAAAAATGAGCCACCAGATATCATTTGAGAATCTTCAGGATTTCCTAAGTTGATTTTTGAATTGAACAAGAAGCATTTTGTAACTTTCGCTCTTTTTATTTAAAAATAAGAAAGAATTGAAATAGGTACAATATATTCACCCCAGCCCTTTGACAATGCTAAAGGGCTACTGTGATGTTTGCCCCTTCACCATTTCTTTAAGTAATTAAGGTAACAAGCTTAAAGTATCCCCTCTCTCCCAGATGGGATCTTCTATTTTAAAATGATGTTTCATCTACTATTCAACTGCATGGATGATTGACACGAATTTAAAAGTTACCATATAAAAAACTCACAATTTAAGCTTGATTTATGTTTCAAAATGCATATGGTAACTTTTAAACACGTGTCAATCATCTGTGCGGTGGAATAGGAGATGAAACACCATTTTACAATAGAAGATCCAATCCGCCTCCCAGGCACATGCACACTATTTTTGAAATTTAATTACCTTTTTAACAAAAAATTTCTTAGATGGGCTCGGTCGAACTCATAGGGTGTTCAGATGAGCTCACAAGCTCTTCAAAATATTCTATAAGATTACAAGTGTTTGGTAATATCTTCTAACAAAGATGCTATCAAAATAAGGTTTTAGGAGCTCATAAGTTGTTTCTAAAAAAGTTGGGATCTCCAACTTTATAATAATACCCTTCTATTTACAATATTATCATTACTAATATTTTTAAAGCTTCATCATCTTATTTTGTTCAAACAATTCAATAATTTATTTATAAAATAAAATTAAACATTTTATAAGCTCTAAAAATATTTTATAACATGTTTTTAATAAAGTTTTGTCAAACACCTTTTCAAGCAAACCACATATATAACGAGTAAATTACATTATGATCATATGAATATGAGTAGGTGTCTTGTCAGACCATAGATCAGTTAGACGAATTATCAATACCAACCTAACCCAATAAAAAAAGAAAAAAATTACGCAACTTCTCCTCCCAGCCCACATCCAGTCAGTGACGGATGCACGTTACTTGATATGGGGGAACGTGCGCCCATCACTTTTCTTTTTTATTTTATTTTAATATTTAGTATTTCTTTTTACAAGTTGAATATTAGTTATGTTTAAAAAATACAAAGTGTGGCATAGTAATTGTTTTTAATGTAGTATTTTTTACTAATTATTTATTAGGAAAAAATTTGCTCCACTAATTTTTTTAATAAGTTGGGAGGAGTGGTTGGAAGGTAGCGGAGGATCTCAAAAAAATTCAATGACTCGAAGTTGAACTTTGATCAATACCCTTATAAAGTGTGTGAGCAATACTACTTGAGCTATAAGCTCATATTAAGTGTGCTCCAATAATTATTTTATGTTATTTATAAATGCCATGTTTTGTGCTTCCATTGTGATAAATTTCTGGATCCGTCCCTGCATCCAGTCATAGATCAACTCGTCAGGCCAGTGCTCGCGACCCGTAAGGAAGACAATGCAAAAACTACAATAACAATCCTAGTTGACAAAATTTTCAAAACTTTCTTCTTCTTCAACTCGTCTTTCAGCCCTACCATGCAAGACCCTTTCCAAAAGCCCAACCAAATGACTCGTGGGCCATGTCATCGCATGTGGGGGAAATAAATGCCTGTGAAAACCATCTATAGCTTCAAAGAATAAGGCTGTGAGAAATGCTTCCACTAGGTTATATCTTCAGAACGAAAAAGTACTTTTAGTGATAATATTTAAGATCAAGAACAGAACGGGAAAAATTCATATTGAAAACTTAAAATCTCCATTAATGATGTACTGCGCCCTCGTGAGCAATTAGTTTATTCTCAATAGTTGAATGTAATTTCTACTTCCATTATCAGATCTACGATCACATTTTTCTCATTGAGGCCCCCATTCACCCTCCATTGAATGATTATATTAACATATGTAGAAAGGCCCTAGGTTCAGATTATATCATTTTTTTTTATATCAAAAAGTATTAAATTTTTCAAATAAAAGTATTATTTCTACTTGCCTCAAAAGTATTATTTTTTTCTTAAAAAGTATTCATGTGCGGATTTTGGCAGACTGTTCACTTTTTGTTGACTGTGGATCCGCTATTGGCCCGTGAATTTTATGTTGATTAGATCCAAACCGACCCGTCTCACAGATAGAGATCCATGAGACGGTCTCTCAAGAGACCCTCTCTTAGTATATAGGGTAGATTACAAAAACATATGCCACGAGAAATACCATTCCCAATTAAAAGAGAGAATTAGATGATCTATTTTTGTTGAAGACAAAAATAGTATTTAATTAATTAATATATAATTCAATTTTTATATGTTTATTCAATATTAATTTCTCAATGGGCTCTTAATAAATAAACCAGGCCAATGGTGTCCGGGACTGGCCCATAGGCTGATTTTTCCTATGCGGATTTACCCATAGGCCGTATTCTCCTTTGCGGCCCACGAGGCCCATCTCCTAGGTATAAAAAGGTCCTTCATATTATTTATAAGTTAATTAATTCACAATCCTCCTACGCATTATTATTCAGTATTCGTTTACTGTTTTATTCTCTCATTCACCGTGCTAACTTGAGCATCGGAGGGACTCCCTGGGACAACCCCGGGGCACTCTAACATTGCGCGTGGGTGCATGCAAGTTCCCGATCAAAGGAATTTCTAACTTTCGGAGAAGACGACGTGAAGACTTCTCCTCGGAAGAGGAAGACGAGAAGACTTCCCCTCGGGAAGAGAAATACGAGAAGACTTCCCCTCGGGGAAGAGAAAGGCGAGAAGACTTTCCCATCGGAAAAGAGGATTGACGTGAAGACTTTCCTCTCGGGAAGAGGATTTTGGTCGACCAGTTGACTTGGAGTGATCTTCCTAAAACGTAGCATCATTTTGGCATCGTCTGTGGAATCACCAAAGTACACAAAGATGCAAACTCGATCACTAGAACATGAAGTCGATCTCAAGATGCAGGTTTGGCGCCGGAGACGATAAGAAGAACGACCGCCGGAAGGCGGGAACCAACCCTCCTCCCCGGAGAAGTGTTGCCCCTATCCATTCACGGCGGGGTGCCGCCCCTTCTCCCCGGGGCTTCTCATTTGAAGAAATTCGCCTAACTCAAGTTCTTTACAAGCTTTGTTGGAAGAGATCGCCGCCAGGAGAGAGCAAACGACACACACTCAGGCATCAAGCCGCATCCACTGAAGACCCTGACCGTGACAATCATTAATAGAGAGAAGAAGATTGCGGTGAGAATCGTGAAGAGCCCCCACTAGTTGAAGAATCTCAAGCAGGGCAGCCTAGCCAAGCCAACTCGCGAGCAATCGCATTAATGAAAGAGGAGCCCTTTGGCCCTGTTACTTTGATCGAACCTCTACCATCGGGAATCAAGACCTCCAACCTCCTAGAGTACGATGGAACTAGAGACCCGCATGAACACTTGGACAAATTCTATGCCATGGCGGATCTATATAACATGACGGATGCCTCCTACTGTAAGGTATTTCGCACTACTCGACGACCAAGCACCGACTTTATGAAATGGTTCATGGAAGCCGTTAACAAAGTCACCAATGTTTAGCATGAGACGTTAGCGGGATATTGCAAATGAATCTTCTCCAGGGAAGTCTGCATGAATCCCAGGCCGGGAAGCCTCCCTCCACCTTGGAGGAGTTATTAGGCCAGGTAGAAAATTACATCCGAGTAGAGGAATCCAGCAAGTCTGAGCCCAGTACCAACCACAAGTCTAGAGATGATGACGAGAATCAATCTCGAAAGGGTCCAAGGAAGGAACAATGTGAGGCCGAGAAAGAGACAAGCCATATTTTTCTACACTAGATTAGCTCTGACTACTTCATCACTCCGCAACACCGGGCGTTTGGGGCTTATCTTTGGGACAAAATCGACATTTAATCAATTAATATATAATTCAATTTATATATATTTATTTAATATTAATTGTCCAATGGACTCTTAATAAATAAACCGACAAAATAGTGTACGGATCGGCTCATAGGTCGATTTCTCCTACGGAGACCGCCCATAGCCGAATTCTCCTACACGCCCACAAGCCCATCTCCCGGTATAAAAGGTCCTCTTATTATCTATAAGTTAATTAATTTACAATCCTCCTACGCATTATTATTCAGTATTTGTTTACTGTCTTATTCTCTCGCTCACCGTGCTGACTTGAGCATCGGATGGGCTTCCCTGGGACAACCCCGGGGCCCTCTAAGATTTGCATATGTGTGCAGGTAAGTTCTCAGTCAAAGGATTTTCTAGCTCTTGGATAAGAAGACATGAGGACTTCCCCTCGGAAAAAAGGACGACGAGAAGACTTCCCTCTCGGGAAAATGAAGACAAGATGACCATATATCACAACAGTACAGTAAAAACGATTTTAAATATCCTATCAAATAACACCGACTTCAGATAGTCAAAGAATGAAAGAAAAACCATATATTTAGTTGAAAAGAAAAAACAATCAAAACACTTACCGTACGTACCTCCACGAAATTAGGGATGTCAATGAGTCGGGTTTGGGTCGGGTCCGCCCGGACCCGAGACCCGACCCGCTACGAAATGCAATACCCATACCCGCTCCGCTTCATCTAGACCCATATCCGCCCTGACCCATACCCATGTCTTGCGGGTAAGACCCGTTAGACCCATTAGACCTACCAATTTCATATATTTGGTCAAATTCTTACGATTTTCACTCAAAAAATAGTGTACTTAAAATTTATGTTATTTATATAATTTTATAGATATTATATGAATTATGAAATAAACACCAACATATATAAATTAAGAGTTCTTGAACAAGAATAATACAATATATTCATCCTATATATAACATAAAAAAATAAAAAAATAAAATTATATGGGTCGGGTATAGGTCGGGTCTTACCATACCCGTTACCCGACCCATACCCACCTGGGTCTAAAACTTAATATCCGTTACCCACCCCATATCCATTTATCGGACCCATACCCACCCCAAATGAGACGGGTCTGGTTCGGGTCCGGGTAAGACCCGGACCCATTGTCATCCCTACACGAAATCGTGCTTTGATTCGCAGAATTCTAGGAAAATGGGGAGAATCTTCGGCTTTTGCATCTAATATATTCAAATACCCCAATCTGCCAATCTCTCTATCATAAATATATATTATATAGGGATAGGTATATTGTACATTGACAGGCTTTGAAGGTCAATCCAAATTCTTTGGATTCAAAGGCTGCATTATTGACCTCAATTGGGCTAATTCCGCAATTTTTTTTTTCTCTTGGCATATATTATTTATATTAAAGTAAAAAAATAAATATCATTTAATTAAAGAATTCGAATTATTCAAGTGATATCATTAAAGTAATGAAATTATAGATGATTATGTTGTCGGCATAACAATAGGGGGTCTGATCGTGCTACTGTTTTTCTGTACTAATATTGTACTTCATTATTACAACGAATTAATAAAATATTATCAAATTGTACAGTACTTTTTTCTTTTCTTTTTTCAAATGGGGTGTATCACCATTTTTTGAGTTGTGTTGCCCTTCGGAATCCCTTGGTAATTTCTCTAACTAGTGTGTTTATATATAATATATATTTCCAATCGACAGTAGTACAATTTTAAATATTGAATACAAAGCTTTTTTTTTTTTTTTTGTTTGACACAAAATTCAAACATTTACAGTGGACTTTTAGGGGAGATGTGAAGTTTTAACCTTGACCTCACATATAATGGGTGAGACCAATTACTATCTCTCCTGGCTAGTGAGAGATGATATTATTAGATACAAGTTAAGCTAGCTCACTGGCCAATAATCTCTGTGAAACAACGAATGAGGGAACAAAGGAGATGTAACATGAAACTCCCACAAAAAGAAAAATAATAAATAAACAAACAAAAATAAAAACAAAAACAAAAAATGAAGAAAAAAATAATTTTAACTGTATGTGACCCTGTGCAATACACAAATTGTAAATTTGTGAAGTTTTTATATGTGACATGCATTTTCCTAATAGATATATAGTTCTATCTCCATTCATTGTAATAATTTTAAAATAACATTAGACAATAGACACAAAATAAAATTTAATATTTTTTTATTGATGAAGTCACAATAATGTTATACCCTCAGAATTATTAATGAAAATACATTCAAGACTATATACTTATCTTAAAAATATATAATAATATATATGAATATATGTAATATATATTTATAATGTTTGGATATATATATTTTGCAATATCTTCCTCAAATAAAATAAGTATTTTAATTGAATTTAATCAACTTAAAGTATAATTCTATACAATTATGAAAATGGGCTAAGCCCAACTAATATTTAATCATAATCACAAATAGCAAAGTACATGAATATATAAATTGATGTCCAATAGCGGTAATGCACAAGTTTTAAAGCACATTGCAAAATAAAATTTTGAGTAAGCAATCTTATATCTTGTATTTACTATGTTTATTTTTAATTTTAAATATGTAATATGTTTGTGAAACTAAAAATCATAAAAAAATAATTAATTTGATGTATTATACGATAAAAATGGATCAAAAATAAAAAAAAATTAAATTAAAAAAAAGAAAAAGACACATATCATAATTAATGCAGTACAGACAAATTTGGAAAGATTTTAGTAGGCGGGAATTTTTTTTGTAAGTACTATATATAGAGACATGTATTTTTAACATATATTAATTCTGTCTTTTTTTTCCATCCTAATTTAGATAGATAATCTTTGTTCTAACTAGAGAGGTGGATTAATTGGGATTCCCACAAATGAGAATGACAACATTGGATTTTATAATACATAACAATCTCTACTAATTGACCAGTTGAAGAAAGTAAATTCTCGAAAAAAAAGTAATAATAAATTTTTGAAATTGAATAATATGTATATGGGATTTGCTTATGCAGAATCAGATAAAGGGCGCTGTTTTCCACAAAGATTGCATGCACGTATTACAGTATTTCTTGGTTTTGCATAAAAAGACACCCGCTCCACTTGCAATATTTTTCTTCTTCGTTTTGTTATATAAGTATGAGTTGGTGCTTGTAGGGCAATAACGTGATCGAAATCTGTGTGATTTTATTCCCAAAAAAAATATAAAAATAATAGAAATTTTTAAACATGAATATTAATTAAATCTTTGAATTGTGAGGACAGAAAGAAAATAAGAAGGAGATTGATGAATGGAGTGGACTCCCACCCATTAATTATCACTTAGGTATGTAAATTTAATTCGGGGACGAAATAGGTATTTTAATTTATCTGAAGGATTTAAGAATTTGAAGTTGATTTTTTTTTTCAATTTACATGTAAAACATGATCATAAACAAGTGAAAGGTATGTGACTGGGCTTTGGAGATCCAACTTTTTTTTCCCAAAACGGTAGAACACAACAAGAACACAACAAACCATGCACTCCACACTACCTAGAAAACTGTTGGAACTCAGTCCACTTCGCAACAACAAGGGTAATAATATCCAATTCAGAAATCCATGTATTTTCAAATATCCAGAGATTCCAAGTCTTCCACATCCACCATAAAATATAAGTAGAGAGTTGTATTCTCCTTTCCGAAGTAGGATTAGAGTCAAGAGTTCCACCATAGACTAAAGGAACTGAGGTCGCCACATTTCCATCCCATTGAATCGTGTGATCGCTTTCAAATTAAAATTGCTTTGTTGCATTAAAAAGCAAATGCTCAATGGTTTCTTCACATTCCCCACAACACTTACAAACACAGTCCAACCTCACCCATCTTTTGAACAAACATACATTAGTAGGAAGAATCCCAGAATAGCACTTCCAAATGAAGTGTTTGATTTTTATTTTAACTTTGAGCTTCCAACTTCTCTTGCGAATGTCTTTAAGCACCTAGAGATTAACACTGGTTTCAGCCAAATCCATACTCCTCACCTTATCCACCACCAAGGCATTGCAAGAAGAATTTACAGAAAAAATTTATTTTTTCTCCAAATGCCACACCAATCTATCTTTTTTGCCCTGTTGCATACTGTTAATTTTCAGGATATTATTGCAGTCTTCCTCAGAAAACTTTTCTAAGAAGGTCATAGTTCCACCCATTTCCATCATTAGACAATATCTCACTTACCCATAATTCATCAATTAAGTCTGGAGGAATAGAAACAAGTTTAAAATTCAATGAGTCAAGGATCCATGGACTTTCCCTGATCTTAATTGATTTACCATCACCAACTTCAAATCTAAGCCCTTTTTTCAAGGTATCGCTTGCCCCAACCAACACCTCCACAACCATGAAGCATTGACCCCCGGATTGATCTACAACAAACCTCCATTAGGGAAATACCTTGCTCTAAGAACCTTACTCACAAGCAGATTATGATGAGGAATAACTCTCCATAGTTGTTTAGAGAGTAAAGCTTTATTGAACATCATAATATCATGAAAACCTAATCCCCCTTCTATTTTTGGAACGGTCAGCTTCTCCCAAGCCTTCCAGTGGATTTTCTTCTTATCACCATCTTTATCATCCCACCAGAATTGGGCAGCCAAGATACAGATCAATTTACAAAGACCATCAGGACCAGGAGCTTTATTGAGATGCATATCAAAAAGCGTTTTTTTAATTTCATCTTTCTCTACAGATGCCACCAGTTCCTTATTCATTTGTGGAGAGATAGCATTGGGTATTCCTTCTAGTAGCCTGTGATCCCCATCTCTAACCTCAGAATGAAAAAGCTTTTGATAAAATTCAGTGATCACCTTAGCAATATCCTTTTCTTTCTCATACACAGTGAAGTCAGGTTCCACAATTCTAAGATGCAATTTCTTTTCCTTCTTTGTAAGGTCAAAGCATGAAAGAATTTTGAATTATTGTCTCATTCCTTGAGCCATTGAATCCTTTATTTTTGTCTCCAATGGGCTTCATCCTACTTACACAACTCATTCCTTTTCCCCTTGAGTTGATTCCATTCATTCCAATTCCTGTTTTCCCCAAGAACTCTCATATCATCCATTGATTTTTCCACACAATCAATCTTAGCAGTGGCTTCCTTTCAAAATTGGCTGCTCCATTTAAAAAGATAAAGTCTACATTCCTTGATCTTGTCTTGGAATTAATATAGGGTTATCCCTTTTAGAAGTATGCCAAGATCTTCAACCACACTCTAAACCCTTTCTTGCTCAACCACCTTTTATCAAAATAAAATATTCTCTTATGCAAAATGACTTGGGAATAGAATTAAGGATCACCACATGATGATCATAAGCACTTTTAAATTCATTAATGAGAATGAGTTAGGGAACTTAGCATGCCAATCAAAGATCCAAAGAACCTATCCAATTTTTCTTCAACAAAGCCTTCCCCTATCTATTGTTAGCCCACGCAGATCATTCCCTAATTTTTATTCTCCAACATTTCCAAATCCCCGATGAAGGAATTAAAATTAATGAAACTAGAATCAGCTCTCTTACGACCTCCATTTTTTCCTCATTAGAGAAAATATCATTAAAATCACCCCAAACACTAAACATTGCCCGATCTAGGCTTAACACACCTAAGGTAATCCCACCGAGCCTCTCTTTCCGGAAATTAGTATTGACATACACAAAGATACACCAAAAGGAGTCCTCCTCATCATTGATCTTAATTTTCACTTCAATGCAAAATCACAGACAAAAAACTTGCACCATAGTCACATGCTCTTTCCAAAATAATAACAACCCACCACTAAAACCACCAGGTTCCATAAGTATTCTTTCTATCTTCCAATTTTAATTTTCTCGCAAAACAAAGATTGACAAAAGCCAATTTATTTTTAGTCTCACACAAAAATACAAAGAAGGTGATGGAATCAATTCAATTCCTTAATATGAAAAATTGTTTAGTGGTCCTCCCAAACCTCTACAGTTCCATATCCCAATCTTCATTGATCACTTTGGGGCCAATTGGGGTTGGCTTCCTCCACCTCTACCAAATTAGCATTCGGCTTCCATTGATCTCAACAAACCGATTAGCTTCTTGGTGCGCTTTTATTAAACTATGAGATTGTGAAGTTAGGGTGGAGTTTCAGTATGAAAAGCTGACAAATTTTGTTTCTATCGCGGTCGATTGGGGCATTTGGATAAAATGTGTGATATGAGGAGAGTGGATATTCAGAATGAATGCTTGAATGAAGTTCAATTTGGAGAATGGGTTAAGGCTGAGGATTATTCTATTAATATTAAATTTGATAAAGTTTCCATGTCCTATGATAAACAAGCTGTCCAAAAGAGTATCCCCCAAAAACACCATTACCCCCAACCTCGAACCTAGTGCTTCATATTCACCTAAGAAAAACTCACTGTTATATACACCTCCCCACAAAACATCCATTCCCCTTACCCAGATTAGCTCAGAAATTTTAACCAGAAAAACCTTGTTCCAGTGATGCAGGACTATGCTATGCCTGTTGATAGAAATAAACCCGTTATCCCTGCCCTGGTAAGTGAGCTATTGTCAAACTTTTCTTTACCTTGCCCTAAAAAAGCTTGTGACATAGAAACTGAGTTCACTTCATTAGAGAACTTGGTTAATATTCCAGTTCAGTGTGTTCTTATTAGAAATCCTTTGGTTGAAGTCTCTAATGTGGTAAGGAATGATTTCAATCAAAACTCCAAAGGGCCTGGAGATAGACTTTGTTTCTGAAGAAAGTTGAAGAAAGCTTTAGAGGGTAAGAAAACTGTCAGTAAGGGAATTGGGAAAGAAAACAGAAACATGAAAAGGAGTCTCTCTTTGAGAGATGAGGATAATAACAGTGGAATCAGTGGAGAAGAGAGCTCTCAACTGTAAAAAAAAGGGAAAATGGATATTTTAATATGTCCCTTAACTTAACTCTCCTGGCTCAAAGAACATAGACATCCTTAGTATTGAGAAAAGATTTCCCCAACTTCAAACCAACCTCGAGCTAAACCAATGGATCGGGGATGTTCCAAGCCACGAACCCATAGGTCTATGGATTGAAAGCACAAACTTTCAACATTAATATCTTCTTCCGATTCCTTTAAAATCAAAGACTTGTTATCAAAGGTCTAGAACCTTTCTTCCAAAATTCTTTTTTTATCTTTTTCATTTTTGAACGCAAACTGAAAAATTGAAAGCAAGCTCTCTAGAGGCAAACGATTTTTTCACAGGCCAAATCAGATTAAAAGTTTTCTTTATTCCTCCAAAGTTAGCTTTTTAACCCCAATAATTATTCCAAAGCAGGACTTTTTGAACATTTATCCACACCCACACTGACATCTTTTTTTATCCAAACTGATAAAAACTAACTCTTTTCAGACAAAGTGATTCTACCTAGAATACTTTCCAAGTCACCCTCTATCGGCAGGACCACCTCAGAATCTCTCCACAAATAAACACGAACAAGAGTACCTGCATAGGGAACCAAAAAACAAAAACCGCAACAGAAAATAGAAGTAGAATGAAAGGAACAAAAGATAGAGATAAAATACCACAAGAGAATCAAAAAGGATTTATTACACAACAACTAGGACTAAGAAAAATGACAACTCTAAATAAACTCTAAAATATCTCCAAATTCTTAGATATTAATGGGAGAAACAGAAAAGGGGGGAAACAAAATATTTGAAAATTCACACCAAAACCCCTAGCAAAAGGACATGACACGACTCCCAATAGAGAGAAAAAAAAACCCAGCAAGAGGACATCATTGAAGTTGTGAGATCCAACTTCAACCATTACTTTCGTTTTCGCTTTATTAGTTTTATTTTTGATTTTACCTTAATTTCATGCCATTATAATTATCATCATAATCAATTAGATGAGACCCCGTGCAATGCACGAGCTATATATTTGTGAGTCCTCATTATGTATTGTGACATGTGAATTTTAATAATTCTTCTACGAATTCTATCGTTATGCATTGTAATAACTTTAAACTAGAATCAAACACTAAGAGGGAAATACTGTTTAATGATTTTATTGATGAAGGCAAAAAGTTGAAGAGTAGGAAGAGCCATACATAGTATATCATACCTCTATATCATGAAAATTTATTCAAGACCCGAGCTAGGATTGCAGAAGATGGTGTTGGAAATGGATAGCATGAACATATTCAATAAATGTCATGGCACTCAAAAGATCTTTCCTAGCTGGGAAATATTATTGTAGACATCACGAATACTTTGCGATTTGTTTTAATTCCTTTTCTCCTAGTTGTGGGTCTGGTAATAATGTGGCGCATCACTTAGCACGTCAAACATTCTCTCTCTCTCTCTCTCTATGTGTGTGTGTGTGTGTGCGCTCTTTAATTTGGAATCTTTACAAGGGATGTGCCTAGCTATATTCTGAACCTGTTGTTTTTGGAGGCTTCCTTCTAATTTTATGATATGCAATCTGTTTAATTCAAAAAAAGACCATGTATTTGTGTTCGATCATCGAGACCAGTTTCTTATAAAAATGCACAAGGTGCAAATTCATTGCTAATTGTGCTCTAGTCATGTTTAGATCTACAATAAACATGAACATTCAAGCCACATCAATGCAATTTTATTTTCAAAAGTTGTTCGTATATGTGAATTGAGAATAAATATTTTGCAAAAGCTTATCGCGTACCAATGTATGGAAAGTTAACATAGACACACACACACATGTATGGAAAGTTTAACACATACACACACACCCACATATATATAGGATTTAGATCTGGTGAGTCCATATAATTTAAATAAGACGTGAGACCAAACGGAGTGTTGACCTCTTTTTTTAACGATGAAGATTTAATTAATTTTTACTTTAGTTTATATTTAATTAATGGTTGTTAAGGATAAGTAGGTAATTTTGTTTGAATATCCGTAAAAAACGGGAGTTATTTTTGGTAGTGCCCGTTTCGGATTTTTTGGGATTTGTTTGAAACCGTATCTCTGACCTTATCCGCTGTGAGAAATATGTTGCTTACTGAAGACAAATATGTTGTTTATTGAAGACAAATAAGTTGCTTTTTTGGATATATTTGAAACCGTATCTCTGAAATTTTCTCTTTCATTTCACAGTCAAATTTGCAATTAATATTGGCACATTCTGTTGTGCGAAATATGTTGCTTATTGAGGATACATATGTTGCTTATTTAGGCAGACAATATTGCAACCACAAACTATTCCCTTCGATTTGTCTTTTTATATATATGTAATCCTGTTGCTTATTTATGACAACTATGTTGCTTATCAATGACAAATATGTTGTTTATTTAGGCATGCAATGTTGTTAAGTAAGTATATTGCTTTTTTATGTGGACTGTATTGCTTATTGAAGATAATTATTTTGCTTATTTAAGTAGACAATGTTGCTAAGATGGGTGCAAATCTGTTGATTTAAATAGGTCATATGTCTTGTATATATGTATTTTTGTTGCTTTTGTATGTCAACTGTGTTGCTTATTGATGATAAATATGTTGCTTAGACATTGTATATTTGTTGCTTACAAATATTATGTAATTTTGCTATGATTTTAGATGGTAAGATAACATTTATGTTGTTGTGTGTAACTTCCCTAATTTCATGGGATATGATTGATTGGTTTGGACTAATATATCCTCTTTATCAATTTAATTAGGTATTTTTATATATTTTAAGCATATTTTTATTAGTCATTGAAATTTGTTGATATGTGGTCCAAATTTGATCTTACGTACTTACCTAAGACATTGGTCTCATATAACCCTTCCCCTATATATATATATAATATATATATATATATATATATATATAATGAGAACTAAGTAGAGCAAGTAAGTAAATATGAGAAATAAAATTAATTTTGGTATCATTATTGATTTTATGAGATTTGTTTATTAGAATATTTTTAATTTTTGTAGATTTGGTGCTATATATTTTATTTATTCACGTTGTTAGTTAAGACAATTTTAATATTTTAAAATTTTGTTGCACCGATTGATATTGTATTATTTGATTTTTATTATTATTTTGTTCTATTCATGTTTTCAAATTTGGTATATTCTAGATGTTTGGTTATACTTTCCAAGCAAGAATTATAATCATATTAATAAAATAAACAATATAATTAGTGATTGTGTTAAAAGTTATGAAATAGAAAATTATTAAATTCTGACTCACATTATGCTGATCAATACCTTATAATTTATAAATCTATCGAGTGTTGTGAAAATCAGTTTGTTGAAAATAGTGATCTCATAATTTCAACATTTTCCATATATTTTGTGTCATGAATTATAATTATTCATGTTATTAAATCAATCTTTGAATTTTAAAATTTTGTTGTATGGATTTGTTTTGTAAATTTGGAGTTTTTAATTATTCATTTTCTACTTTGAGTTTTCATAATTAGTGTTTTAGATATTTTATTACACTCCCTCAACAAGAATTATATCATTTTAAGAAGATAAACAAAATAATTATTGACTATGATAAAAAAAAATAGGTAAGTGTTAAATTTTAATTCACATGATGTTTAAAGCCTTACCATTATATATCACCAAAGGCCAGGGATAATCAAATTATCTATATATAATCAGTAATAACTTTCCTTTGTAACACATATTTATATAATATAAAACTATAGTTCACATGCAACATACCGCACTTCACATGATATTAACATGTCAATCATGATTTGTAACTCTTCTTCTTTTTGCAAACGGAAGCATCACTTAGAAAGATTTAACAATGCTTATTCACACGTGTTCATTTATCAGACAGGATATTAACGATCGTGCCTCTTTAGATACTGATTCATAACAGACTTCCTATATGAAATGCAAATGATGAGGCGAGGGAGAAGGATGAGAATCCGGCTTAAGCCGACCTTTGATCCATGCTTTAAACCGTTGTCACACTCCACATATCAATTTTTATCTACAACAACTAAAAATTGGCAACATTACATGTGGTGAGTTGCAAACTCAAAGCCAAGTATAATCCAATAACGGGTTATTTAACATCATATAGGCACATCATTAGTAACCATTTCACACCATTTGTTCATATCATTCTTAAACATATAAATGCACGTGCTTGATCATATTCTTTTACTGTTATGGGCCAACTAATACCAAGAATATATCGAGATCACGAATATGGTCATGACACTCTGTAATTCTTAATTCAAGTAGAGTTCAGTGAACTAGGGGTGGCAGTACGGTACTCTGTAATCCAGAATTTATGGATATCTGTAATTTTGTAACACATGATTCAAGGTCATTAGTTGCCATAACACAATCCATTAATCTCTTGAATGCATTTCGATAGTCACATATTTCATTTCCGTATCAATAATATCATTAGAGATCACATATCTCATTTCCATATCAATAACATCAGTGGAGATCACATATCTCAATTCCATTTCAATCTCATCACAAAGAGATCATATATCTTGATTGCATTAAAATATCACCAAAGAGAATCATACAATTCATGTTCTGAGCACGACAAACTTCTATAATTGTAGCCAAACAAATAAGCAATTCATTCCAACATATCATATATAATCAGACAAGTCAAATAACAAGCTAAAAGATTATACTCACAAGTGTTGTCCTTATCCCGAGGACTGTCTAATTGGCCTTATTTGCTCCTATATTGTGATTTTTACCTATTATTATTTCAAAAATACATAATCAAATTCAAAATCAACAATTTAACACTCCATTTATCAACAATTTATAACCTATACCATGTAAGGAAATCCTATGAGTTCATTACTAATTCATCTCTGGTAGACTGTATAATGTCCTCTCACATTCAACTCATGTAAAATCATAATTGTTATTTTATAACTCAACTAAAGATATATCTTCATTAAGTTCCATTAGCTTGTAGTAACCTTAACCATATATTTTTATCGTATTTCCTTCTATAGCTTAAGTTTTCTTTTCTATTCTAATTAATATGCATGTACAAAAAACAATGAAGAACTAATTCATATAATCTCATAACCGTAAGCTCTTCCATCCTTCTAATGTACACATGAATTTAGCCGCTTGTTTCATTAAAAAAATACAAGATTTAATCTTTAGTTCATTAAGTTTAGAAGCAACTATTAGCGTTTTTTTTAAACTTTACTGTATGAACCAGGCCTTTTAATATATCAAAAGTTACATTAAAGAATTTAAATCACATCATAGACACTAATGGTGCCTTAACTTGATTACTGGCATATCTTTCAATTTAATTTCGTTATCATGTTGTAACTTTAAACAATTATATACAATAACTTGCAACATTTTTTTCGTATTTATATATTATATTATTTACTAATTTTAAATTAGAATTGAATTACAAAAATCCATGAATAATATTACTAGTATTAAGCAAGCCACCAATTCCTTCCTTTCTGCTGCTTCTTCTTCTTCTTCTTCTCTCTCTCTCTCTCTCTCTTCTTTTTTTCCCTCCATTTCCTTATCTTTAATTTCTTCAGTTCTACCGTGCTTGTTCTCTATTTGTTTTCTCCTTTATAGTTCATGTACGGGGACAAATAATTAATTTATAGTTTATATCTCCACCTACAAGCTTATCTTTTTATTAAGGCGGTGAGGTGGATATCTGATATTAGTTGAAATATCCATATATTAGACAAGTGGTTACACATATAAATAATTAATTAAAAGTGGGTAGAATTCATGTCCTGTACATATAGGTGACATATGTATATAAGGTGTTGAATTGTGCTGGCATATATCCATGGAGAACTAGTGGGTTTGGACAACTTATTGTGGTCGACTATCCGCAATCTTTAATATCAAAGAATTTGAAGGCAATCTAGTAACTCTTCATTTGATAATACACACAGTAACACACATATCGATATATATATATATATATATTTATATATATATAGGGATTGGTTCAAATGAGACCAATATCCTGGGTGAGACCGTGAGACCTAACTACGGTACATCCATTACATTTTTTGAATGGTGTAGATTAATTCAATTTTTAATGTATATTTAATGTGTAAAAATCACAAAAGGATATATATGTAATTGACATATGTGGACGCCTCTTGTGTTAATTATGGATATATTTGACCCCTTTTTATTATCGCCCAAAATGAGATTTGCATGCATCTTGACACCGAGATTTTTTTTGGAATGATTTAGCATACTTAAATTTGATACAATCATTATAAAATTATAATAATTAATTTTTCAAAATTGTTCGAGGTTGCACAAAACCAGCTTTTAACTTTTAAAGCAAAGAACATATGCTAAATATACATCATAAGTATCTAACTATGCATGTAAATTGCAAGGAAGAAAAACATATAATTATTCCATTTAATGTGTTGCAAAGAACGATTAATATTTTTTCCTATATATGCATCATACTTTTACTAAATATGCATTCGGCGTGCAAAAAATGATTAATCTTTTTTCAGAACCTATAATTAATCTTCCAACACTTTTTGAAGGATGCATAAAATCGTTTTTAACGTTAAATCAAGAAATGAGGCGAAATATACATCATAATTTATCTAACTACGCATGTAAATTGTAAGGAAAAAACCTATTAATTTTTAAAATCTATATATGCTTCATTATTAGACTAAATATACACATAGGACGTGTTAACATATAATTAAATTCTTAACATGGGAAGGATGCATAAAACTAGTTTCAAACGTTAAATCAAGATACAACATCTAATTATACATCATATTTTATGTATCTATGCATGTAAATTGCAAGAAAAAATACATAATTATTGCATTTAAGGTGCAACAAAAAATACTTAATACTTTTTTACAATCTATATATGCATCATACTTATACTAAATATACATTGAATGCCCCCATTTGAAAATGATTGCATCCCTAAATTAAAGGAAACAATATGGCATTTTTTTTTGCTTGAGATTAGAGGATTTTGGATGTTATTATAATTGATTGCATCCCTAAATCAAAGGAAATAGATATGGTAACTCCTATTTTCTAGTTGACGATTTTTTTGATTTTTCCTAAATGCCCCATCCAAAAATGATGCTAAATAATGCAACAATATCTAATGTTTCAATCTTATCCATTCAATGATTAATTATACGGTTCGATTATGTCTCCTTGTCTCACCCAATAAATGGTCTCACAAGAACTCACACCTTATATATATATATATATATATATATATATATATAGGGAGGATCAAGTGAGACCATGTCTTTAGGTGAGACACAATGACTAATCTCAACCATCCCCACTATTATTCAATGGGTGTGATTTAATGGATAAAAAATATATTAAAACATTAATTTAATCAGCATAAGGGTAATAGGGTAAAATAACATAACAAGGTAGTTATAAAAATGGAATCAAATCTCTTTCTCTCTCACCCATCTCTCAAATCCCACGTCTCTCTCTCTCTCTCTCTCTCTCTCACGCACACACACACACACACACGTCTCACTCCATCTCTCCCTCTCTTTCTCAGTTCCTCCATTAACGCAAATGGAAGAACTCGAACTGTGAAAAAAAAAACAGTGCAGAAGATGCAATTTATGTTTCAAATGAAAAAACAACGATGAAGAACTGAACTAGTTTATATTTAACCTACACTTTATAAACTGATTTAACAGAGAAAAAAAAGTTGTGAAGAAGAAGATGATTTCTATTCCAAATGAAGAAACAACCATGAATAAGACGATGCATCTTGTTGGGAAATTTATTTTTTAGATTTTGATGAATGTCATGTAAAACTTAGACTAGAAAGTTGGCACCCCATTTTCTTTGTAATTTGCATTGTAATAGATAGGGATGTACGAGTTGAGTCAAGTTAGCTACGCCTGGATATGCAAGAAGTCAATTGAAGGCTAAAATGAAGACTACCGTGAAAATTGAGTATAAAGGAGGAGAAGTCAAGAACTCGATCGAAGGAGTATCACCGGATACACGTTTGTGAGAAGTGTTAGTCAAGTCAACTCTAGACAACCAAGTCAAGTTGAAGTGATGATGAGTCTTCCACGATTGGGAGCCGACTAAGTCACCCTGGAAGTTAAGGAATCGGGATCAAGTCAAGACAATCGAAAAGAGTCCGTTTATTAAGTCAAGAAAGTTAATTAAATAAGTAATACTTTCATCGCAATATTCTAAAGTGCTCACCCCGAAGCATGCAAAAGGAATAAACAATGGGAAGATCGCACCGTGTCGTGCCTTGGAAAAGCCGTAAGACATTTAATACGAGGAAATGTCAATTTCAAGGATCGCAACAAGACAAGCCAACGACCACTAGTGTCTTTTAAAAATCAGCCTATCTCTTCAACGGGTAGATTTTTGAAAGAGCACTATAAAAGGCAGAGGAATCAATTTGAGAAAAGGTTACTTGCAGACAGAACTACGAACATTCAAGCTAACATTCGAGTCAGAACCAAGCAAAAATATTCTCAAGTTATTCAAGCAAATCCTCAAGCCTAAACTACGAAGGAAATCAATCCAACACCAAGTTGTGAAGGAAAGACAACTTCAAATCATTGAAGAGGAAACTTTTGAAGAATCAAAAGGGGTCTACATTCCAAGGAGGATTGTAGAAAGGTTCAAGTCGAACCAGTCTCAAGTTATTGGAGGGCTTCGTGATCAAATCCAAGAAGCTTGAGCAAGTGAGTGGAAGTAGCAAGGCGCTTTGCGGAAGAAGTCAGTGTCCCATCATCCCATCAAGGACTTAGCTTTGCAATTAACTCGAATATATTTAAAAGGACTAAATTTTGAAAAAGTTGGTAAGGTTTATTCAACCCCTTCTAAACCTTACACTCACACCCTCGGGGACCTACAAGTGGTATCCGAGTGGTTGGTTCATTGAGCCTTCCGACTGGTTCTTGAACTAGATCTCCAATCTTTCAAAAAAATTTTAACACTTGTTCTTTCCAAAGCCATTCTTTAAATAGCAAAGTTATTATCATGGAAGCAAATTTGACACGCATCCCTATGTTCACCATTGAGGAATTTGATGACTGGAAAATACGTATGCATGCTCATCTATCAGCTTTACATGATGAGATGTGGATAGTGATCGAGGATGGGCCACTGCAAATAATGAAGGTGAACACAGCTGCCAGGAGAGCTGCTGCAGCTGAAGGAGAGAAGGCTGCTCCTCCTAGACCAGCTATGGTTGATAAACCAAGAGCTGAGTGGACAAATGATGACAAAAAAAGATACAATCTTGACAATGTTGCTAAGGATATACTTTACAAGACTTTGGACAAAGCCATGTTCAACAAAGTCAAATCTTGCAAGACAGCCAAAGAAATATGGGATAAACTAACCTTAATTTGTGAAGGATCTGAGCAAATCAAGGAAAATAAATTATCTGTTGTTGTTCAAAAATTTGAGAACTTTAAAATGCTTGCAGGTGAAACAATGGATCAGCTGGATGCTAGATTCACTGAAATTACAAATGAGCTCTCAGCACTTGGGAAAGAATACACACAGAAGGAGATGTGTATGAAGATACTAAGGAGCCTCCCAGCTGAGTGGGAAATGAAGACTATGGCTCTAAGGCACTCGATGGACCTATCAAAAACTTCCAATCATGAACTATTCTCAGACCTCAAAGCTTATGAGTTTGAGCTGAGAAGAAAGGATCAAGAAGAGATAGTTGTACCCAAAACAGCTGCTCTCATAGTCAAGGAAGGGAAGAGAGCTGAGACCAAAGAAGTCATTGATCAGAGAAAATTGCCTTGATTGTTAAAAGATTCAACAAGTTCTTCAACAAGAACTACAAAAAGAAATAAGGTGAATCCTCCGTATAAGGCACTCGGCTCCCTCCAAGTCAAGGGAAGATAGGCCACCAAAGAGAGCTAAGTATCAAAAGGTCGAATATCAAAGAGTCGACAACCCAAGAAATGAGAGCTGATCAAAAAGTCGAAACTTGTGTTGGAATTGCAGACATGTACCAGACACTTCGCTATCGATCGCTCATATCCTGTAGTCAATAAATACAGAATGAAGAAGAAAGAAAAGTCTTGAGAGAAAGAACACAAGAAAAGAAAAGAGCAATGTTATCAGCCAGTCACTAAAAAATGCTAAGTCGAAAGATACAACATATTCAGAGAGTAGTGAAGCCGACTACCGCCGACTCAAGAAGAAGCTTTAATCGCCTAACGGCTAAAGAACAAGATCAACCTGACCAAGAAGATGAGGTACACTCTAACTCATCTCATTTAAATTCTAGTGATAGCAATTGTGACACACACACTTCATCACCCACCGATCTTTATGATTCATTGCAAAAATGATGAAAGATTTTGAGCACATTAAATCCTCACACACACTATTGATTGAGGAAAACCAGCTTAAAAGCCAAAATTCACAAATGACTAAGGAGATGAGTACTCTAAGTCACATAGCGATGAGAACAAAGAATCGGAGGTGAAAATCTAAACTAATGGCAGAGATAGTCGCTTAAAAGAGAGAAAATGATCTCAAAAATGTGATTGCTTCATTCACTAAAGGCATCTAAATCATCGATGACCTTATCATGAGCCAAAAAGAATGTGGAGACAAGACATGCATATGATTCAATTCCTTTGTGCATAGTCAAACTCCCAGAGTGGTCTTGGAAAAGGATCTCCAAGCAATGAAGCATTTCAAAAATCCAAGACACCAAATGTTGCACACATGGGTCATTCCAAAGCACAATCACAAACAAATCGCCTAGATTTAAAGAAAAGGAAAACAACCATTGAGTATGACGAGAGGACAAGTGAGAAGAAATCCACAGAGCTCCTCAAAGAAACTCCAAATAGAAGTACTCGTGAAGAAGAAACAGAGCTACCAAAACCCCTTAAGTTCTATCAAAGGAACAAATATGATGGAAATGGTAGAAACTACCCAAACCAAGCCGATCGGAATAATGTGAAATATCAAAGAAAGACCAATGGAATACAAGCCTAAATGGCAAAGACCTAGAACTCAAGAAAGGTCATTCCAAAGGCCAAAGAGCTATTATCAAAGATACATATGCACCCAAGCACTACACTCGGACATATCACAATTACCCAAAGAAGGCAATTGCTAAACACACACATGTGCATGACATAAAAGAGACAATTGCATTGTATGAATCTAAAGCCCCCAAGCAATTTGCAAAGTGAATTATGATTATGGCACGTGATAGATGGCAACCTCCAGAGTCAAGTCATTTGGCTATAGTTGGTTGGATCATCTTACAAAGACTAACCCCTCGTGACCTTAAAAAGTATGGGTACTCTAAAACTCGGTTTCCTTGATTGTAGGTTCAAGGAACAAATCGATTGCCAAGGAACATGGTACATGGATAGTGGCTGTTCCAGTATATATGACAGAAACAAGAAAACCTATCAAAGTTCAAGGAGATTAGAGGCGCAAAGTCATATTTGGAAGAAATGAAGCTCAGGGGAAAAATAAGAGGCAATCGGATCCATCAAAAATGGATTAGAAATCACGATGTTGCATATGTTGAAGGCCTAAATTTCAACTTACTAAGCAGACCAACTCTCGTGACAGTGGCTATAATGTTGATTGACACGGAGTGTGCCAAATCAAAGACACTGAATCAAATGAAGTAGTGTTGCAGCGATCCGCATAAAGAATACGACGCGGGTAGATTGGTCGACCGCACACCAATCACTTGTTTATTAGCAAAGAGTACAACCGAATCAAGTTAAGTTGTGGCACAAGAAGCTAAGTCGCCCGTCAATTTCAAGACAATTAATGCTTGCAAGGAGTGGTCTTGTAGTATGACTCCCTGCACTCGCGATACAAGATGAAAAGTGTTTGTGATGCATGCCGATGGGAAAACAGATTAAATCATCATTTAAAGAGAAGTCAAGTCCATCTTCAAAAGAATATCGTGATCCGATACACATGGATCTATTGGTCCTGTTGAGCCACCAAGATAAGTGGGAAGAAATATACTCTAGTAGTGGTGGATGATTATTCAAGATATACATGGACAATCTTCATGTGTAAAAGTTTGAAACTTTTGAAGTTACAAATTGATGAAAAGAGTTCAAAATGAGAAGAGTCAAACCATTATAAAGATAAGATTTGATAGAGGAACCGAGTTTGTCAATGGAATAATAACTCGTGATTGCGGTTGAAAATGGTATTATTCACGAATTATTCTGCAACAAGCGACTCCACACAGAACGGAGTTGCAGTAGGAGGAAATGTAAACCTCGGCCAAGTTGCAAGGACTATGTTAGATGAATAGATCGCTAAAAGATTTTGGGTCAACAACAAACACAACATGCTATACTCAAAATAGATGATGATAATAGACAATCGACAAAGACTCCTTATGAGATTTTGGACAGAAGAAAGCCAAATGTTGCATATTTTAGAATCTTTGGATGTAAATGCTTCATCCACAAAATGGCAAGAATAATCTAAAGGCTTTTGATGATAAAGTGATGAAGGTATTTCTCGGGGATACTCAACCAAAGCAAAGCCTATAGAGTGTCTGAACAAAAGGACTATGGTCACGTAAGAGTCTATCCATGTGGTTTTTGATGAACCTAATGTAAATGGAGAAAACATCAAGAGTTAGCTGATAAGCTATATCAGCCAACCATGCGTAATAGTCCCTATGTTGAAGCTGAAGCCGAGCAATTAATCAAGGTGAAGATGAGATAGTCAATCTCAAAGACAGGTGGAAAATCTGGGCAGCTAAGTGATGATGAGAGAGTCGTCAAGATAACATGTACCGCAAGACGATCGAACCCACCGACTTACTCCAACCCGATGTGAGATGGCCGAGAGACCATCCACCAGAGCTAGCTTATGAGATGTAAGAGATGGTGTAGAACCAGATCCGCAGCTCAGCAAGAAGCTATGTTCACTTGTTTCATTTCCCAACAGAGCCAAAAGATGTGTTCCATCGATGATACACATTGGATTCAGGCCATGCAAGAAGAGTCAATCAATTTGAAAGAAACAAAGATGGGAATCGTTCAAAGACCAAATCATCAAAATGCTTATTGGCACAAAACGGGTTTTCGTAAACAAGATGAATGAAAAAGGTTCCGTGGGTAAGAAACAAAGCAAGATTGGTAGCCAAAGGGTATTGCCAAGAGGAAGGAATAGATTTTGATGAAACATTTCCGCTTCCCGCTGCAAGATTAGAAGCAATATGGATGTTTTCGCCTATGTTGCACACAAGAAATTCACTGTGATATCGATGGATACGAAGAGTGCATTTTTAAATGGACTGCTAGGTTAAGTCTATGTTGAGCAACCTCCGGATTTGAGCGTAAGACTCTTGGAGATAAGGTGTATAAGCTCAAGAAAGTTTCTATACGGATTGAAACAAGACTTAGAGTATTGGTATGATACATTATCTCACTTCTCGACAGATAATGGATTCACCAAAGGCAAAGTGACGTAACACTCTTCGTAATTCAAGATGTAGAGAGTATACCTTTGTTCAAATATATGTGGATGACATCATTTTTGGATCCACAAACAAAGAGTCATGTGTGATAAGTTCTCAAACCTCATGCAAGGCAAATTTAAGATGAGCATGACAGAGAGCTGGCATTCTTTCTAGACTTCAAGTTAAACAATGGAAGGATGGAACCTTCATAAGTCAAACAAAGTACACCAGACTTAATGAAGAAATTTGGTATGGAAGATAAGTCTCCAGAAAATACCAATGAATACATCAAGATGGATATGGATGCGCATGCAAGCCCGGATCAAACAAGATACAAGACTTATCGATCTCTCGCTTCATTTAACAAAGAACAGCCGTACATCACCTTTGCAAAAGAGGTATGTGAAAGATTTCAATCGCCTCCAAAAGAAAGCCATATGACCGCATTCAAGTTATAATCCTAAGATATTTGAAGGGATGCTGTGAAGTCGGCTTATGGTATCCAAAGGAAGTGGATTCAAGCTATTGGTTACTCGTGACTCGACTACGCTCGGGATGTAGAGTTGACAGAAAGTGACTTTCGTGTACATGTCAAATGCTTGAAATGACGTTTCCCGGTTTAGTAAGAAGAAAATTCAATACCACATCCACAAACTGGCCGAGTACATACCGCAGTGCAAACAAGCAGCCAAGTCGTTACGGATGAGACAATGAGAGATTGCGATGTTGAAGAAAAAGAGATTCCAATTATGTGTGATAACACAATCAGATATTAATCACTCGTAATCCAAAGTTGTGACTTAAGAACAAACACATTGATGTCGATATCATTTCATAAGAGATCATGTGGAAAAGAAAGACATCACCTTGAATATATCTCAATCGAGCAAAACAAGCAATGGTATTATATTCACAAAGCCATTATGTAAATCAAGATTTGAAGAACTCAAGACGAGCCAGGGTTAATTGAGCCGAGTTAACACACATAAGACATCAAGGAGAAGAGAGATGAAACAAGAAAAG